>VDFB02047230.1:286637070-287237070 GCA_007258455.2 Sequoia sempervirens | reverse complement strand
CTTCTCAAGGGAACCCCTTACCTTCTCAGCAGATTACGTTCCAACAACGTATCCACGCGACAATTGAAAACCAACAAGTGAAATTTCAAATCACGCCAATTGAGACCCCAGGTAAGCTATTTGGAACCCCTGTAACAATCTTAATTGATACCAGAGCTACAAAATGTTTTGTATCACCTAGGGTATTGAGTAAAATATCTAGAAGAGCGGGTTTTATGCGAAACACTTGGTCTATGGAGTACGCTAATCAGTCCAAGGCTCAGGTAGAGCAATGCTTGTTTGAGGCCTAGGTTGATTTTCCCAACTTTTCTACAGAGGTGAATCTTCATGTAGCTCCCCTAGGCACTTATGATGTTATCCTAGGAATAAATTGGCTTTGGAAGCATAGAGCTCAAGTTGATTGTTTTTCTAAAATGGTGGAGTGTCTAGATGACCAGGGCCATAAAGTATTCATTCAGGGGATAGAGTGACCAATTAAAATAAGACAAATATCTGCAATGTAATTAAAAGGGGCTAGACATAAGGGCTATCGAGTTTTCACAGTTAAAATGGAAGAGGTAATTGAACCTTGTGAAACCTAGGGGGTAGTTTTCTTTGATGATTTGATGTTTTTCGAATCATAGAAAACTGCAATGGAGGGCTATGAGAAAGTTGTAGAAAGAAAAGATTCTGAATGGGAAAAATACCCCTACCTTAAGGAGTTTGCGGATGTATTTCCTGAGGAGTTACTTGGTTTACCACCTAGAAGGGCATTTGATTTCACCATTGATAAACAACCTGGGGCTGATCCAATATCCAAGGCACCTTATCGTATGACTACTATAGAATTGTTAGAGCTGAAAGCTCAATTGCAGGAACTCCTTGAAAAGGGTTTAATCTGACCTAGTGTCTCACCTTGGGGAGCACCAGTTATTTTTGTTAAGAAGGATGGTACCTTGAGGTTATGCATTGATTACCATATGCTGAATAAGGTAACTATCAAGAACAGATACCCCTTAGCGCATATTGATGACCTTTTTGATCAAATGCGAGGGGTAGCGGTATTTTCCAAGATTGATCTCTGGTCCGGATATCATCAGTTGAGACTGAAAGAGGAAGATATCCATAAAATGGCTTTTAGAACAAGATATGGGCATTATGAATTCACAGTATTACCCTTTGGGTTAACAAACGCCCCAGCCGCCTTTATGAATTTGATGAACAATGTGTTTCGAGATTGCTTGGATAAGTTTGTTTTGGTGTTTTTGGATGATATTCTGCTTTACTCCAAAAACTAGGAGGAGCATCTTCACCATTTATGCTTTGTGTTACAAAGATTGAGAGAAAACAGATTGTATGGCAAGTTGTCTAAATGCTCCTTTTTCCAGAAGGAAGTGTATTACTTGGGGAAAATTATCTCTGCTAAGGGTATCACTGTGGACCCAACTAAAATCAAGGCCATTTTGGAGTGGCTAGAGCCAAAAAATGTGCAAGAGGTTCAAAGTTTTATGGGGTTGGCTGGTTATTACAAGAAATTTGTGGCTAATTTCTCTCGGATTGCATGCCCTATTACCTCACTTCAGCGTAAGGGAAAGAGGTTTGTGTGGACGGACAAATGCCAAGAAGCATTTGAGGTTTTGAAAGAAAAGTTGACATCAGCTCCGATTCTGCAAGTACCTGAACCTGAAGGGAATTTCATAATCACCACGAATGCCTCGGGAGAGGGGTTAGGTGGAGTACTCATGCAAGATGAAAAATTCATTGCGTATGAGTCACGAAAATTGAAAAATTTTGAACTTAATTATGCTCCTCATGACCTTGAATTAGCTGCCATTGTTCATGCATTACAAGTTTGGAGGCATTACTTACTAGGAAAACCTTTCGAGTTGAGGTCTGATCACAGAGGGTTGCAATATCTATTCACTCAACCCAATCTTAATGCTCTGCAAAGAAGGTGGCTTGAGTTGATTTCCAATTATGACTTTGAGATCAACTACATTAAGGGAAAAGAAAATTGAGTAGTGGATGCCCTGAGTAGGAGGCATATAACCTCCATGTTATCGGTTCATCCGAACTCATGGTATCAAGTCCTCCAATCCTCTGTGGAAGATGAATATTATCTTAAGGTTGAGCAAACCCCATTGAAGGATCCTCAAGACCATAGGTATGATGGATTTTAGTTCGATGTTGATGGGGTACTCAAATATAAGGAAATAATGTATATTCTAGATTTTGGGGAGTTAAGAAAGCTAGTTCTTCATGAGATTCATGATGCACCCTATTCTAGACATCTTGGGGTGACTAAACTTATGGCAGATTTCGACCATTGTATTTCTGGAATGGGACGAAGAAAGACACTGCAAAATATGTGGCAGAATGCTTAGAGTGTCAAAGAGTTAAGGCTGAGCACCTTCACCTAGCAGGTTTATTATACCCGCATGAAGTCCCTGGATGGAAGTGGCAGGTGATTATTATGGACTTTGTGCAAGGACTTCCAATGTCCAGAAACAAACATAATTCAATTTTGGTGGTGGTGGATAAGCTCACCAAGGTTGCACATTTTATTCTGAGAAACTTAACCGATGGAGCACCAACAATAGCAAGGAAATTTGTGCAAGAAATCTTCAGATTGTACGAGGTTCCAGAAAAGATCATTTCTGATAGGGATGCCAGGATGACCTCTAGGTTTTGGAAAACACTCTTCACTTCCCTTGGGACTCAGCTAAACATTAGCTCTGCATATCACTTGGAGACAGATGGTCAAAAAAAAAGGGTGAACTAGGTACTAGAAGATCTCCTAAGAGTTTACTGCATGGACCAACAATACAAATGGGGAGATTATCTTTCGCTTGTCGAGTTTGCTTACAATAATACCTATCATTCCGCCATCAAGATGACACCATTTGAGGCGTTATGTGGGCGCAAGTGCTGTACTCCTATAAGCTGGGATAGGCTAGAAGATAGGATTAGCCTTGGCCTTGAGATGCTCTCAGAAATGGAAGAACAAATCAGAGTGATTAGAAAAAGGTTAGCTGAAGCAAATGATAGGTAGAAAAGCTATGCAGATGCTAAGAGAATGCCAAGACGTTTTTCCATTGGTGACAAAGTGTTGTTAAGGGTTAAACCCCAGAAGAGTGCTATTAAATTTGGTAAATCCTCCAAACTTGTGCCAAGATATGTGGGACCATTCGAATTATTGGAGGAAATCAATCCTGTGGCCTATCAGATTACTCTACCGCCAACCCTATCTAGAATGCATAATGTTTTTCATGTCTCTTATTTAAAGAAGTATATACCTGGCAGTAACCATGTAATTAACTGAAATGCTTTACAGGTACAGGACCCGGGATTGGTGTTGATTGAGCCCAATAGAGTACTCGAGATGCGTAAGATCTGCTTACGTAATCGAGAAGTGATTCAATGCAAGGTCCAGTGGGACCAGTATTCTGAGGATGGTGCCACCTGGGAGGATCTCTAGGATATTAGGCAAAGATTTCCTCATCTTTTAGAGGATTATGAGCTTCCTTTTTAGACTCTTTATGTTAATATTATGTTTGTATATGAACTCAATATCATCGAGGACGATGACTCTTAAGGGGGGAGAGATGTTACATCCCACCCTAGTGACTTATAAACACTTTTATTTTTCTTGTTTTAAGAATGATGAATGATGCAAATGTTGTGTTATTTATGCATGAAATGGTGGAAATTTTATGATTGTGTTATGAAAACACAATGAAAATATGTATCATGCTTATCCTGAATGTTCATGCTATGGTGAACCTAGAAAGAAAATTTAAAGTTTTATAGTAATTGAATAGATTGAAATATGTTTTGATCATTATTGAGATGAAAGACTAATCCTTCTTCGTTAGTTGGAGTTGGATACAGGATAGCCGTTCTGCAATGCTCAGGAGTAGGGAAGTATCATCTGAGTAGAGAGGTAATGTTGTAAGAACCCTGGAGTCACCATCTGAGTTAGGGTTGGTATCAGGATCTTGAAACCCTAGAAGTGATTATTTTGCGCCCTGTTGTCGTAGGTCTTTGAGTGAACCTTGCGGTGGTTTTTCCATCTGTGGTATTAGGGTTTTGTAAACTGGTTCTTTTGTCTCTTTTGGTCGTTGATTTTTACCTAACCTTGGTTCATGGATTCGTTGTTGAAAAATTGTTACCTTCAACGTGCGAATCGGGTCCGATGATATGTATATTTTAACATATATTTATATATAATATATAAATATATCTATTTAATACGCAGAAACGTCATACAACGTTAATTATTTATTTACTTTCCCAATAGTTTCCTTAAGGGTATTTTGGGGATGTTATAATGTTTTGTGTTATTCTTTTGAATATAAAACACATATTCTTGGTGAACATTAAAATAAAGATTAAATATACAAATATATATATATATATAATATTTAATCTCCTAATCTTTAACCGAAATTCGGTGAGCAAACCATGGAAAATTTGGGAATTAATTAATTCAAATATTGTGTTCCTCTTCTTGGCAGAAGTGGATGAATTCATTGTCATACAAATAATCCACAAAACCTTATTTAATTTAAAATAATTCTTTAGCGCTTGGGAGTCAGACGCGTTTGCTCAGTTGAGGGCCCTAAATTCTGGGGTATGGAGGCCAAAGGAAGGAAAGGGTGAGGTCAAGCTGGAGGAGTTTCTTCAGAATGTGATCTGGTGGAGATCAAGAATGCACCGAGTGGATTCTAGGTGGTTGGCGCATGAGTGTGGAGAAGATTTTGGGGGATAAGGATGATAACAAATTAGAGAATAATGGAGTGAGGAGAGTAGAGAAGAAAAATGCAGAGGAGAAAGGCATGGCGAATATAAACTGAGAGGAGGTCGACCCAGGTGTGGGAGGTGGAGATGAGCTACACAACACAACGACGTTGCTCCTAACAATCTCCAGTGGTGATTCGTGTTCTAGTTCTTTAGAGAATTCATACACTTCTTGTTAAAACTTTTCAATTGAGTAAAGAGAATTATCTTCTTTATGCAACAAATGTGAATGGGTGCATTTCAGGCTTCTAAGTTGTCTTGAAGGAATATTTCTTTCCCTGCATATTATTCCATATTCTTGTTAGATATTCCACATATTGGAAAATAGTATATTATGATTTAGGGACCAGATTTAGATACTCTGTTGTTATCTTTTCTCTGTTGGCTAGATATAAGATAGGAAATATTTATATTGCGTTTGGAGAGAAGAACACCACATATTTGAATCTTGTTTGTTGCACAGTAGTGTAGGCAGGTTGAAGATAAAGATTATTTGAGAACACAGTATAGTTACTTGAATAACTGTCTATAGTTATGATAAACAATGTACAAGATTATTAGATGAGACTTTCTTATACACCGGTAATGAACAACACCACCGAAAATATTCATGTCAACTGAGTGTAGATGACCAGTATTGGAAAAGGGTTCTTAATCTTGGTGAAAGAAATGAGATGTAATTGTTGTGGCATAAACTCGGGAAAAACTTGAATGAACATAAGTAATGACTAAATTGTTAAGATTTTTATTTGCATGTTAGTGCCAAATAAAGGGAGAGTCCATAACAGTAGATATATATATATATATATATATATATATATATATATATATATATATATATACATATATGAAGAGTTGTGTGTGGTTCTATTTTATTTCAGACATTCAAGCATAGAGAGGCCTTTCATGGATAGGTGTTTATGTATAACCAGTGCTGGGTTCTGTAGGAGCACTGGTATTGGTCTCATTATCTTTCTTGAAAGACTCTTATGACCAGCAAGGCTGAGATCTTAATTGTTACACGGATAAGTGTTTTCTTTTATACCAAACCCTAGTATCTTATATACTAGTAGTGCATGGCAGTTAGTGTTGGATCTCAGTTGTGTTTATGGTTGTCCTTGATGACAAAATCACTTTTAGTTGGTTCTATTTGTTGATCAGTCTCAGATTGGATCCTTATGCTTTATTATGGTACTTCTTTGATGTCATTGGCATTGGTTTACATTAAGATGGCTTTAGTTGGTTTTGACATTTTGCATTTATTCATGGACTGCCTCGTGTGTTTTCACAATTGATATAGTTTGTTGTGTACCGATGCCTCGAGTTCCATGTACAGACAGGTGGCATTCACTCAAATGTTTGTGATGATCAGTTCTGTATGAAGGTTCTTCAAGTGAAGGTATATCTTATGTTTATCATTATTGTTGCATATACTCCATCACATGGTATTTAGCTTGCTTGCTTCATTGGAAAAATTCAGTCATCAACATATGATAGCCTATCAGATTTCATTGTTTGATCTCTTCACAATACATCAAATTGGTATATATATATATATATTTGTATTGCTTATGCACTTAAGATTGATATCTTTCTCTTGATCTTCCGTGCTTATACTTATTTAATTGGCTCGAAGGTGATTAACTTTGGTGAGTTTGTTTTGATAAATGACTTTGATTAAAGTCATATGTTTTTAACAATTTACATGAAGACTCTTTTGCATGAGTTTTGATTAACATCTAAAGGTATCTCGTCACATTTATCAGAGATGGTAATGAGCTTTTGGGCTTCATACTTAAATGTTTAACTTTCAATGGTTCGGGCCTCATTGCATTTGAAAAATTGACTTTGGGTAAAGTCATCGATAGCCATCATTCTCCTTGAGCTTATATTGGCATTATGAGTTTCTTTGTCAAAAATCAAAAGTCACTTTGTACGTATTAAGTGCATGCTACTTGTGGTTATTATTATTATAGTGGTCGACATCTTTGGTGGATATATTGGGTCGACGCCTTTATGATGATCATTATTTTTCTTTGACTTTGTGTGGATTTCAAATCTCTTTTCATTTCAACAAAGTCATCGATAGAAATGAAAGAATGATTAGGGAAATTTTTTTGAGTTTATTCACTTGGCTGGGTAAGGAACCCTAGCCACCACCATTGTTATCTGCCTCTCTGCTGTAACTTACATGGTCGTTTCCTGAGATGTTGAGTCTTTGAAAGCTGTCTGGACTATGAAAGATCGACCTGTATATTGGTCTTCATTATTTGATGGAAGTCATTGGTTGGCATTGAATCTCTAGTATTTATTTATTGTTGCACATATAGGTATCTTTATTTGGTGTTTTCTTTTTGCAAATGGCAGTCCTTGGGCGTTATTTTATTGGAAATCTCTTTATGGCTGGAGACGTTTTTCTTTGCATGATCAGATTTTTTGCAAAAGACATCAATGATTATTGTGTTTATTATCTGAAATGAAACGGCTACAAGGAAAAATATTCTTTGAGCATTGAGAGTTTATGATTTTATGTTTTGGGCAATCGTGGTTTTGATGAAAATGTATCAGATGCAATTTTGAGACCTCTTCTTCATCGCAGAGTTTAATGCTTTCAACATTTAGGTATTCAGAAATATATGATTGATCATTTGGGTATTCCAAAAATTGTTTCTATTGATGATTACTGCATCTGTTTAGGGTTTTGTAATTATAAGTGCAAATTTGAAGAAGTTTTGTGACTTATTCTTGTCAAAGAATTTATAAACCAGTCAAAGTTTATTTATAGCTTGCTGTTCAAGGCGTTACACTTGTAGACATCTACTTTTCTGACACATATTCTTAAAATGACAAGAGAGTTTCAGTTTCCTCTGAATAACGCATCTTTGAAGACCTTCTTTTGACAGACATACTGAAAATATTGTATAAAAACCAGTGTTGAAAACATTGTGAGAACTCTGGTTGTAATTCTGAGATTATCATTCCTTAGCTGTATGAAAATGTATGAATAAACTCTGCAATAAAAATCTGAATAACAAGAGGCAGAGATATTGTAAATTTCTTCTCTATATAGTATTTTAAGGATTCAATTATTGAATCCTTAGGGTATTCTGTAGATGAGAAAATAGAGAAATATGTGCTTAACTGAAAACAGAGAAATCCTCTGAGTTATTATTATTGTTCAAAACATAATTTGAGGGGTTGGTACTCCTTGAGATGGATGTCTCAAAACAAGGGGTTGGTGCTCCTTGAGTGGGTGCTCTAAAATTGGCCTATAAGGCATTGTGAATAGTTGATTAAAAGATTAAGCCTGCAAGGCATTTCGAGAGTGGTTTTTATACCCCAAGAGAGTTTTCCACTCAACAAAATCTTGTGTCTCTTTGTTCTTCTGAGTTCTCACTACTTTACTGTGTTGTTGTTGTTTCAGTTCACTGTTGGGTTATTCCTTTTCTCAATTCTATTTATGAATGATTACATTCAACTCATGAATGCATTAATCAGAGTAATATTGAGATCAAATCTGAGCTATGTTTTTGAATTTTTTGAAAATTGGTCAAATCTGTTAAGACACTGATTCACCCCCCCTCTCAGTGTCATTTTAACTCCAACAGTTAGCTGATATGAGTTTACTTCTCTTGTAGTAACCCTAGCCTTGGATACTTTAGTCACACGTGGCAGGTAGCATGAAGTGTGTGAAGGGTAATTGATCCTTAGATAGGACAAGAGTATTGCCCTAGGACAAGTGTCTAGACCTGAGTAAGTGATGGAGAAATAATCTCCCAAAAGCCCTAGTTAAGAAAAGCTTTTCCAAGTCGAGCAGGGTGGGTGAGTAGTATGGTAGTGCAATCTATGGCCATAGTAGGTGCAGGTGCCATTGACTGCACCTAATACTCACATGCAACCCAGTTATCTAGCTAGCCAGAATTGTCGGCTTAGTAGGAAGGATTCCTTAGTAGTCAGGTAGAGCCAGTTAGATAGGGTTCCACCACCAGAGCTCAGATGGCTATTTGAGGGTTCTTCCAACATTACCTTTCGTAAGAAGGGCAGGGCCCCCTTCCAATAGGAAGGTGTGTGCGGGGGACTGAACAAGTCCGTGGATGGAGGTAAAGCACTCAGATGATGCTTCCCTTAATTTTTCTGCTGGCAAGTCGAGTCTTGGAGGACGCCAATCAGATGAGGACTTCTTAACCCTTACTCTTGTAATTTTCTTTGTACTTCAATGAAATGAACATAGATCATTCATGTTATGATAGAAGAATGTAATTATGATTACTATTTTTAATGAAATTGTTGTTGGGGAATGTTATAGATATAAATAAAATAATTTTTTTTTTTGCTCTTGTTGATGTAATAATTACTTATTTCTTTTTCATACTTGAATCGAGTTCCAAAATTATTTGTTCTACTGTGGATTTTTGGTGGAGGAACCATTGAACTGTTTTACTATTTACAGATTTTAGATTTTATAACCGTTAAGAATTATTATGTTCAATATCACTTTGGCACTTACATTACATTGTTTACGGTGTTTATTGCTTTTTAGAAAAATAATGTTAGGTTAGAGTTTTGTCTTTTTTAAATATCTGCAGGTAGACCCAAGAAACCATCACCTAAGAAAAATCTCGGGTGAATATTGAGTTCCTCATCCGAGAGGTAGGTTCAGAAGGTTCTCTCGAAGGCGGCCATTCCATTCCATTAGCCGGGAGGTTGCAATAGCTGGAGCAAGATTCTCTGGAACAACTGGGTAAAAAGGCATGATGTGCATACTCTCAAAAAATTGGGTACATTCCATATTGGCTACATCCCGTGTGTTAAAATTAGTAGCTCGAAGGTGTCTCCAGCCTGGAACCGTGTCACCTAGGCTAGAGCAGTGGTGGAGATAATTATCTCCAGATTTTCTATTTTTTCTCCTTCTTATCTAAAATGCACATGCCAAGTTTGGAGAATTTTCTTTAGCAACATCTTTGTTTGTTCCTAAAGTTAAAACATTTCCTTATCTCATCGTTGGTGAATAAGAGGTTATAAAAAGGAAATTGAGGTGTGTGTTTGAGATATACAGATTGAAGGTTTTTGCAGGAAATGACACAGGATGAAAGAGAGGTTGCAGTGAACAGAAGAAGGAGTTGAATATTATCCAAGTTTGTAGTATTGTTGTGGATGCCAAGTTCTGGCAGTTGTTGTAAATTTCTTCCTTTCTGTAGTAATAAAATCTCTCTCTTTGAATGCTGGTTTTTCCCTAGAGTTAGGGGTTTTCTAGGGTAAATCATTATGTCAAAGTGTGATTGGTTTTCTTTGCATTCAGTATTTTAGTGAATGGTGTTGTGCATGCTTTAGTTCTTTGTTTCAGTCATTTGATTTCTGTTATTCAAATTTATGAGATTAAACAATAGTGAATTTATTGCTGGGTTTCACAACGCCAATAAGGGAGACTTATTTTTCACATGGTATCAAAGCAAATATTCTGAAAGAGAAAACTAGGGTTTAATCACACAACTGTAAGTTTCAATTTTCTTTTTGTGTTTAGGGAGGTTTAAGTTTAAGGGTTTCAACAATGGCTGCAGTCGGATTAAGAGATTTAGACAGACTTGAGGGGGCTTCAAACTTTGGCGTGTGGAAAGCAAGAATTCTTCTGTTACTAGAGGAGAATGGTCTGAAGGAATATGCAACCACTACCGTTTCTATTCCAACAGATGCTACGCTATTGGCGACCTACCAGAAAGAAGATTCCAAAGCTAGACACATCATTATGGATGGGGTCAAGGATCACCTTGTTCCTGATATTGCAGATTTAGACACCTGCAAAAAGATGTATGATGCCATACTCAATCTATACCAGAGTTCAAATTTGAATAAGCAGCTGATTCTCAAGGATAAGCTGAGAAACACTAGAATGAAGAAAGGGGAGAGCATTGTGGACTACCTTACTAGGATCAGAACAGTAAAAGATGAGCTGGTAACTATCGGGGTAGCAATACCAGATGATGAGGTTGTTAGGATTGCATTGGCAGGATTCACAAAGGATTGGGACATCTTTGTCAAAGTTGTATCCAAACGGCAAGATATTCCTGATTGGGATTGTTTGTGGACTGATTTCACTCAGGAAGAATTGCAAATGAGTTATGTTAATGGAGGTAGCAATAGTGGTCGTAAGGGTGAGGTGGAAGAGAATGTTGCTCTTGCTAGCAAAGGCAAAGCTAAGAAAGGCTCAAGAGGTGAGTCTACCTAAAAAGGAGACAAGAAGAAAAAGAAAGACCTGAGTAAAATTAAATGTTATGGTTGTGATCAGATAGGACATTATGTCAGTCAATGTCCAAATCGGAAGAAAGGAGACAAGAAGAAGAAGCAGACAACAACTTCAGCGGATGTTGATGTGCTATCCTCTAGACTAGAATATGAGTTCGCTCTTCTAAACTATTTATCTAGCTCCAACACTACAGGGGTATGGTACATTGACAGTGGTGTGTCATTCCATATGACATGAGTTAGAGAAAACTTCTCCAACTACAAAGCAGAAGAAATAGGCTTCTAGATAAAAATGGGAAACAAGTCCACATGCACTCCAGTTGGGAGAGGGACTGTTTCATTTCAAAGGGAGTCAAGCAGTGATATTAAGATACAGATGTATTGCATGTGCCAGGGATGTACATGAATCTGATTTTAGTATCTGCCCTTGAAGACAAAGGGTACAACGTACTCTTTCAAGGACAAAAGGTGTATTTAAAACACAAGGACTGGAAGAAGGCAAATCAGATTGGAGTTAGAAGTGACAATTTATACATATTACAGTTTGAAACTCCAAAGGCACTAGTGAGCAGTAATAGCAGCAGGGAAATATGAGAGCTATGGCATAGACAGATGGGAAATATACACCATGGGGCATTGAAATTGCTCAGAGAAACCGTGATAAGAATTCCAGAGTTGAGTGCAGAGCACAGTGACTCATGTAAAGGGTGTGCACTCGGGAAATTTTCAAAGGTAACCTTCCCTAGAAGTGACAGTAGAAGTACAGGTGTTCTTGACTTGATACATTCTGATATTTGTGGTCCCATGTCTACTCAGTCTTTGGGAGGTTATGAGTATTATGTAACCTTCATTGATGATTTCTCCACGAAGACCTGGATATATTTCTTGAAGGCCAAAGATGAGGTCTTCAGTCGCTTCCAAGAATTCAAACCTCTTGTGGAGAATATGACAAGCAGGAAGATCAAGGTTCTTCGGATAGACAACTGGGTTGAGTATAAAAGCAAAGCCTTCCAGGAGTTCTGTACCAAAGAAGGAATAAAGAGAGAGTGGATTGTTCCCTACAACCCACAACAAAACGGGGTTGCTGAGCGTAAGAACAGGGCAATTGTTGAAGCAGCCAGGGCCATGCTATTTGATCAGGATCTGCCTAAGTATCTTTGGGAAGAGGCTTGCAACACAACAGTCTATATTCAGAATAGAGTACCTCATAAGATTTTGGGAAAAATGACACCAGAAGAAGCCTTTATAGGGAAGAAGCCTGAGGTCGGGCATTTTAGGATCTTTGGAAGTATAGCATACTGTCACGTACCATCAGAGAAAAGAACCAAGTTAGATTCAACTGCAGAGAAAGGTTTCTTTGTTGGATACAGTGAAACCTCCAAGGCATACAGGATCTTTATTCCAGGGATGAGGAGGATCATAGTGAGACGTGATGTGAAGTTTCTGGAGGAGAAAGCCTTCAGAAAATCTCAGTATTTGCTAGCAGTTGAGCAGCGTCAGCAGATTGAAGCTCCAAAAGTGGATTAGGAGTCTTAGGTACAGGGCACTGTGATAGGAACAAATAAAGATACAGGTACCTTGGGTGAGTTGAGTCCACAGGATCAGGAGCAGCAGAATAAGGAACAACAAGCTCCATCTATTGGTGTATCTCCTACTGGCGGTAGAAAGACTAGCCGAGTGGAAACTCAGATTGCGCGAGATGCTCAGGAGTTTATGGGAGCTCCTAGAACGAGTGGCAGGGAGAGGAGACCACCAGTTAAATATTCAAATTATGTAGCATTAATAAGTGAGCTCATTGACAGTGAGCCTTCCAGTTATCAGGATACTGCACAACAACAAGTTTGGAAGGATGCTATGGTGGAGGAATACAACTCCATCATGAAGAATGATGTCTGGGAGGTAGTGCCAAGGCCTATATAGATAAGGCAGTGGTTGGTTCTCGCTGGATCTATAAGATCAAGCATGCTGTAGATGGTAGCATAGAGAAATACAAAGTCAGGTTCGTGGCCAAGGGGTTCTCTCAGAAGGAGGGAATCGACTATGACGATACATTCGCTCCAGTGGCCAGATATACCTCCATACGAGTTGTGATCTCATTAGCAGCGCAAATGGGATGGCATATCCATTAGATGGATGTCAAGATGGCTTTCCTAAACGAAATCATAGAGGAAGAGGTGTACATTGAACAACTAGAAGGTTTTGTGGCGCATGGGAGTGAATCTCATGTTTGTAGGTTAAAGAAGGCACTATACGGACTTAAGTAGGCACCCAAAGCGTGGTATGAGCACATAGATGGCTACTTGCAGAGCATGGGATTTGTGAAGAGTGAGGTGGACTCCAACCTTTACTATCTCATGATGAAGGATGAACCATTCATCCTAGTTTTGTATGTGGATGATTTATTTATGACTGGTTCACCGAGGCTCATAGAGGATTGCAAGAGGGACCTAGCAGCAGAGTTTGAGATGAAGGATTTGGGGTTGATGCAATATTTTCTGGGACTAGAGGTATGGCAGACAGAGGGAGATATTTTCCTTGGTCAAAGGAAATATGTTATGGAAATCTTGAAGCGATTTAGAATGCTGAACTGTAGACCCATGTCTACACCAATGGTTACAGATTGGCAGAAGATCAATGCATCAAAGCAGGAGGCAGTAGATCCCACCTTGTATAGACAACTCATTGGGTCATTGATGTATCTGGTTAATACAAGACCAAACATTTGCTTTGCAGTCAACTCTCTTAGTCAATTCATGGTAGAACCAAAGAGAGTACATTGGACAACAGCAAAGCATGTGCTGAGGTATCTACGTGGTACAGTTGAGTATGGGTTGAGATATACTCGGGGTGATGGTGTCAGGTTGATTGGCTACACTGATGCAGACTGGGCAGGCAATGTAGTAGATAGGAAAAGCACTTCTGGGTGTTGTTTCAGCATAGGATTAGGGGTTGTCTCTTGGTATAGCAGGAAATAGAAGTCTGTTGCATTAAGCTCTACAGAAGCAGAGTATATGGCAACATGTGAGGCCATATGGCTTTGGAAGTTGTTAGTGGCATTGTTTGGTCAGGAGCTAGAATCGACCATCATTCACTGTGATAATCAGAGTTGCATAAAACTCTCTGAGAATCTTATGTTTCATGATAGGTCAAAGCATATTGACATCATATATCACTTTATCAGGGATTGTGTACAGTGTGGATTAGTTCGACTATAGTATATATCTACAGATGAGCAGGTTGCAGACATCTTAACAAAGGCCTTGATGAAAAGCAAGTTTTTCTTCTTCAGGGACAAGTTAGGTGTAGTAGAGAACACCTTCCTCGTTAAGAGGGAGTGTTAAAATTAGTAGCTCGAAGGTGTCTCTAGCCTGGAACCGTGTCACCCAAGCTGGAGCAGTGGTAGAGATAATTATCTCCAGATTTTCTATTTTTTCTCCTTCTTATCTAAAACGCACATGCCAAGTTTGGAGAATTTTCTTTAGCAACATCTTTGTTTTTTCCTAAAGTTAAAACATTGCCTTATCTCATCGTTGGTGAATAAGAGGTTATAAAAAGGAAATTGAGGTGTGTGTTTGAGATATACAGATTGAAGGTTTTTGCAGGAAATGACACAGGATGAAACAGAGGTTGCAGTGAACAGAAGGAGTTGAATATTATCCAAGTTTGTAGTATTGCTGTGGATGCCAACTTCTGGCAGTTGTTGTAAATTTCTTCCTTTTTGTAGTAATAAAATCTCTCTCTTTGAATGCTGGTTTTTCCCCAGAGTTAGGGGTTTTCCAGGGTAAATCATTGTGTCAAAGTGTGATTGGTTTTCTCTGCATTCAGTATTTTAGTGAATGGTGTTGTGCATGCTTTAGTTCTTTGTTTCAGTCATTTGATTTCTGTTATTCGAATTTCTGAGATTAAACAATAGTGAATTTATTGTTGGGTTTCACAATGCCACTAAGGGAGACTTATTTTTCACACCGTGGAATTGAACTCCCCCTTAATAATTTTCTAAAAAATAATCTGGGTTGCAGACAATTTAACAGGTCTAAATTCGAGAATATACCATGGGTTTATCTGATTGAAATGAGCACATCAAGAATCTGTAACATTAAGGTTTTTAGCTCAATTCAGCTACATGGGTTTCAAGCTGAACAACATTCAGATTCTGAAATGTCAGGTACATTTGATGAAGAAATGGATTATATTTCTGATGGCGATTCAATAGAGAAGAATGAAGGAGAATGGAGTGTTGATCAACATGATGCAATTGCTTCACTTTTCCAAAGCAGAACACCCACAAAATCAAGAAGTCAAATGAAAGAAAGGTGCCTTCCTCTTCCAATGCCTCATAAAATTAGGCCTATAGGTGTTCCTCAATCTAAGAGAGCTTTCAGGTCACCTAATCCTTTGAACAGGCTCTACAAAAATCCACAGTTTTTGATAAACCTTGCTAGAGAAATTAGGGATCTTCCTCCAGGAGAAGAGGTATCAAAAGTGTAGCACGCCTCCATTTTTCTCTTTTGATCGATCAGTGTTTTTATGTATGCTTCACTTCTGTTAGCACTCTGACTTTGGCACTTGGTTACTTTTGACCGCTATCTGTTAAGCGATGTAAACATTATATTTTGATGTGATGGGATTTTATTTAGGAGTTATCATTATGGCATGTTTTGAATTAGCGTTAGCAATTATTTAATTAAAATGCTATGCTTTAATTATATTGTGGTTGTTAGACTCGTCAGTTTTAAAGCCTGTATTGGTGAAGGGGACGAGATTGTATCACTCGCTTGCGAGTGCCCTACGATTCCAAGATTTCCGCTTCACGGTGTGTCTTATTATATATATATTTGCACGTTTGATATGCTCTTTGTTCGCAGGTTAATAGGTACAGGACATCGACTCCACCTGACTTCACAGGTTTGAGCGTGTCCATTAACCAACAGTTATCGATTGGAAGATAGTAGCTAGGTTTCCGTGTTAAGTCCTCACCCTAGTCATAGTTTGTCGTCGGGGTTGGCGGTTTTGATTTGGTTCTTTTCTCCCTGGTTACCTATTTCAATTCATATTTTAAAGGCTATTAAATGGTGGGTATGGTTAAAGTGATGATTTAACATATCTAGTTTCAATGTTGAATATTATTTTATTTCATTGATTATTTTGGTTTAATTAATAAAATCATTTTTAGTTTATTGGTTAACTAGGCCAATGGTCATAAATTAAATGAAATAGTTATCTTGCCATTATTGTATATTTAGATTTAAATTTATAATGAAAATGGAAATCATGTTAGATATTTAAGTTACATTAAAAATAAAAAATAGAAATGTGGATTATATTTCACTTTTTGAAATTTTGGATAAAACATATTCTTCCAACTTTGAGATTTTTGGTTTTTAAATGGAATTATGAAATTTTGAAATATCATTCTTTGAAAGTAAATTGTTTTAAAATTAAAAAAAAAAGAAATATCCTCCAAAAGCTCAATAAATTTAGTGGGTGGGATATTTTAGGGGTTTGACCAAATTTGGGGAAAGCTCTTTGTAAAGAAATGGAATTTCATTTATTTTTCAATTCTTGATTTTTGGTGGAGAGTTTTTCTGTGGTTGAATTTGGAGTTGAAGAAGAGATTGGAACCACCATTGTTGAAGTCATCACGCTTGGGGAGAAAACACCAGGTTCATCTTCATTTTTGTTTTCCCTTTTGAAATAATCTTCAAATTTCCTTATGCTGTTTGAAAACTCTTTGAATGCTATTTAGATGCAAAAAAAACCATGAGAAATGAATTCAAATCTTGTAAACAACTGTTGGATTAGGAAAGAAAACCAAAACAACAATCACAATGAAACTAGGAGGAAAACCCATAAAAAAAATCTTCATTTCAATTTGATATTCTAAACTCTTGTTGTTTTGCCAAATTTAATCCTGTTCTTGCAAAAAAAAATTGTTGTTCTTTTGCTCAATCTTGAGCTAGAAATGAAAATGAAATGAAGATTTGAGTATATATTCATAAATATACCTATATACTGTTATAATTTATAAATATATTTGGGTTTGTTGTTTTGATTTTTTTTGTTTTCAAACAAAAATATTATACAGAATTTTTTCAGGGATTCCTGCTCTTTTCTTTCCTTGGCCTTTTTTTGTTTTAAATAAAAAAAATTATATAAAAATTTATGTGGAAGGGAGGGCCAGAAATGGCCCCCCCACACATATCCCCCCAGCCCCCAGGACTCTATTAGAGCTCACACACACACACCCCCATGGGGGGCTCATCATAACAGCCACTCCCCATATGGGAGGGCTCACTTTATTGAGGCTGTTTTTTTATTTAAAATTTAATTCGCTTTTTTAAATATTATTTTAATATTATATATTATATAACAATATATATATATATATATATTATATATAATATATATGCTATATATATGCTATATATATATGCTATATATATATATATATATATATATATATATATATATATATATATATGCTATATGTATATATATATATATATATATATATATATATATATGTTATATGTATATATATATATATATGTGTTATATGTATATATATAATGTATATATGTATATTTTATATATATTTTTAAATAAATCATTCAGTAGATTTTAAATTGGTTATTTTTTTTAAATGATAGTGATATATGAAATATATATATATTGAAAGTTGTATGCACAGTAAATATACATTCTTATTTATATTATTTAATATATTTGGGAATTTAAGCTTAGTTAAACTTATGTTGCTTATTCTAGTATAAGTGAAATAAAGATTGTTTTATTCTCATGAAATGATTTAGTTAGTTAAAAGACTGTATTTAATCAGCTAGTATGATTGAGCAAGAGAATTAAATGCTTAGCTTTGAATTCCGTAATGTTTATCAACGTGTTTGGATTTTCCTCTCGAGTATGTACAAGGAAATGAATTATTTAATTTATACCATGCACTATGATGATTGAGTGAAGTGGATTTACAAAATCCTAATATTAGTGATTTGATTTCTTTTAAAGAATTGCCTGAAATGCTTCCTTATGATGTGTGGCGCTCATTCTTGGAGTGGGGCAATTGAGTCAGTGTATATGTAAGTCTTCCCGATGGTTGTTTCAAATTTGGTATGGGTTGTCATTATGATAGTCAACCTTTGGATTCCTTGGGTAGTGCGTTTAATCATATCCAGTTTTAACCCGGTTATTGTGAACGGGAAGTGTGGGCTTTATGTCTTGTATAGGAGTCATTCTCCTGAGGTCGCACTTGTGTACCCTTGAGTGTGGATTTACTCCATGTGTTGTCTTAGAGGAGTGGCTTGCAATGAGGGCCGACACACAAAGTGGTGTCAGGGAAACTCTTTGCAAGTTAGTTAATTCAGTGATAACATAATAAACTGTTAGAGGCTTAGGTTGCATCAAACACTTAACAAGATTAATTTTGCCTCGCTTATGGACACAAGGGCTAGGATAGACTTGGGATGAGACGAGAAGGCCTGGAATGGCAAGATCGTTGTCTTGTCTCTACGAGAGGCAACTGATTCCACATTGGTTTACATGAGGGGCCAAAAGTCATTAGAGGTTACCAGGATATCCCAAGATGGGTGCCGGGACCTAGAAAGACTTGCCAGGATATCCCATGTGACTTTGTGATGAAACTTCTCCTAAGTCAGCAGTATGTTTGTATCAGTGATGTAAATGATTAGTTAACTCTGGAAGCATTGTAACCTTCGTGATATGTGATGTGGTACTTGTATTTATTTCGTTTCAGTTTTGTGTAGCCTATGTCTAGAGGTAGATGGTCTTGCCTAGGAATCCTGGTTACTATCTCCTAGCACGGGGGGTGAGCCTTCGGGTATCACATGGTTGGGTGGAATGTGCACCTTAATCCGTTGGGTCGTCTTCTTGTTCGTGTGGACGAGATTTCCAATTGGAGAGCTCGTGGGATCCAGTTCTTCATGCTTTATTCTTTCAGTTATCATGTAATTTAATACCCCTCTTATATCGAGGTGGAAGTTGTAAATTGTAATCCTTATATTTTGGAAGTATCTCATTCGGGGAATGAGTGTTGTAAGCATATTGAAAAGTATATTATTGGGATCATGTGGAATGCTTATGTATTTGATTTAATTTTATCATGGATGGAATGTATGCGCATTAATTTGTTAAACAATTAAATGTAATGGTTTTAATTCATGTTTCATGTTTGGGTTGATGTAAACTCAGTCTTGTAACCTTAGGGGTTGTTGGCATTATGTAGTGAACCTTCATGTTTTTTGTTCTTGTTAAAAAAATAAATTATTGCGTTTATGTTGTTAATTGCAACTTCCCCTAGGGTTGCATGGCGGGGGCGTTACACAGTCCTAGATAAATGCGAGTGTGTCCTTAGAAAGGGTTCACTGTCCTTAACCATTAGGGAGCTTGGGCACATGGATTTACCACAAAGAGCTCTCCAGACATACTTTTGGGCTTAGAAATGCCCAAAAATTTACCCAGATTATAGGATTCTAGGTTCTATACTGCAAATTCTTGCTCAAACCGGTGAACTGAAGACACCCTTTGACTTAAAGAGCACCTTGTGTTCATGTAACAGGAATACCCTTGAGTCTATTCCTAGAGATTTTATCAAATCAGGCCAGTGCAGGCAAGCCAGAGAGGTTTTACTAGCTGCAAGGGATTCGTTATTTAAGCTTGATGATGGTATTCATGCCAAGCTCATTGTTCAGGCTTCCAAATCTAGAAGATGGCATAATTTAGCAGGTAAACTCATAGAAGAGCTTGGAATGAGAGATGAGTTGAAATTGGAAATACAGGATTGCACTGCTGTTATGAAGGGTTGTATCAGACTTGGAATGTATGAAGCAGTGGAGAGCCTTTTCTTTTGGTGGAAGGAATCAGGTCATAGACCAAATGTTGTCATGTACACTACCATAATGCATAGTAGATACTGCAGTGGCACATTCAGGGAGGCCTTTGCACTTGTTTGGGAAATGGAAGAATCGAATTTCTTGCTTGATCTACCAGCCTATCGAGTGATAATCCATTTGTGTGCTGAGCTGGGTGATCTGTCAAGAGCCGTAAGATATTTTTCTAAAATGAAAGATGCATCATTTGTGCCCACTCGTGATATTTATAGTAATTTAATTGTGCTATACTTAAAATCAGGAAGACTGGTGAAATGTAGAGAACTTTTGAAGGAAATGGAAACAATAGGCATCAAACCAAACCTTGAGATCCTTCAAAATAGATTTGAAAGCATGTCTGAAAGTGAGAATCCTCTCTTCCATGTAAAAAATGAAAATTCTGAAGCAATGTTTTAAATTGCCACTCTACTTATTTTCAGATTTTTTTTTGGATTGACAGAATTAAAGGAAATTTAACCTTACCTGGTTAATTATAGGATCTGGCATGTGTAATATCTTGTCAAAATTTCTCTATTCAAAGCTGGCAAATTCTGTTTTCCTTTATGATGCTATTATTTGTTCGATACAAGCAATTGTTACTACCTAGCATTTGAAAAGGTAATTAAATCATCTAAAGAGCACCAAACGTGAAAAGAATGCAACATTTTTGGGTTAGCAAAACTATTTTTTCTTAAAACATTCATGTTTCTCGCTTGAGTTACTTGAAACGAATTGTTTAACATCTGAAATAGAACAATACTTATGCACAAATTTATAGCTCTACCTCTGGATGAATAAAACAAAAATAGTGATTCAATTTGCCTAACTTCCAAAAGATTATATACCTTTGTTTAACATTTGACAAACAGAACAATACTTACACAAATTTATAGCTCTACCTCTAGAAAAATAAAACAAAAATACTGATTTAATTTACCTAACTTCCAAAAGGATTATATACAACTAGATATATGTAATATGACTATATTAAATTAAAAACTTGCTATAAAGTTCACTATTCAATGTAACAAAATCTTAAAAAGACCGAATGTATATTATTAACATTAAAATTGATTTTTTAAGAGAGGTTCTAATCAGTTTGTATGCTAAAAATGCTCAAAAACAGCTAATCCAGGTGACTTGACTCTCCCTTCAGACTCTTATTTCTAATGTGGCCTTTCTCGCAAAACATTTATTACATATCTTGTGGGGAGCTGACTGCTCCATATTATCTACAGAAACACTCTAGTCAGATGCAATTAGATTCCCTCATCCAGACAATTGTGTAAGCAATGCCAGCTTCATATTGAGACTGGGCATACCCCTTAAAAAAACACAGTTTCTACACTTTGCATGCTTCAGCAAGTGGAAACTGAGAAAAACTCCATTTGAAGATGTTCAGTTTACATCAGAACTACAGAAGAATCTATTGCTTATTAAGAGGTTCTATTTTTTCCTGACATATTTTGCTAGCTATACCTTTTAAGTACCATTGATCTACTTTGGTAACTTGTGGACATAAATTTTGTTTCATTTCATCCTCTCCAGAGCATGAGCTGTGCAAAGTAGCCTCTAATTTTGGATGCTTCACAACATGACAGAAAACCATCTACCTGGTACTGTCTATCAGCTCAGATTATTCAGCAGCCCAAACATAATAGTATAGAATTTAGCGGATGGTCAGTTCCAGTCTCTGGCAATTTCCTTTTAGCGAAACAGGATATAGACAAATGACATTATTCCTTAAACAGCTCAGGGACTTCTCGTCCTTGGACACTATGGGTGCTTTTCTTCTAAGTTACCTAGGAAATGATTTGATGCTGGTGCAGACTGCTTTCCAGGGATCTTTAAATATAGGCCATTCTGCAATTTTTTTTTTTTCACCAGACAGTTTATTTAAACGTCAAGTGGTGAGGATGATAAGTTATTCTCTATAGATGAAGCTATTTTATTTACTCCTCTAGACCTGTTGATTGGTCATACAATGTATCACTAATGTAGCTTTTGTTCCTCAGTATATACTTGAGTACCATCAACTGCTTTGCTCACTTGTAATTTGTAAACATTATTTCCAACTTTAATTGATTTCTGATTATTATGATACATTCACAATTTGAAAATTACTAATGCAAACAAATTGTAATTGAGTCAGCAACTAGTAAACTATATTGCAGACACAATTTAGTCAGAAAATTTGACAAAAGCGCATTTACACTCAGACTCAAAATTAATAATTAAAAAAGGGTGATAAGGCTTGTAAAATTTCACGCTTGTCATTCAGTTGTTGGCAAAAATTAACAATAGTGTATTTAAACTTCACTCGAGAAACAAAAATCAGCAATAGGGCTCTCAAAATTTATCGGAGTTATCCATAGTGACAACTCCTCTTATTTGTAACTGGAAATGGAATACATACTTATTATTCATTTGAGGACGAGAAATAAACTAGTGAAGAAGATAACTGAATTTAACAGACATACACATTAGCTTGCAAGCTTAAGGATGGAAGACACTGATTTATTCATAGAGAACTGCAATATACTAATGTGGATGTGAACGAAAGCAAAATAAGTAAGTAGGAATGAAAATGTTTAATAGTCTAGGAGGCATATGAGCAATTAAAGTATAACAATGATGATCTTGGTGCACCTGCGAGCAGCCATGTAGCTGGGTGCAGCCTTGTTGGAGAGGATTTAGCAGCTAGCATTGACTTCTTCCATTTCATATAATCATGAGGCAAGTTAATACAATTTAATTTCTATTGTTTACCATACACTTTTCCCAAAAAGTTAAAAGCTAATTTATTTTGAGATATGAGGGTGATGGCATTTATACTCTATAATGGAGGTCACACGTTTAAATCCAGAGAGGGGCTGGGTTGTATCCCTCAAAACAATATAAAGTAAATGTAAAAATAACCCCCTTGTGTAATGCTTGCCTAAGGGGTCTCCTACATTAAACCAGAATCTTGCTCAGCGGAGAATTAAAGGACTACCTTTACTTTCACCTTTTTATTTCCTATATTTGCACTTGATTATAATAAATTATAGACCTTAAGTTACTACTTTATGTGTAAATGAATCTGTGTTATTTTCCATTGTGAAGATTCTCTTGAAATTTCATCTCAATATCTTTGTTATTTCCTTCATCCCCATACACAGTAAACCAACTTTCTGGGTGACAGGAATTCCCATTTACAAAACTTATTTATTACAAAGCTCTCATTTCTGTTTCTTGGTATAAGAGAGCATCCTATTTAACATCATCCTAAGACAATTAGTTCAGAGGAATGCAACTATGTAGTTAAAAAAAATTGGCGCCCATGACCAATATTTGGTTCTAAATGATGTATAACATCTTCATTATGATCAACGTTTTGTTCACTCAGCTAAGTCATGAATTAGATCCAAAACCTGGATTTTTCAAATACATTCACAAAAGCTAATCTTTCAACACGCGTCCCCTGGAGCACTTCTGCTGCCCTTTCTAATCTTGATAATTTTGGGAATATTGTCAAGACATTAACAGCAATAACAATGTATCAGAAATGCATATTCAAATGTTTTATTCAATAATCCAAATTAGCCATAATGGGTTTTAAATAGAATTGATTTAACACAAGATAATGCAATTGCACAAAGTCATTCGAGTTAGATTCCATAAGGAATCTGAAACACTAGTTCATTTTTTCATGGGATCCATAGTTGTTTCTGTGCAATTTTCGTAAGACATCTCAAATCCATATATTCTGCAGCAGACACTGATACAGCCTTTTGGTTAGGGACCCATCCCCACAAGTTTGAAGTTATGAGTTCCACCTCATGAGCTCTTTCTGCATCTTTTTAAGTCATTAAATTCCTGCACCTGGCACATGTATATTCCATTTTGTTAGATATTTTGCACGGCCACAAAAATTAGTAGACATCTGCCCATATTACATTAACTCCAAAGGCCACAGATTTAGTAGATCGATTCATGTTCATTCCACAACACTTCCATCTGCATCATGCTTTTTAACAGGAAAACACAGTTGGCATTGGTTGCATTACAAATCAATAAAAGCTGCCCTGAATATAAGGATTACATATAGTTAAGAAATCTGAGAAGCAAATGTTTGTACAAGTTCCAAACATTCAACTTCATTTATTAGTACTGGGAGTTTTTTTTTAATAAGGAACTTTAACTCGGTACTAAGGCTGTGAAATTGCAGCAAAATAATACATGAATGCATAATCTTATTAAGAATTCTAAACCAAAGACAATAATTTTGGCAGATAAATGTTGACCATGTCGAGGATAACACATATTTAATCTTACTTTGTATAACTTATGGTATTTTTGTGCCTGCTTCCTGCTTTTTCACACTAGTACTCGAGAGTCCGGGCCCATTTCACTAGAGGTAAACAATGAAATAAAGACAAAAAATAAGAAGCCCGCCATACCAAAATAAACACATCTTTGTAAAGGAAAAATTCATACATGTTATCAAAGCCAAGGATGAAGTTCCATCCTTCTGTTTGCCGCGAGAAAATAATCAGTCAACATATAAACAAATTTACTTACAACAAAAATTGGTCCTTCACCCAAGCACTAAAAACATTATAATAAGGGATGTACTTTTGTTAGAACTTACAACATGTAGCCCTTGATAATGTCCTTATGTTAAATTCATTAATGTCCCCCCAAGCTTACTTTCATGTGTAATTTGGCCTTTTTACATGAAAGACATCCAAATTGATAAAATTCATGCTATGTCATTCAACAAAAAGAGCCCAGCCTCCTATCAGGGTTTTGGGATGTTTTTACAGTAACGTTTGTGTCAATATATGGATGTGTTCTTGATTATCATAATACACTGCAACATTTATCCCTTTAAATTTTTCTTGGATCTTCAAAGATACTTCCTGAAGTTAGGAAGACATAATAATTTCTAAACATGCACAGCCTTGCTGTCAATAATGTCTATCTATACCATGTTATGCATTCTTCCATGTCAATGCCAATCACCTGGGTAGCATATAACAACTAGTTAGCATGTTACTGTGTTATTTTAGACAAGAAATTAGAAAAGATAATAATACAGTAAAAGGAAGCCAAAGCCAAGAACTGGCTCAATTTAATAACTAAAATGAAATGAGAAACTTGACAACAATGTAGCAAGTGGAGGGAGCTCCGATTTCTGACAACATGGATTTGGTTGTGCCCTTTGTTTCATGGGGATGAATCCCAATCCTCCAGTCACCCAAAGGGACAGTGAAGCAGAAACGTAGGGGGAATGTGCCCAACCTACCCTTTCAAGTGGACAAAATGGGCATGTCATCAGATGCTCATGTTCAAGCAGCATAGGTTAGTTATGATTATCTGTGTTTCACAAGGATACCCTTGCTCCCTACCAGATGTGTCTCCATGCTGATGAGAAGGGGATTAAAGGGTGCAGTGTGGACATCCCCAAGCTGTGCCCTCTAAAAGGGACACTCTTGGGGATATTGCTAATTTCCTACAGTATGCCTCAATGTATAGTGATGCCACGGTGCCAGGATTGACCTTCAACACACTAAATATAAACAACCAAATGAGAGCACAATAATTCAAAAATAGGCCAATCTCCTAACCCATTTGAGAGGGCAACTACAAAATTTCAATAGCCTTATTATTTATACATGTAGACACCCTAAATTCACTTCTATTTTCTTCATATTAATTATCCACAAATTTATTAAATAAACCATATTTAATTAATTATCGCCGCAATTAACCATTCTTCCTGAATTAATTCCTCCCTAAAGTTAATTAATTAATTCAACTTAATCAATTAAACTTACCTCCCAATTACTCCAGCTAATTAACTAATTAATCCCTCATTACCATTTACCCTAATATTAAATTCCACATCACCACATATGGACAAAATTATTTGTCCTCTAATCCTAACTGTCAATTTCATCTACATGGATCAAAATCTTAACCGTTCACCTTTTTACATGTGTCCTTATCCACTTCATGCTCATATGTGTGAGCATGCTACCTCATTCCACTCAATGCTCCCACATGTATGAGCATGCCAACTTGGAAACATCTTTGACCTCCACCTCATCCCTTACCTTGCTCACACATGTGTGAGCATGCTTGGTCTTCCAGCTCACCTTACACTTTCTCTCTTCTACTTCAATCCTACAATTTGATCAAATCTCCTCCATTGATCAAGGATCTTCTTCCCTCTTTTGACACTTGTCAAAATACTATGAATCTTTATCATGCGACTAAATCCTAATCATTGATTCTATTCTTCCATTCTAGCCCTCCATTTATCTCTTGAGAAATCTATTTAAGAGAGGCTTGCCACCCTCATTTGATCATCCACTTTAATGCTATCAATATGTTGCCATTTTTCCAATCAAATCACTCATTTGCATCCTTATGCTGTCAAAATTAGTAGCAATCAGCAAAAAGTATACCCACACAATCACTCAGAACACATGCACACCATCACAATGGAGGTATAATGCATCCGTTCTTCATTGCTTTGCATTTTTTCTTATTTGCTTCCATTGTTGCTCTATCAACAATGTGACTTCATATTTGAGTTTTTGGGTTTTTTTATTACTCTAACCCATCATATGCAACTAAAATAGAGGGTCCACATCTCCACCATGCCTGGTGGGACCCACATCCCAAAGTAGTCATTTGAATTTTTTTTAGAGTTGTAGGTTGTAGGCACCAGGTGTCACCTCAACCTTGTGTGATTTCATCCCAATTCATCAGCACGGTTCAACACCATCATGGTTCATCATCAATGTCACACTCAGAGTCACCTCCACTTCACGACTCCACAACATTTTGACTTGCCAACCTCCTATTTTCCTCAAGTTTTGACTTTTCTCTAACATTTCTTGTCAGTTTTGCAGGGTTTTTAGCATTTGAGGCCATTTGAGTTGTCTTCTAACGTCTTTGTTTATAGATTGACCGATTTGTGTTGCAGCTTTCTTGTTTATTTTTGACCATTTTTTGTTTCGACACCAACACTCATCGTGGATTCCTCAACATCCTATAATTCATCACCCAAACTTCCTCCAACCTTTCTTTGTCATTTTCCATGTGTTGACCTTTGGGTTTTTATTAATGTTTGTCGACTAACCCTCTAATCTATCATTTCTATCATTTTCATTCTCGACTTTGCAGGTCTATGTATGTTTTACAAAAAAATCACCAACATTTGCTTCTTGTTTTTGCAAAGTTCTGGTTTGGTGCTTCCATGACTCGTATATGCTTCCATAAACCCTGCTCACCCGTCTCCATCATTTTTTCACTCTCTTTTCGATCATTTCTTTGTTTACTAACATCCTAGTATCATTTTTTAGCAACTGTAGCCTCTAGTTTTGAAAGTTTTATTTATTTTCAAAGTGTTTTTGGCTAACTCGGATTTGGTAGTTTTCCAAAACTAGCAAAGCAATGGTTACGCTATTCACTGTGGCAAGTAAAATCAAGGAAACAATAAATTGTTTTGATCTTTCACCTCTATTTCAAATAGTCGCCAACAATATTCGTCATCTCTTTTTTTTCTAGACTAACAACTTTTGCAGCTTGCTGAAAAATAACATATTTCACAAGAAAATCACGTTAGTTCGAGAAATAATCTTAAAAACTACTAATACTAACTTGTGGTTTTGTACGACGTGGGTAGAAGATCATTTGATTAAACCCTTTTTTCTTTGTGTGTGCTTTATCTATTGTGCTTGTTTGATCACAATTGAATTTGAGGTTAAAATTTACCACACATTTGGATTTCAGTTCTATAAATTTATAAGTGTCTTTTAATCTTGAAATAACCCTTGTTTGATGAAAAACAAATGTTATCTTCTTTTCTTTAGGCATGCTTAGAGATTTCATCACCCTAGAGGACAACTTCAACTATGCATTGCAGTTGGGTATAAAAGGGGGGAGAACAAAAGTTGTACCCCAATGGAGTCATCATTATGTCCAACACAATCTAATACATCCACCTTTTTTGAGGTTTTCAGGGGAAGGGGTGAAGTAAAAGGGGGTTAGACATAGGCCACATGCTTGTAGATGGACTCCAGTTCATAGATGTAAGCCTCACGTACCTTTGGGGTATATAAAGGATAACCTTAGATAACTTGTCAACCTAGCTAAAGACCATTGGCCATCTTTTTTTGTAGTGCATTGGTAAACAATTAGCTCCAAGATGTCACTCACAGTGTACTTCAATTAGACCTAATTTTGGGTAAGGGCTTGGCCTCCATGGTAAGTGGTGTAAGGTGACATCATGATCCTTACATTCCCTAGCTGTCTTTCATTTGGTAGATAGTATATTTGTGTGCCCATGAGAATTGATACACATTTACTTGAATAATTAAGGCTTGTTCTCCTGTCTTCTTTGCTTAGTATTGTGATTGCCCCATACATGTTTGCAAACCTTAAACCAAGTAAATTTTGAAAAAAATTTATCATCTAAAATGGTAATCATAGGTGAAATTTGAAGCCAAGGTTTAATAGCCTAAATCCATCCAAAATTCGCCCTTAAAACCTTCATTCACTTAACCTCAATCCATTTTATCCTTCTACCTATCCTCATAACTTTAGTCCGTCCCTTTCCTACCCATAGTCCATTCGCCAAATCCATACTCCATAGCTCCTATTCATAATCAAACAAAGTTCAACACCCTTTAACCTTAGTCCCTTGTCCATCATCTCAAATCAACCCAATCCTTAGAACTTCTAATCATCCATTCAAGTTAACCAAATCCCCAAAATCTTGGTCCACCTCCAAACATCCAATCAAACTTAATCCCCCCAAGTCCTAGTCCATTCCTAACAATCCAAACCAAACCTCAACTCATTTCCAAAAATCAATTCAAAACCCTACCCCTATCCAAAATCAAATCCCATCCCAAAAAAAACTTTAGTCCATCCCTTAAAACACCCCATGATTCAACCCCTTTACAACCTTAGTCCATCAAATAAAACCTAAGCCTCAGGGCTTTAGTCCCCTCAACCATCCAAATTCATCCATCAACCATCCAATATAATCCAACCTTTGCAACCTTCAATTATCCTTGACCATTCAACTCACTTCATCTTTTCCATCTTCAATAAAATCATCATAATCCAAAGTCACCGTCACCTTAGGATTGAATCTTTGAAATCTTAAAATTCACCTTTGGATCCTTTATATCAAAAACATCCAATTCATCATTGGGACCCTAGATCATCCTAGTGCCCAAATTCATCCTTTTGAAACTCTACAACTATCCATAGGTTTCTGTCATGCCCCCTGCCATATATCACAAACCCCCCCATCACACCATATCCTAAAATTAAAATCATTGACATGCAAGTGACGACCAAGGAGACTCTTAAAAAGGCTCAATGAGAATTAATTAAGAGATGCAATGATATTTATTAAGAGTAATGATCATCACCTTGCAGGTAGCGATTAAGGAAATTAAAACAAAGACAATGTTTAGATTAAGGAGAGGTGCATCCCTTGTAAGGGGTGTGATGTTTATAAAGGTTGTGACTATTCACCCCACTATGGATGATATAAAAAAGGAGCTCGATTCATTTGGATGGGGCATCAATGAAGTGAATGTGATTTGGGAAAAAGAAAATAAGAAAGTGGAATATGAGATATCTATTAAAATAAGTATTGTTTGCAACATTATTTTCTTGTTGGTTTGATGGCATTTATATTCACTATATTGCATGAATGGGATATGCGTTATCACTTTATTTCCCTTATCCCAATGGGTGATCAAACCTCATCCCACTCTTTCTATTGTTCAAATAAATCTTTGTCATTGGCACTATCTAATCCTCAAAAAAGTGAAGTGGTTCCAATACAACCATAAGAATCATCTCATAATGTAAGAATAATAAATTTGATTAGTTGATTATTTAGTAAAATATAAAGGTTGAACTAAACATTGCTTGAGCCATATGTCAACATTTTGATTCTATCCTTATCGTTGTCAACCCTTTGTATATTTCATGGAGAACTTCATGATATTTATTATCCATCTTCATAGTATATTTTAGGAATTTAATATATTCTTGTCAAACTCAAATATGATGATCTAGTTTTTTTCTCCTTGTTTATGAATATTTTATCCCTCTTAACACTTCATTTATAATTTGTCTCAAAGGCTCTTTGCATGTATATTCTTTGGCTTTAGCTTGGTCTCTAACTTGGTATTCATATTCTTGCTTTGGGTCATATAATTTTATTCAAGGGTTTCCCATTGTATTCTATGAAATTTTCATTGAACCAAGTGTTAAGGACTTTATTTTATCACATTCTTGGTGCCTATTATATATGTTTTGTTGCCAAATAATTTAAATAAGATTCTACATTTGTGAGATTTTGTTTAGTTTTATTGTCAAGTTTCTTATTTTACCCAGTGCATCCTTTTATTTAGTTGTAATGTTGAAGACTGTACCTTAAATATTGTTTTTGGTTTTAATAGGAGAGACTCATGTCAGCATTGGGGTAAAATAGTATTGTTAGGTCCACCAAAATTTATTTCACTCATTAAATCCTATTTTATTTTTATCTTATGGAACTTTTTCTCTACCACTTGATTATGTTATAATTTAGCTAACCTTGGTGGTGTGTGATCTTTTATATTTTCAACTTAACCAATAATCATACACAACCAAGTGCATACATAATCTTCTTTCAATACAAAGGTTATTGACTACTTGTTGGCAACACTGTCAGAAATAGGTTAGGCGATCCCTTTTATCCAACTAATGGATTAGTGGCCTTATTTTAATGGTGACTTGAGTGAGTTAGCTAGTATCATTATTATTTTCATCATGGACCAATGGGTGAGTGATCACCCAATACATTTGCAAGGTCTTATCTAATGGCCTGATATTTTTAACAAAGCAATATGGATATAAAATAAACCTTGGATTTATTTTATCGTCACATGATAATATTATAAATAGATCAAGCTATTATTAACATATAGATTAAACAAATTAAAGTGAGGACATGTGTTCATGTTGAAAGGAAGCCATGTGAAACTTTCTAACTAATCTAGGAGGAGAGTGGTGCTAAATAAAAAAGATTATATGGTTTAATAAAAGATAAATATTACCCAAGTAATGAAACATAACACATTTGACATAATATATACCATGGGAAATCCATTTTATGAAAAGAACCTATCGTTTGAAACATCAAACTAATCTATTTCTAGTAACAAAATGGTTACAATATGATACCAAGCTCTTATCCTTCACATGGGATCAACACCAAGTCTAGTGATATTCCATCAACATAACATTATGACAACTACAAGTATATAATACCTCCATCCCAAGCACCAAATATATAGGGAAAGCTCAAACCAAAAGTCACAAAATGGTATTCCAAAATCATGAGTAATGAATCCATAGATTAATAGGGAACCTAATTCTTAGCACAAAATCTAATGATCCCTTTCATGATGGGTGAATAGGATAAAAATATAATATAACTCCTACGTCATTAGTATGATATGTTCCTAGAGATATGATATTATAATGCATATAAGTGAATGGATATGTCAACATGTGGCATACATCCCTTAAGTTAATTATATTGGATCATGTGAACAACTAGTGTAATTAATTTTATTAAGTGATTAAAAGATGTTAGGTCTCAAAGTGGCATGGGAACAATATATAGAAATTCAAAGCCTAGTTCCTCTCTTAAATGGATATTTTATTATCTCCATAAGATCTCTAGGATATTCAACCTTGATGTGACTAGATAACTCAAAGGTGAATGAAATTTTATTTTTGATAAAGGGACCTAATTAGGATTCTTTATGGAGTTTCTTAAAGGTCAAGCTAATATTAGATTTTATTTGCACCCATATATTAATAGTAAATTATGCCTACAAACTACATGAGCTGAATTACAAGAAAACAAATTAGGTATTCTATCTTCCTTGCAAAGAAAATAGAAAAGATTGAGGGTTGGAATAGATAATTCTTATATTATCTCAAGAATGGAATTGTGTCAAGGATGGACAAGCTTCTAGTTAACCAATCCTTTTCTCAATCTACTATTACAAAACTAAAGTAAAAGAGGTTGCTATCTCCAAACAATAAACCAAATACAAGAATCCAAAACTATCAATCACCATATACATGCACATAACATAGTCTCAGTCACTAGTAATTTACAAGAAACCTAAATATTTTACATAATATTTCATTAAAAGTAAATTTCTACATCACAAGAACATATGAAAAACTCCAAGATAGAAAAAAGGGGCTTACAAGTTCTAGCTTTAATTACACTATAAGAGGTTTAGAGCTTCTATTCTAAAATAATATCTCCTTTTTTTTCCCCTTAAATACAAGAAAGGACATTATAGTCTTCTCTTATGATATAGGTATATAGCCAACTTAACATCCTATAACCTTATTGGTTGTTGATGCTAGCTACTACATATTCACACGGTTTTTCATTTAATTCCACACCATTTCTATTAGAAACCATGCACCTTATATATATAAAAAAATTCTCATGTCATGTTGTATGGGGATTTTCTCATACAAGCATATGTGGCTCAACAATTTAAGTCATATTTTTGTGCCTTAATGGTATGTCTAATTTCTCACAAGTCATATTGTATGGGGATTTTCTCACACAAGCTAAGAGGAAGATAAAACACAAGCCAAAGCACAAATTGACCAACAAGGCCAATTGAAGAAGATTTTAATGATTGCCAATGATGGTCCAAGTGAAGGATGAGGATCAAATTACAAAAAATATGACACTATAGGGTCCCCCCCTCTAAGACTAACACACAAAATCGAGAAAATAAGGAGTTATACATAATGGTTCCTTGATTTCACTCAAAATTAGGTAAGATCATGCAAGAGAAACACTAAATGGCAACTTCATTAGGGAAGGCTCCTAGAATTCAAGGATAAGTGATTCTACTATAGAGAATGGAAATTAACAATTAGCATGATAATTTTTTTTATAGGATTGAATTAGTGGAGATAAATAAAATAGAAGCAAGGGGATAATTTATGACCATCATATCCTTTTTTGAAATTAAGAAAACTAGCTATTCTAACTATATATATCAAACTAGCTCACACACAAGAAAACACATGTCTACTAGATGTAAAGTTTTATGCTAGTAGACATGTTTCCATATTCCTTGATATTAATCCATTGTTGGCCAAGAATTGATAGCCTTGATGAAATCATCTCTATACCTATTATGACATTTCTCTATTCCCAACTAGGCATTTGATGAGCCTAGTTTTTGGTCCAATTTTGGGTAGAATCTATAGTTTATTTGCTGACAGTTGTCATGGACTTTGATGTTACATGTTGATATTTTCATAATATTTCCCTCAAACCATAGACATTGGGCTTAATCCTATTTCTGCAAGTTTTAATGACATTGGCATATTATGTGGATTATCTATATTGATTTTGCATGTGGTTAATGAATGTTCCTTAAGGTGGTTATAGATATGCAGTTATTGTGCATACTGACATTGCCATGCAGATTTAATTTGAGGATGCCAAGTTGAGGAAGACACTGCCAGCTGGGCATGCACTGTAACATCCAACAAAGGAATCGCTCCAAGGTCAAAGGAGGTTGACGACAAAAGATTCATCATGCAAACCGAATGTAACCGCCTTGTAGTGGACTTTAATGCTAGTTGAGCAGATGCGGGCATTATTGCTATGCTAAATTTGCGTTTGGACCTGCATGTCTGATCAGATTCCATGCATGCATAACCGTCGCCACTCCACTTTCTATGTTTTCCCTAAATGGTGCCCTTCCAGTCGTGGAGTTGACTGCCTTGTTTAGTTGATAGTATAAATAAGGATCAAATCCTTCTTCTTGGGAGGTTGTTGTTATCACACGATCTAATGATGTACTAGCATTCTTCATTTTCAATACAGTCATGCTACTATTTTGTATTCACATTTTCCAATGAATAAAATGACATTCTAAGTTCAAGCATTTGAGTTTATCTTAATTTTTAAGGATACTCATCCAAGGGGGCCCACTTGGTGAGCAATCCATCCTTTAGAGTAGTTTAGTTTAGTTATTATTTCCTATTCAGTACTTAGTTAAAAATCTAGCGATGACTGTTCTTGTAGCCACTAGAATTCCATTTTGTGATTGTTCCTGCAGCCAAAGCAGATAGAGTAGTTTCCTATTCATTTTCCCAAATCTTCATTCTTGTCATGAATTTTAGCTTAGTATAGTCGTTGATTGATGTTCAACATTTGTTTCATTCCTTTCCAAGCAATTTACCTTTAGTATTGGGCTTTTTTTAGTTGTAGAATGAAGATGGCTACTTTGAATTTCTAGTGCACATACTGTGCTGACCCATTTCAAGTTCACATCCCTGGGTTGACAAGTTAAATGCACCTTCATGATGATTGAAATATCTATTCAGGTTAGATGTCCAATCTCTAAATCACAACTGTAAAGGCCTAGTTGTTAAATCATTGTAGGAGGCCAACATTTTTGGCACCGTTGCCGAGGATGGTGTCAAACTAGGAAGTTCTTTGGATTCATTGGTAGTTTTTCTTTTGATAGTGTTTCTGGAAGTTGTTCTTAGTATACCCTCACTTAGGAAAGTAATGACCTACTATTCTTTTGCTCATTCTTTGTGTGAGTTGGCTGATGTTGAGTTGATACTGCATGCATAGAGGAAGGGGAAGAGATGCTTATGGGAGATTCCTTCCTAATAATCCTGATTCATTTCAACTAGTAGAGCTTCCAAATCTGCCTAGAAACAAAGAAGAAGAACCATTTCCCTTTGCTAACTCATTCCCTGATCTAACTAGTTATGAAGCTTCCACTGAAGATCAAGATCTGATTGACAACCCCTTTGCTTTAGAAATCCATCAAGCAGACATGGGTGATGCAAATAGAAATGAACCTAACCAATCAGCCTTTCCTTTCCCCATTGCTCATTAGAATGAACTTGATAACATCAAAAATATCCCTGCTTTAGCACTCCCCAATTTTTATGGACTTGTTATAGAAGACCCTGATACTTTCTTGTTTGAGTTTGACATACTCTATAAGATTTATGATTATACCACCGATGCCCATAGGCTTAAGCTATTTCTTACCACTCTGAAAGAGGTTGCATTAAGATGGTTCATGAGCCTAGGCAAAGATACTGTGGAAACTTGGGAGGACATGAAGACAAAGTTTGTTGAGAAGTACAAGGAATGTTGCAGGGGTAGTGATATGAGAGGAGATAAAATCTTTAGGATGCAACAAAAGGAGGATGAGAGCTTGGAGGATTACATTTCAAGGTTCATGTTTTGCTTGCAGAAATCTCCACACCATACACTCAATGCAAAATCACAAAAGCTATTTTTCCTGAGAGGAATCAATGAGAGTTGCACTGATGCTTTGTACTTGATGGCAGGAGGAGATATCACCCAAGTTCCTTGGGAAGATATCAAGAAAATATGTTAGAACTATTCTAGGGAAGCTTCAAAGAAAGGGAGAGCTTACCAACCCTCTATGGGTAAGTCATCCGCCAATGGAGTTTCAAGGATGGAGATTACCCATTTGCTGGCAGATTTCAAGAAAGATATTATAAACAATCCGGCTACTCAGCTGGATGCACTTCAAGCTAAGAAGAAACATGAGGAGGTAGAGGCCATGCTGACATAATATTATCCTCATTACAGACAAAAGAAGAGGGACTACAAATGCAAGATGATAGCTAACATTGACAACAAGCAGATTCCACCTCAATTCAAACCAATTTAGACTGAGGAAGATCAAGTCTACTTTGTTGAACAAAGAAAGCCATGGGCTCCAAGACAAGGTATGCCACTAGATCCACTATCTTTTGCTGGGACATCTTTTAATTCTTATTCATCTGGTAACCAATGGAAGCCTCCATATCCATCCAACTATGGAGGATATCCACCACAGTCTTGGGGTAACCCTCCAAATGCTTGGCCTAATTATCAAAATTCTTCACCCCGATGGTAGCAACCTTAGGGGAATTGGTAGAAGTTTCAAGGATCTTGGCATCCACCTCTAGGAAATTGGCAACAAACATCTCAATGGAGAGAAGGAAAACAATGGCCAAACTGAACAACCAACTAAATGCAACCACCTTTTCAACCCCAACAACCTACTATAATGCCCCCACCTGCTAATTCAAGCTCAAATGCACCTAAACCTACTCAGTTACTAGCTCAGCCCACACCCAATCTGAATAACAAATCACAACAGTAGCCAATATACTCTACTGATCCAAATTAATTTCTTGCATGTGCTATGAGTGTGAGTGACACCCATTTGTTTTTAGGAACTACTTTACCAACTCCTTCCACACCCATTATTACTGAGCTTCTTATGGAAGAGGAAGAGGAACTTTTGAATGATCCCATTCAGCCAAATGCACCTAAAAATCCTGAACCTATTCCAGTCAAGTAGACCGCACAAGAACCACCATTCCCTTAGAGATTGAAAGTTTCCAAGCACAAGGAAGACAAAGAGGATACAAATTTTGACATCTTAGATCAGTTGAAGCATATATGTGTCCAGATACCCCTATTCCAGGCCATAAAATATATACCTATATATGGAAAAGTAATCAAGGAAGCATGCCTCAAGAAGTCGGGTAGGAAAAAGAAAGAACCAAATACAGTTCATGTGGTGGGGAAACTAGCTGACATCATGCTTGGAAAAGTGACTATCCCCAAGTACAATGACCCAAGTAGTCTTGTGGTAGCAATTGTTATAAATGGGATCCAAATAAAGAATGCTCTGATTGATTTAAGGGAAACAATAAATGTAATGACCAAGGACATCCTGCAACAACTAAACATTGCAAGCATGCAATCTACTCCTACTATCCTAGAGCTTGTTGATATTTCTATTGTTAAACCTGATGGTGTAGTGAGGATCTTGTGGTAGTTTGAGACTCCTAGGAGTACCCAAAAAACTTTATGATTCTTTCTCCTAAAGCTACATTAGGTGGGTATCCCATTATTCTTGGAAGGCCATGGTTAGCAATTGCAGATGCATACATTGGATGTTGGTCATGTGACATGACCATTTCAGATGGGAAGAGCGCTAAAAGGTTTGTTTTTTATCCTCCTGCTCAGCCATCTCATGATGAAGATAATCCCGTATGGCCACATGTTGGTGAATAGGCTGAGGAAGTTAATTTTGTGGCACAACTTATGATGCTAGGTGGAAGCTCTTTCATGCAGCTCCAAGATGAGGATGAAGTATTGGCTAACATCATTCAGAACCATTGTGAAGTGGAGAAAACATCATCTTCTTATTCTGCTACTCCAATCAAGACACTTCTGCCTGCTCTTCCTGCAACCACCATTCCTGCATACATTCTTCTTGTAGCCACTCTTCCTGCAACCACTATTCCTACAGACAGACTTCTTGCAGCAACAAGTATGTCCCATACATTGCTACCATACGAACTAAAGGTACCATGTGTTAATGAAGTAGCCATGATAGAGTTAACTACACAAGTATAGGTGTCAAAAGGAAAGTATCTGAATGTTAACAGTAAATTAAGTGAAGAACAACAATTGTTATTGACAAACTTATTAAGGACCCATCAACATGCATTTTCGTGGAACTATAATGATATGAAGGGATTGGATCCTAAAATTTGTACACACAAAATTTAAATTAGAGATGATTGCACCCCAGTAAGACAGCCACAAAGAAGAATTAACCCTGCACTAAGAGAAATTGTAAAAGGGGAACTAAAGAAATTACTAGATGCAGGATTTATCTACCCCATTTCAGATAGCCAGTGGGTGTCTCCATTAGTGATTTTTCCCAAGAAAGGAGGGAAATGGAAAGTTTGTGTTGATTATAGGAACTTAATGCTGCCACCAAGAAGGACCATTTTCCCTTACCCTTCATTGATCAAGTCTTGGACACACTTGCAAGAAAGCGATACTTTTCTTTTCTAGATGGATTCAACGGCTACAACCATATCCAAATTGCACCAGAGGACTAGGAGAAGACCACATTTACCTATCCATGGGGGACCTATGCCTACTCGGTACTCCCAGTTGGCTTATGCAATGCACCTGCAACTTTTCAGAGGGTAGTCATTAGCATATTTTCAGACATTTCTCATGATTGCATGGAAATTTATATGGATGACTTTACCATTTATGGTGCTAATTTCAATCAAGCATTCGAAAATCTCATGAAAGTCCTACAGAGATGTGAAGACCAAAACTTGTCCTTAAACAGTGAAAAGTGCTTCATGATGATGCAGGAAGGTGTAGTCCTTGGCCACTACATCTCCCACAAAGGAATTCAAGTAGACCTTGCAAAGATTAAGGTAATCACAAATTTTCCCACACTTTCAAAACAAAAGGATGTTAGGAGTTTCTTTGGCCATGCATGATATTATAGGAATTTCATCAAGATAGCAACACCATTGTATACTCTTCTCACTAAAGATGCTGAATTCTAGTGGACTGAAGCTTGTGACAGGGCATTTTCTGACTTGAAGGCAATTTTGACTCATGCTTCTTTACTCAAAGGACCTAATTGGGAGCTTCCTTTCCACATCCATACTAATGCATCAGATTATGCCATAGGAGCAATCTTATGATAGAAAGAAGAAACTATTGAAAATTCTATTTACTTTGTTAACAAAAATTTACAGGGGGTTGAATTCAGTTATATAGTGATAGAGAAAGAAATGCTGGTAGTGATCTTTGTGCACACTGATCATGCAACCATTAGATATCTCATGAATAAACCTTTGATCACAGGTAGATTGGCAAGATGGTTATTGTTGATGCAGGAGTTTGATATAACCATTGTGGATAAGCCAGGGAAGGCCAATGTTGCAAATTTTCTTTCAAGGCTGACTACATTAGAAGATAATCAACCCATAGATGACTCTTTTCCTGATGAGCATCTATTCTCCCTTAGTGTACAAACACCCTGGTATGTTGACATAGCCAATTATTTGGTCATAGGTAGAGCTCCTCCTCACTTCTCTCCAAAAGAGAGAAGGGAACTCATTGAAAAATCTTTTCCTTTCTCCTGGATTGCTGGATGTTTGTTTTATACTGGACCCGACCATGTCACAAAGAGATGTGTGAGAGAAGATGAGACATATGATATTTTGCATACATGCCACAACGAACCATGTGGAGGGAATTTTGTAGCCAAGAGGACAACAATGAAGATTTTGAACATAGGATATTAATGGCCAACACTCCATAAGGATGCAGGAAGGTATACCAAAAAATGTGATAGATGTCAAAGAATGGGCGGACCAACCAGATCTGATGAGATGCCACTTTTCCCTCAGGTAGTAGTCACCCCCTTTGACAAGTGGGATTGGATTTTGTAGGACCCATTGACCCTCCAACAAATGGTAAGTCTTATATCTTGGTATGTACTAATTATGTGACAAAGTGGGTAGAAGTTAAGGCCATGAAGCATGCAAGAGATAACAAGGTTGCAAAATTTCTTTATGAAGAGATTTTCACAAGATATGGAGTTTCAAGAGAGATAGTGACTAATCAAGGGGCTCAATTCACATCAACCCTTGTTGCAGCACTAGTTAATGAGTACAACATAAGGCACCGAAAGTCTACTCCTTATCACCCCCAGGCTAATGGCCAAGTTGAGGTAACCAACAGAGAAATTGAAGCCATTATGACCAAAACAGTAGCTATTCATAGAAAGAATTGGGAAAACAGATTACTAGAAGCTATTTGGGCCTATAGGACAACTTGGAAAACAACTACAGGCTTCACCCCATTTGAGTTGTTGTATGGACAAACAACCATGATGCCCATTGAATTTGAACATAAGACTCTTAGGACTACAGTGGATTTGGGGATGGATATTTCTGAGGCATAGAGAGAAAGAATCATGCAACTAAATGTTTTGGATGAGCTGAGAAGAGCAACCTTGCATCACATAGAGGTAGTGTAGAATCAAAGAATCACGTGGCATGAAAAATTTATCAAGGACAAGAAATTCCAACCAGGAGATTGGGCCCTGCTCTATGACTCAAGATATAAGGACAATGCAAGAAAATTGCAAACAAGGTGGCTAGGACCATATGAAGTTGTTGAGGTATTTCCTAATGGTGTTGTACAACTCATTACTATTGACCCAGTCAGGTTTAAGTTTCTTGTCAATGGTCATCGCCTTAGACTGTATCACAATCCAATTTCCAAGGAGGAGTTCCTACAACAATACACGTAGCATGCAACATCCGAGCTTCCTGCAGCCAAAGGAAGTGGACCTTGTGTCCCTCCTTTTGGCTAATTAAGATATGTACTTTTCATAATAAAGACTTCCACTTCCGTGGAAGTCCATTTCTTCACCCATCTTCCCATTCGCCCATCCATCACCACCTTTCTCTCTCTTCCATCACTTCACTCCACCTCATTCCACCTCATCTTCATTAATTGCTCAACTTATTCCTTTAAAAAGGAAAACGATACTTTCTCCACAATCTTTGCAACAAATCCTCCACACATTTAGGTATGTGCACATTAATAGCTATCTTTTAATTATCTTTTAAGTGCATTCATTTAATCATTGTACGTTAGTATAGATGTTCACATAGCATGTCATTATTCCCTGTCAAATCACCACTCCCATCTCACATGTGTGGACACATGTCCAAATTTAGGTTGGGGGGGAAGAAAAAGATGCAAATATATTGTCCATGTGTCAATTCATGCTAGACTACGTCAAAAAATTTAAAATGAGCTGATTTGAAATCTGAGTGAGAGAATGGCTCACATGTGTGAAGTGACACTAAATACAGCTGCCATTTCTTCCCATCATAATTCTCCTATATCACTCTTTTTCTTGCCATTATTGACCCTGTCGTAATCCTAAGTTGCAAGAAAAGAGGTAAAACAAAAGAAAGGGAAAATTCAGTTGATATTGGCACTAGAAAATCAGCAGGTATTGCAGGAAGGTGTTTGGCTTTCAGACATGAATTACAGGAAGGAAATTTTGTAGAGTGATAGTTGATTGTAGAAAATGGGAGGAGGGATAATTCGAAGTGAGCCCTCGGTTCATGATGTTTTATTGCAGGATGCACAATGCCTGGCCGAATTTAAAAACTGTGGATGGTTAGATTACTTCCTAAAACTGCATGGCTTTGATGAAGACATTGCACTAGAATTCGCCTAGACATTTTCTAAAGGAAAAGCCATGGTAAAAGGGTTGGAGGTTGTGGCAACTGAGGAAAGAATTGTAGAGGTTATAGGGTTACCTACTGATAGAGAGCATTACCCTTCCTCTAGAGATGCCAAGTCAGCTAGGGCTAAATTTACAGTACATGGTGACCCTCCAATCAACGTGGATAAATAGGGTGCAAAAATAACCTCTCTTCCCAAACCATGGAAGTAGGCAACCGTCTACATTATAAGGTATCTCACCTGTGAAGGTCATTTGTCAAATTTGCATTCAGTACATTTCAAACTCTTGAGTCACATGAGGCATGGGAGGAGGATGAATGTGCCTAACGTTCTATACAACCTTCTCTCCATCATGGTGGCCGAAACTCAAAAAGGTAGGGACAATTTTGTTTCCCACCATTTCCTGATTAAATTGCTAGTTGAAAAATCTTTGCATGATGTGTCTAGAATGGCCTGGGAAGAATTTATAAATGTTGATCAATTTAGACCTGGGCAGTTGCAACCTAGGGTTTTACCTCAACCTCGTAGGTCTAGTAGGAGATTGAGCACAACTAAAGCCACTCTTGGTGCTTCAACCTCTGGTGTTGGCTCTAGTGTGAACCCTCCTACAACAAAAGAAACCATAGACAATAGTTCTTATGAAGCAAAGCAATCAAAAAAAGAGAGCTCTTCATCAAATTTTGATGACGATGTTCCCCTTGAAACCCTAATAAGAACTAGGGCACATAAGGAGGGAGAAATAAGAAAAGGGAAAGCTAAAACACATCCTGTAGAAAGAAAGGTGCCAAGTTCTAAGAAGAGAAAGGCTGACACTATTCATCCTGCAGCCAAAGAAAAATGTGAGAGCCCTCCTAGGAAATCAAGACCAGCTGGGCCAACGTTTGGTACACCTCCATAGGAAATCCCTAAGCCTTGCGAGACATCACATGAGGACATAGAAGCTCCAATGGGGTAGGATAATGTTGAAGAAGAAGACATATTTGAGAGAGCAACAAATATAACACTGTCCAATCTTGCTAACATTGGAGAAGAGTTTGAGGAAAATCAAGAGTTCCTGTAGCAAGACCAAGAACCAGAGTAGGAGTTCCTGCAACCACAACAAGAACAAGAACAAGAGGCCCTGTAGCAAGAAGTGGGAGAAAAAATAGTACCCCTACAGCTAGAGACAACTGGATAGCCTGAGTCCATGCAGATAGTACTATATGGGGAGCAACCATCGACAAAAATACTGGTAGGAATTCATAACCCTCTTGATTGTACAATACATACAACAATTTTGAATTTATGGGAAGAAATACAAAGGAGGGAGGAAGAATGGAAAAAGGAAAAACAAAAATTGAAAAAGGAAATTCAAAAGAGGGATGAAGTCATTGAAGAAAAGGATGAGGAAATCGCTACTCTGAAGAAGAAAGTGGACAACATTGTGACTTTGGTACCACAGATCTTGGAATGAAAAACCCCTCCAAGGGTCTATGCTCTGCACCTAAAAGAGAAATATCTCTCTTTTAGGTTGTCAAGGACTGTCTCAGGTTTGAATCCTTCTATTGACACTCTATTGAATTTTTTAATGCTTATAGAATTGCCTCCCATGAAATGAAGAATTTGTTGTGTGAGTTTTATTTGCATAATTATGTTGTAACTAAAGACCATGATTGGAATCCACTGTTGTACGTTGGGGATGTCCAATTAAGGGAATTTACGTCTTGGATACAAAATGAGATTAGTTGGGGACATCAATATGGGGCTTATAAACAATTGGAGTCTAACATCCCTCTGCCCATTAGGGTCGAATCAAGCAACCCAGAAAATATTTACAGGGAATGGCACAAAATGGTTCTCAAACCTAGTTATGGCAATAGGATTATGCCTTGGATTGAGGTAGTTTACAATGAGTATGAGGTAAAGGCAGCAACAAAAGAGGAAATTATGAGAGGATACCTATCACAAAGATGGAATAGCCTAATTGATGAGTTGAAACAGGTTGAACCTCATTCCATCCAAAACTATGATGCAACACTAAAAAGTATTGATAGGTATATTCAGATTGGGAGAATGAAGGGGCAATTTTGGCTTCTCGTGACTTTTCAGCCACCCATTCTCATGTGGCCCATGCCAAACTTCAGGTTCTACTAGTATGATATTGTTGCAGAAAAATAGAGATGGAGCAAATTTGACAGATTAGGAGGATTCTATTGGGACTCTGATTCATGCTCAGCAGACATTGATGTTGGACAACTATCAGTTCCAAATTTCAAAGCTTTGACCAAACAAAAGAATAAACCTTCCCCTACTAGAGGACCAACAAAATGTTAGGTTGGGGGGAGTGATGAGCCTAGTTGTTGGTCCAATTTTGGGTAGAATCTATAGTTTATTTGTTGACAGTTGTCATGGACTTTGATGTTACATGTTGATATTTTCATAATATTTCCCTCAAACCATAGACATTGGGCTTAATCCTATTTCTACAATTTTAATGACATTGGAATATTATGTGGATTATCTATATTGATTTTGCATGTGGTTAATGAATTTTCCTTAAGGTGGTTATAGATATGCAGTTATTGTGTGTACTAACATTGCCATGCAGATTTAATTTGAGGATGCCAAGTTGAGGAAGACACCGCCAGTTGGGCATGCACCATAACGTCTAGCAAAGGAATCGCTCCAAGGTCAAAGGAGGTCGACAACATAAGATTCCTCATGCAAACCGAATGTAACCGCCTTGTAGTGGACTTTAATGCTTGTTGAGCAGATGCAGGCGTTACTATTGTGCTAAATCTACATTTGGACCTGCATGTCTGACTAGATTCCATGTATGCGTAAACACAAACACTCAACTTTCTTGGTTTTCCCTAAATGACACCCTCACAGTCGTGGAGTTGACTACCTTGTTTAGTTGATAGTATAAATGAGGATCAAATCCTTCTTCTTGGGAGGTTCTTCGCACGATCTAATGATGTACTAGTATTCTTCATTTTCAATACAATCATGCTACTATCTTGTATTCACATTTTCCAATGAATAAAATGACATTCTAAGTTCAAGCATTTGAGTTTATCTTAATTTCTAAGGATACTCATCCAAGGGGGTCCACTTGGTGAGAAATTCTTCCTTTAGAGTAGTTTAGTTTAGTTATCATTTCCTATTCAGTACTTAGTTAAAAATCTGGCACTGACTGTTCCTAGAGCCACTAGAATTCCATTATGTGACTATTTATGTAGCCAAAGTAGATAGAGTAGTTTCATGTTCATTTGCCCAGATCTTCATTCTTCTCATGCATTGTAGCTTAGTATAGTTGTTGATTGATGTTCAACATTTGTTTCATTTCTTTCCAAGCAATTTACCTTCAGTATTGTGCTTTTCTTAGTTGTAGAATGAAGATGGCTACTTTGAGTTCCTAGTGCACATACTGTGTTGACCCATTTCAAGTTCATGTCCCTGGGTTGACAAGTTAAATGCACCTTCATGATGATTGAAATAGCTATTCAGGTTAGATGCCCAATCTCTGAATCATGACTGTAAAGGCCTAGTTGTTAAATCATTGTAGGAGGCAAACATCATCAATAGCCAAAATAGAGATGCTTGATTCATTAAAAAAGTTCACTCACTTTTCACTCTCTTTTCCTTTGATATCCTTTATCACCTTTTTCCTTTATTGGCATTTTATTTGTTCTTCTACATTTTTATTCTTAATTTGTAAGCAATGAAGCTCATAATTTAGGTTCGAGAGTAACATTTGTATATATTACTAGAATATCAATAAATAATTTCATTTGATTAACCATCCATATTAATTGATATAACCAAATCTAAAAAATACCTTAGTGTTGTTAGAGACATGCCAAAACTTACATAATCCTCTCCAAAATTTATGGGATTAATCCAATATATAATTCTCTCTAAAATCTATGGAATTAGTCAAAATCATATCAAAGTTTTGAAAAATCATGGTTGTACCAATTCTTAATTGTTCATTTCTTCAAAGAAAATTCTCAAGTTAAAATTCTTAAGACATTGCTATAGTAGAGTCCCATTTAGTTGGCTTGCAATAACTCGTATTAGTCAATGAAATCATTTGAAACATAGGGACAATAGCTATAATGTCAAAAAATAAGTTAAAGTTGTTAGAGTGAATAATTTATCTATTCACTATATGCAAAAATATGCATGAAGCTTAAGACTTTGACATGATGCTTGAGATCTTGAATGCTACAACAAATCCTTGATAAATCTTCTCTTGAATGCCCTTGATCATAAAATTTTCTCTTGAAATCTCTAGATGTCTTATTCTAGTTGATTTGATAAAATAATTTTGTATTTATAGGCATATATCCTTAATTTCTCAAAAATTAAACATTACAAGCTGACATCAAAATTTGAATTTAGAGATGTTAAAACACCGCCAAAAACACAATTTAAATTAGGTTCAAAAGCCTATGGAGATGGGCGAATGGGTCCTAGGTCCCTATTCCTGAAACACACATTGCTCAAGGTAAAATGTTATGTGTTGACATTAATTATTGTCAGGTTTCCCTTTCGAAAAATATAATTTATTAGACTTGTGATGTAAAATAAGACTTATTAAAACATTATTAAGTCCAATTTAAATGAGGGACCAAACAAAATGTGAAAATGTAAAGGAATACATTTTCTACACTACACTTCCATTGTAGGAAGGGTTTGAGGCACCACTTCTCTCATCAATACAAAGGCCCTCACACAATTTACAAGCCACAGAAGGGGCCTTTATCCCTCATGGCTTGGTGTAGAGGCCCTCATGCATTTTGTAGTCTGATTGACCATTCTAGAGGCGACTACGATTGACCATTGCAGAGGCGATTCGATTGCTATTTGGTGGCCGCAGATTGGGATTTGAGGGGCCATGATTTGAATCAAGGCCACTATCTGCAACTCCAAAGGCGGTGGTTTGAATCTCCTATGCAGGCACATCTGCACTCATTTGGAATCTTTCCCATTGAAGTTGTGAACCAAAACCTGTGATTGGAAGGCCATTCAATAGACCTACGTGGAATAAGGAGCTGCCAAAAACCCCCACGTGAAAGCCTAATCGCTGCCATTTTTGGTTGCATAGAGGCACATAGAAGGAGGAGGCTATGGAATTTTTGGCGCCTCAGTGGCAAGACCTTGTCACGATTTCCACCCCACTTCAACCTTACATCCATCAACCAGCTGACAAATTTCGCTAATGTTTTAACTCTTTTCTCATGTGGCTTCATTGACCTCAATAGGCATTCAAAATCTACTTGGGTCTTCCATTGGCACGGGCTGGGTATTTGAATCTCTATTTGATCTCTATGTTGTGTGAAATCATCTCTCTGTTGCATCCATTCTATCTTTGCATGCCTCACACTGCCAAAGAATTTTGGAAGGTAGAAAACATTGCTCAGAGGATTTTGTGAAGAAAAATAGGAGTGAAGAGGTGTGAATGAGTTGTTCCAAGTACTCCATTTCAAACCTCTATGCGGCCCTTGTGCTTCACATCTACACTTCTTTTGGTGAAGAAAGAGGGAAATCTTATCCTCCTTTTGACCGAGTCTCACACGATCTGCAACAACTGCTTTATTGGAAACTCCTCCACATCCGACCTCTCCATAGAAAATTCCATCCTTAATTCAATTTGTTAGCAATTATCGTCACTATCCATTAAAGGTTAAAAGCATTCCATCAAACTGTGATTCAACTTTGTACCAACAAACATTTTATGCTAATATTGATCTCTAATGCTTAGATTAAATCATTTAGGTATCTCTTAAGAGTGTAAGGGCCGTAGTTTTTTTTATTTTTATTTTTTGCATGAAAATGGAAGATCGAAATTTCAAGTGTGCATAATCAATGGTGGTTTTCTTTTTTCTTTTTGTCATTTTCTTGAGATTTGAAAGGCATATTTAATTTGTCTTTATTATCTACCTCATGCAATAAATGACATAAACTAGTAAGAACTCATAAATAGCAAATATGCTTGTAAATGCACTCACATAAAGTGCCACAAAACTAAATGTGTGCTCCATATGGAGGGAATTTGGAAAATTTGTGCTTGCACTAAATTATAAAGTGTAATGGGGGGTTGTGTAGAGTCTTGATTTGACATCACAGTTGTGGATCCTCATGATTTAACACCACAACAATGTCTCCTCATGATTCTCACCTCATTTGTGTGTGTCTTGATGCAAACCATTTTTCAATTTCTTCTACATCTCTACATTCCTTGCACACTCCCAATTTTAGTTGGTCTACTTATTCTCTTAGCATTAAGGGGGGACTATGATGTGTTATGCTAATGCTTCTTTTAGTGAAATAGTGGAGGAATTTTCTTTTTGGGAGGCCTCATGAACCTTCTATCTTGATCTGTTGTATGGGAGGATTGTTTCAGTGGATCATATTTTCTAAGATTCTAGTACTCCTAATCATAGTACTATCTTTATGTTCAACTTAATAAATTTTGATTGACTTTGTGTACATGGTTGAGTAGTGTTCCAATGTTCACTCATGCAGTGTTTTGTATCTCTTCTCTTATCTACATTTATTGGAGTTTCGTTGATTCCAACATACACCAGTTCATGATAATTAAGAATATTTTGAATCCTAATTCCCATTTTATTAATGTTTAAATGAATAAATATATTGCATCCTTATGTAGATTCTACATGTAATACACAATCTACTTTTCAAATAAATTATAATGATATTGTGCACTATACAATCTTTGTCAAATAATAATTAATCTATCACAATAATTAAATACAACTGCCATCAAATGAGAACATTAGACATCAAATTCATAAAAACCAAGATAAACTAAAAATAATAAAGCACAAACCCTATCTCATAATCAAAAGCATATAAGGCATAAAGAATACATAAAAATAAACTTTTTTTATTTAAAAAAAAATTAATACTTCTTGGTGAAAATGGAATGCATGCATTAAACCAAACCATTTATAATTACAAATGCACAGAGACATCACCAGCATTACCTAAAGTAACATGTAGCGTAGTATATTACACACTATTTTGACAATCAATTTGTATGTTGCAACTTATTGATTCAAGATCAAAAAATCTTCATGCCATCGTCAAGGGAAAGACTGCTTCCATGCCAAACTTCCACTTAAGGGAAAGATTGCTTCCATGCCAAACTTCAATCTTCAAACTTTAAAATGTTTATGCTGCCACAAGAATCAAGGCTACACAAGATAGAATTGATATTGCTCTGATACCAAATGAAGGTGAATACATAATTGATAATAAAAGATTGATCGATGATTATTTAAAGTACAGAGGTGGATTTATACAGTGGAGAACTGATGTCATAGTAACTGAATTCCTGTAATTTTCGTAACCACTTAAAAAATGTAATATAATAAATCTATGCTAACAAAAAATGATGAGTTTGACTATTAAAACCATGTGTACGATTTATTATTAATTATTTTTTAAGTTATTGTGTTAAAAACTATTAGCTTTTTATTTGTTAAGAATCTTTGTTGTTTTATGTGGTATCAAAGTGTAAGTTCAAACTCTATGACCTTGAGTTTGCTATATTTATTATATTTTACTATTCAATTTCCTTTTTAATCTAATTAAATTTAATATTTTTTCTTTACTCAAAGAGATTGAAAGACCTAAGTCGAAAAAACAATTCAACAGGAAAAATAAGGATAGGACCTAGTTACCTCGTGAAGAGAATATTTGGCTTTCAAACAATGAAACTATTCCATCACCTATAAATTTTATCCATATTGGCAAAGCTAAAGAAATGTCATCCATTCATGAAGTAAAACTAGTACCAATCTTTTCTTGAAGCAAAATTGAAACCAAAGAAACCCTTTGCAGTGTGAGATTTTATGTTTGGATGTGGGAATAATTCCCAACCATGAATAAGGATGTATTAATGGAGTACTTGTGTGTACATTCAACCTTAGGCAATGCTAAAATAGAGTTAAAAGATGACGAACCCAAAGAGAATAAAATTTGGGAAATTTATGAAAGTAGTAATGAAAATATTTTATTGTAAATAAGAATATGTAATCCATCAAAGTTTTGAAATAAAATTGTGACTTTCTTTTATTTCCAAAACGTTTGATGTTTTAATCTTTGTTTATTAGTAAAAAAATATAATAAAATTCTAGTCTTTTGCTTAATCTAATGAACAATAAACTTTAATATATAAAGTTAAACATGGTTCACACAAGAATGAACTTGGGAAGTAGTCATGGGTGCTAGGACAAACTACTAATGATGCAACCACAAAATTAGATCAACTATTAAATGCACTTAATGAAACAAAAGAGAGAATAATGGCTTTAGAACATGTGGTTCAAGGACCATGGGATTTGGAAGAAGTTGAACAAAGTCATGATCTCATTGTTAATGAAAGGTATGGTGAATCTCATCAAGGTTAGCCTAATCATGAAGAAATAAAGAGACAAGTTAATGTAAGGAATCAATTGACTATCAAACTTGCACAAGATATATAAAAAAGGTGAATCCATCTAAATTTAATGATATGGTCCTAGGAGATGGCACTAAGACTTGGCCTAGTGAAATAGAAAAATACTTTGAAATAAAGAAAGTACATCAAACATGAGAACATTCAACATAACTATCATTGATTATACATATAGCAAAAGAAACACTTATAACCATGGATCTATTCTGCTAATTTAAAATACTAAAATTTTGTCTACTTCATATAAAAAAAATGGGTTTGTGACATCCTTCAAGAAAAAGATAATAATTTCTAACACAATAGCTTAGAAAAGAATCAATAATAAATTATACACATGATTTTAAGAGACAAACTCGTCCCTTTTTTTAACATGAACAATGTGGAACTAAATAGAATGTTATAACATAATTCGTTATTTATTAAATTCATACTATACATATAATGAATTGATATAAAATTACAAAATAATTGAAAAGATTTGATATCTCCTAAATACAAATCTAACTTTTCATATAAGATTACATTCATTTTCTTAAAATACGATGACATAGAATCCAATGTCCTCAAAAGTACAATAGTATGTAACCTAATGCTCATTTGACTTTGTCAAGCTATAGGGAGGGAGAGCATCATTTGAGTGCTTTACCTCTAACTATAGACTAGTAGTCCCCCACACACCTTCCAACTGGAAATGACCCAACCCTTCAATGAAGTTGACAAATCGTAGTAGTTGTAAATATACCATGTCCAATCTAAGAACTAAATGTAAAAGTACTACAATATTATATATAATATGTCATACATCCCTAGATACCTTCTCTTGCATGACATCTAACATGCAAATCTATATATACTTGTGAACTAACAATGCATGCAATAAGAATTACTTTAACTAAAATTTTATATCAATCACATTCCAATAAATGGATATGTGTGTCATATGTTCACACACTATTATCTCTTGCTTGACTCCAAACACAAACAAAACATAATCTAGCATAAACTTAGCAAAATAGTAAAATTACATTCATAAACTATAATCATGAGTCTTAATTCCTAATAGATTCAACTTCCATGTGTTTTTCTTTTAAATCTCATTTAACTGGAGCATTTACTATTTCAAGAATTTATCTTACTCATAAATGTCTAAATATCTTAAATGAGCACTCACGCAACAAGTTGTTCGCAAACGGTATTATATCTTATAATTTTTTTCTTGCTCCTCTCTCCTCCGTCTGCGTTTGAACAACCTACACGCATGGTGGATTTTGCGTTGGGGGTTCCCCACGGTCCCCCTTTGTCCCCTCCTAACCTGAGCCTCACCCTGTAGCATGCGGACTCGTGTCCCTTGGGAGCCACTCCTGGAGTGTTCGATCCTTTGATTCCTGTGATTTCGGGTCAATCCAGGTCACCTGTGATTCCGGTTTTGTCTAGTGTGGAAGTGTCGACGGTCGAGGTCCTGCTGGAGGTTAAAGGTTGGAAGGATGTGTTTACCAATGGTAACTAGAGTACTAAGGGCCCCTCCCCTCGCTCTGAAGAGGAATTCATTGTCTCGGGAAAATATTTTTCTATCTCTGATTTAGTCAATGATAGGATTCTTTCCTCAATGGAAAACATGGTTGTGGGTCATTTCCTCTCCTTCCAACCTTCTATGGATATGGTCCGGAGGTGGGCTGCTGTTGAATGGAATCTCAAAGGAAGTGTGGAAATCTGTGCAATGACGAGTGGTCTCTTCCTTTTCAAGTTCACGGCTTAAGATGATTTGGTTACGGTCCTCTCTTCTGGGCCATGGGTGTATGGGAAGCACAGTTTGGCCTTATGCCGCTGGAAGCCAAGTTTTGACCCTGCTATGGACCTAAATAAATTGATGTTGGTTTTGGTTCGCCTGCCTAGGTTGCCTCTAAAATATTGGGATGAATCCATCTTCAAAATCATTGGGGATTCCTTGGGCCAATTTATTACTTCGGATTCCATTACCAAGTCCAAATCCAGGTTATTTTTTCCCGCTTTTGTGTTAATATTGGTGTGAATAAAACACTTCCTAACTCTGCGAAGCTATGCACTAAGTTTGGTACCTGGGTACAACCAGTTTTTTATGAGAATGTTGTAGTTTACTATCAAAAGTGTGCTAAACCTAACCACCTTATCTCTGATTGCAAATCTTCTTTTAATTGGGAGCCTAACCTAGAAGACTTTGATGTTGATGTTCTCCTTCCCTCTGAAAAAGACGTTGTAAAGGATGTTGACTCTCTAGCCAAGTATGCCTCGTCGATCTTGGTTGAACCCCTGATCTTTGGGGTTCCTTCTAGTGGGATGGATATTTCAAGTGTGGATCTAGCTTTGGGTCCTATTGTTCCTGTTCTAGCTAAGAATTTGGCCATTGATAAGGTGTTGGATGTCGAAGCTTTATCCCTTGACCAGGCTCTTGGGGGGATGAGGTTTTAGGTGGCTCCCTGATGGAGGTGGGGTCTGACCTTTCTGTTGGGACTAGTGAGACCATGGGTGAAGAGGGAAAAATTTAGGAGGAAGTCGTTACCGAAGTCAAGGAGGAGACAATTTTTAATTTGGTGGTTTTGAATCAGGAGAAAACCTTAGAAGAGGAGATCTAGTTAACCCCAAAGAAAAAAGGGAGAAAGAACAAGGTAGATGTGGGCGAAAACTCTAAATCGAGAAGGCCCAGCCAACGTCAAACTAGGAAGAGAGAAATATAGAATGAGAGCCATTGGTAAACAGAGGACATTGGAAGTGTCCTCCAAGAATGGTTAAAAATGAAGGTCATGTCCTAGAATGTGTGAGGGTTGAATAGCTCTTGTAAACATCTTGCGCTGAAGAACTATGTTTTAGAACATAAGATTGATGTTTTACTATTACAAGAAACCAAAATGAAGAAAACAAATTTTGATAATATTGCTAAGTATTTATGGTCGGGTGCCCTTTACTCTTATAGTGATGCTGAGGGGGTGTCTAGTGGTCTTGTTGTGGTATGGAACCCCTCTAGGATTAATGGTTCTGAACTATTCCACTGTTGGAGTAGTGTGGGAGTCTTATTTTCTTACCTGGGTGGCTCTTGGTCACTTATCAATGTCTATGCTCCTAATCAGAGAAATGCTAGGAATGCCTTGTGGAAGGATCTCTCTGACTAGTTAAAAAATAATAGGGGGTCTCGTTGGCTAGTGGCTGGGGACTTCAACTCCCCATTATATCCTTCGGAGAAAAGTGGTGGTCTGGTGGATTATTCTGACAACATGGCTGATCTGGAAAACTTTCTGAGTACTACTGGCCTGATTGACATTGAATTATTGGGCCAAGCCTTTACTTGGACCAATAGGCGTCTTGGGGAGGGCTTGATTCAAGTCATATTAGATTGATTCCTTTGCTCCAACAACTGGACGACCTTGCTCAGGGCTAATCTTCTTGCCCTACCCAGGATTGTCTCTGACCACAACCCTCTGTTGCTGGTCATGAATGACCATTCTGCTGTTGGACCTTTCCCCTTCCGGTTGGAGATAATGTGGAATTCCCACCCTGATTTTAGCTTACCAACCTGCAACTAGGAAAGAGAGAGTCGAAGGGAGTGGGAGAAAATTTTAAGGAAAGAGGAAATCTAGAGTTCAATGGTTGCAAGAAGGGGACACGAATACCTCCTTTCTTCATGTGTCTACCCTAAAACACAAGAAAAATAATCAGATAACTAAACTACAGAATGAGCAGGGGGTTGTGGTCAATACGCCCACCCAGATCGGTCTTTTGGCAGTGGACTATTTCCAGAAGGCTTATTTGGCCCCTACTGAGGATCCTAATCTGACTTTGGATAATCTGTTGTTGGACCCTCTCTCGACTATCATTTCCCAGAATGATAACCTTAGCATACTTAGTGATGTCACTCCAGAGGAAGTCTAGTTGGCTACTTTTAGGATGGGAGCCTACAAAGCACTTGGCTTGGATGGTTTTCCCCCGACCTTGTTTCAAATCTTTTCAGAGATTGTTGGTGGGGACCTTGTCTTGGCTGCTCGTGATTAATTCAAATCTAGTAAGATTCTCAAACAACTAAAGCACAACTTTATAGCCTTAATCCCCAAGATTGTTGATCCCCAGTCTATGAATGATTTTAGACCCATCAACCTCTACAATACCTTTTATAAAATTATCCTCTCTAAAATATTGGTGAACCATATTAAACCCCTCCTAGACAAATAATTAGCTCCACTCAAAAATTATTTGTGCTCGGTCGTCATATCCTGGATGCTACTATAACTACTCATGAACTACTCCATTCTATGGACAAATGCAATAATGCTAGTATGGCCCTTAAATTGGACATTTCAAAAGCTTATGATAAGGTGATTTGGGACTTTGTCCCTAAAGTCTTAGCTAAGTTTGGGTTTGACCAATTTGTGGTCAAACTCATAATGGAATGCATATCTACGATGAAGTACACTATTCTAGTTAATGGGACTCTTTTTGGTTTCTTTAATGTTGGGAGAGGCATCAGACAGGGGGATCCCCTATCACCCTATTTATTTATCATGACTACTCAAGACTTTTCTAATCTGTTGTCAAAAGGATCAATTAAGGGAATTAAGGCTACATCTTCTTTGGAACCTACTGTTATCCAAAAATCTATGGATGATACCTTCCTATTTGGGGAAGACTCTGTGATTGAAGCCATGAAATGGAAAAATTGCCTCAACAACTATGTTGCATGCTATGGATAGTGTATTAACTATAATAAAAGCATGATTTATTTCTTCAACAACACTCCTAACCTGCAAGCGTGGGTGATTTCTATTCTGGGTTATATGAGTGGCTCTCTCCCTTCAATTTATCTTGGTTTACCCCTTACTGTCAAGGAAGTCACTCCTGACTTCTGGTCCTTGGAAGGATCCAAAGGAAGTTGGTAGGTTGGAAAGGTTCCATGCTCAGTCATGCTGGAAAATTGTAGCTCCTTTCTACTACTCTTCAAGGGATCCCTATTTACTTCCTTTCCATTTTCAATATCCCTAGGTATATTACTGAGAAGTTTGAAAAAATACAAAGGAATTGCCTATGGTCGGGGATCGAGGAAAAGAAGAAATTTGCTCTGGTTAAATGGGACAAAGTTTGTCAACCTAAACATAGTGGTGGGATTGGGATAAGGAATATCTCTAGTACCAATAAGGCCTTGATGGCCAAGGTGGGTTGAAATCAACTAAGGAATAGGAAATATTGGTGCAAGATTATGAACATGAAGTATCTTCAAAATAGAACTTTGATTAACTGTCTCTCTGATAATCATCCTTCGGATTCCTTGGCTTGGAAGAACATTTGTAGTTTGTAGGGGATGCTTAAGACAGGGATGAAATGGAAGATTGAAAATGGTTACAATATTAGATTCTGGGAGGACCCTTGGTTATTTGACACCCCTCTAGAACACTTTGAATTTAGGAATCTAATGGGGCCGACACAACATTTCTTTGGTGTTTACATTAGAGATTACCTCCTTGGCCTACAAGGGGCTAGGAAGTGGAATGATTTGGTTCTTTGCTGCCCTTTATCCCCTAAGTTGAGCCTCCTTTTCAAGTCCCTGCAATAGCTACTCTCCCTTACTAGATTACCGTCAACCAACATAGTGGATGAATTCTTTTGAACTCATGATAAGTAGGGTGATCTTTCAGTTAAAACGACTTCCAATCTGCTAACGGACTAGGGTGTGGCCCTTGATCTTTGGACGCAGGTTTGGAATAGACACATGATCCCAAAAATAAACTTCTTCTGGTGGACTACCTACCATAACAAGAGTCTTACATAGGAAAATTCGAGGAAAAGGGGATTCCAGATCCCCAACAGATGCTTGTTATGCAAGTGCAATGAAGAATTTGTGGACCACTTGCTGCTACACTACTCGTTTGTTGTTGATGTGCGGGAGCTGGCTTTAGAGCGTTTGGGAATTTAGTGGACTATGTGTAAGGACATTAAATCCTTTATCTTGAGCTAGTCTAGACCCTTCATTCACCCCTTACCTCACGAGATCTGGAACCAGGTTCCCCCCATTATCTATTGGTGCTTGTGGAAAGAGAGGAACAATAGGATTTTCAGGAATATTGAGATGAGCCTGAAGGAGGTGTTTGGTATAGGATTTAGGCTCATCATGGAAAACATTTCACTTTTAAAAGGGAAAATCCCGAATAAAGGCCCAAATGAGAGGGAAATTACTACGGCCAAAGCTTGGCATCAAAACCTTGAAGCCAATTCCTATGACAACTCTAGATCCTTGACTAGAAGGGACACTATCTAGAAACTGCAACAGTAATTTTGCGACTGGTTACTCGGGGGGATTGGTATCCAATCTTCTATGATTGCAGAAGCTAGAGCGCTACTAAAGGGCATCCAATTAGTTGTTACTATGGGGATTGAGAATCTACATATAGAAGGAGATTCTAAGTCTATCATCGATGCTATTAACTTTGGTAGATTACTGGGATGGAGTACTAAAGACATTTTATTAGAGATAAAGCTATTTGTGTCTAAGTTGAATTTGAAGATTGCTACCCACATTTACCGGGAGGGTAATCAAGTGGCTAATCCTTTAGCTAACTTTGGCACCCATTGGAAATTTTCTAAGTGTTGGTGTAATTTGGGGAACCTATCGCTAGGTATTCAAGTTTTAATCCTTAAGGAGCAAGGCCCTTATTTGATCCATGATAATATCTAATTATGCATTTTTTTGGGCCTTATGGGGGGTCCACATTCTTGTCTTATGAGCTATGTGGATGGGTGTGAATGTTGAGGTGTCTTACAAGTGGAAAATTTTAAATAATGGGACGGAGTCCATTCTTAAAAAGGCCATTATGAGGAATTATGGAGAGTACTTCATGATTAAGGACAAGTTGGGTTGTGCCTTACATAATCTCTTTTTGGGGTTTGCGCTAAGCTCTCGTATATCCTTGCAGATTTTTGATTTCAAATTTGATGTGACTAATAATTACGAGGTGAAGCTTTTGATTGGTCCTACTTTTCCGCTAATTTTCCCCCTTTACTAAAGGCCAGGATCTTCAGTTTATCTAAATTTGGCCACGCGACCATTTACATAGGTACTTGTGCAAAAACATGGAAGGAAAACCTTCCATTTCCATAATTTCTTGCTTACCTAATCGCAAGTGTTTGAATATTTTCATTAATGAGATTTCCAAGATTTCCTTTAGGGATTTATCTCCTCAAGCGTGTGTTATGTACTTTTCCTTGATTACCCAAGGCTGCATTGTTTGGCTTAAAAACTTAAGTGTGTAAGCAACCTATCACTTAACCAACATCTCTAACCTTTTTCTCTCACAAGTTTACTGGTTTTTCCGTGTGTAGAGCGGCAATATGGGTGGCGACAAGGTGAGAATGGAGCCTGAAAATTGTGGATAATTTCGCAAGAATCCTTTGGTGTGGCACATTTGCGTTGAAGGTGGGCTAGCACCTCTGATGGAAAGTTTGGTGGGTCCCGACCCAAGTTTATCTGAGTAGTTTGTGAATTCATGGAAAGATAGAAGGGTTACCATGGATGGTATTTCCTTTGAAGTGAATGAGGAGGTGATTGCGCAAGCGATTGGGCTATTGTATACTGGAAAGAACTACCCGAAGCATACTGAGGCCCAAGAAAATGAAAGCTTGAATGCCTTCTTTGTGGGTAATGAAAAACTGGTTGGTAACTAGTCGGGGTTTGAAAGGGAAGCTCTCACGTAGCCTTGGGACCAGGTCTACCTCGATCTCATGAAGTACGTTACCCTAGAAGGTTGATACAAAACCTACTATTTCTATCACTTCCCTCTTTTGAATCACTTCCGACACAAAATTATGTTAAGCTTTCCTTTTTTCTTACTTAAGGACTTAGAAAGCTCTGTTGAGAAGTGCATTGAGGCTATTGGCCAAAACTCGGAGGATACTCCTCCCCTGCTACTCCACCAAGGCCTCATTTTGAGGCTCTACCACTTCCATCTTGCGTTATGCCTGCCCAAACCCATTTTTGTTGTCCGTGTTGAGGAAATTGAACCCCCTATTATGGCCAATATCTTCCTGGATGAGTCCAAAGGTCCCATCAGAAAAACCCCTTTGGTTACCACAAAAACTCATAAGCCTAAACTAGCTACCAAGAAGTTTAAGGGGAGTGTGGGGATTGCACAGTCTTGTGATGCAGCTAGTCTCTGTGAGCTTAAGTCGGCCCCTGCCAAGCCTGTTAGCAAACCTACCTTTAAAAAGAAAGTTAAGGATGAGGGGAAGGGTTTGATGGAGCCTCCGACCACATACAATAGAGGAAATAATGTTGTGGGTAGGGACTCCAATGGGGACACTATGGTTGTTGCTACAATGGAGATTGGTGGCGAAAATCCCATCATCAGGAGGTCTAGTAGGCTAGCTAAAAATAACAAGAAAGTGCAGGTTAATGAAATGGATACTGATGAGGAGCGGTTTGACAAAAAAGGTTGTAGGGATGTGGAGTTTGGGGATGGTGAGGAGGAGTATGTTGAAGGGCCCCACACCATTTCAGATTTCAACAAAGTGCATAAGGAGAACTCGACTTCCCAGTCCTCAGACCCTTTGGATGTGGAGCGTACTAATATTGAGAAGACTGTGGATAAAGGGGAGGAGCTTCGTGTGCTGCACGAAAGGATGGGAAAGATGGAGAAGAAGTTTAGTGGCTTGACCCATTTCATTATCAAGTTAGTCCACTGTGTTACCATCACCCTCTCTGTTGTGATGGACCAGATGGATAAGAAGACTACTGAAGATGGCCCTGAATGGGTCAGGGATGATGTTGTCAATCTCCTCTCTCGGAATTGGGAGAATGCTAGTTGATCTGTTGTTGCTGCGTGGTGTGTCTGTCGGCTATTGGTCTGTTGTGTCTATATTTTTTGGCTTTGTTGTTTATGTTTTTTGGATTTGATCTTTTTTGGCCCTTGTGGCTCGCCATGTAAAGGGTACAACACCTTGTAAATGTTGCTTACTATATCAAAAACAAGATGTTCACCTGAACATGCTATTATGTGATTGTTCACTTAAAATATTCTTATAGCCCAATTAAACATAACTCAAAGTAATGAATATATTATCATACTAAAGTTGCCAAATTCATGTCCTTTCAAGAATAATATTATCATATATTAGGAAAATGTTGTTAAAAAAGGTACAACTATAATAATACATGTAGAATGTCTTATACAAATAATATCATCATGCATAGTCCTCAATAAACTTTTATTAAAACTCAAACACATTTATTATTGGTGTTTGTAAAATCTCTTTGCTACACATTTTTCTCCTATTAAATATGTGTAACTGCCTACAACCCAAAAAAAACATACATATAACTATTTAATAAACCTTACTTATAGGCAAGTAGAGTTATATATATATACATAGACATCAATATATTAATCTACAACCATGTATATGAGTATATACAATTATATAAATACTTACATTTGAACATATTTCCATGAATAAAACTATAATATAAATAATACAACCAATATAAATGTAACTCAAAAATCCGTATATACATATAACATAAAATACATATATATAAATTATATAAATCCATATAGTACCATGAGTGTAAGTACTAATTTATTTAACCAAATACCACTGAAACATTTGAACATATTTCCGTGAATAAAAATATAATAGAAATAATACAACCAATATAAATGTAACTCAAAATTTTGTATATACATATAACATAAAATACACATATATAAATTATATAAAACAATACAGTATCATAAGTTGTAAGTACTAATTTATTTAACCAAATACCACTAAAACATTTAAAAGAGTATTGGCAAGAGACTGACTAATAGATATTGAAAATTTAGATAATATTATAGTAGAAAATGCTTTAGTAGTCATGTAACTAAAGCATATACATATTCTCATTTGCCACAACCTTAGTATTTCTCTGCATAATGTTGAATAAATAAATAATATATTGTTCAACACATTTTCCACGCATAACTTAAAAATTTACAGTGACTTTCCCTTGACAGCTTATAATATAGTTTGTAATTAAAGGCAAGGAGTATGATTGTAACGTTAGAGGAAGAAAAATAAAGATAACCCAACACCACACTAGTTAATAATTGGATATCAAAAGCCTAAATGGAATTGTTTATATGTGAGCACAAAAATTTAGAGAAAAAAAGTTTAAAAACCATTGACTAAGAACCTCCATTTATACATATAAATATAAACTAGATACCTCGCATAAACAGTGCAAGGATTTGTTAAATATATTGTCTCAATGAATTATATTCATATGCCATATATATACACATACTTTACAAATAAGTCTGTTGAATGTTTTTCATTTATTACTTCAAGACAATAAAAAATTTATAATCATTAATCCATTCAGACCTCTTTCAACCATGGAAATAAAATCTATATATAAAATATGAAAACATAATGATTCAAGCATAAAAATTGGTTAATAGGCTTCGTAGTTGTGATTTAATGACTTGTTAACTTGATTTTTTTCTTTTATTACAACTCATTTTCCCCCTTTTTCTTTCTTTTTTGCTCTTTTTCCCTTTCTTATTCCTACAACCCCTACTTACCATGTGATACCACTGAAATGAACAACAAAAAACCCTAAGAATCCCATGTTAAGTGGCCATTACACCCCCTCAAAGCTCCATGTTCACTAGCATTCCACAATTTATAGAAAATCTTTTCAACCTCCTACATTATTTTCTCCATGTTTCCCATGATCCCCTCAACCTTGCAATCTAGGGTTTTTTAGGTTGCAAATTCCCTGGCATTCTTTTCTTTTAATTATTTCACCTTTTTGAGTTATAAAACCTTTTATTCCATACTAATTTTTCAAATCATTTTATTTAATACAAAAATGGGTGAATCTAGGTAATATAAGTTATGCAAACAAAGATAGTATATCAATGTTATTGATATCACAAGGATTCAAAAACAATTTAGATTAAAAAATAGGTGCATAACTACTTAAAAACACGAACAATGAGCATTCAAAAATAATTAGTCATGAATCAAAATCCTACACCAACAACAATAACATTTGAATGCACAATTATAAGTCAAATGCTTGCACATGTATAGCAACACTTAAATAACTAATTAAATGCATCAAACACACTCACATGACCAATGACTAGTGTTAATGTGTGTGTATTCTCAAAGGACATGGTTCAATGGCCTCTTAGCCCCAATCTTTCACTCTCATCTAGGTGATGCTCTCCCTCTTCGAACAAGAGGAAAAAACTATCCCTACATGCACCACATGATCATGAAAATAGTAGTTAGTCCATAAACTCATTCAAAAATCATAATCATTAGTTAACAATATTTTGAATAATAACATATGACTAAAATAATAATCAATGCATCATGACATCAATAAATGTTGAAAAAAAATTATAAATCATACATTGTAGTCAAGTTAACACAAACAACTTCATGAAATAGAGAAATTTTATCAAACATGAGAGCTTTTAATGGAAATACCATTGATTATACATACAACAAAAGAAACATTTATAACCATGCATCTATTATGCTGAATTAAAATACTTTAAAATTTGGTCTAATTTGTATAACCAAAATGAGTTATGATAGACACCTCTTTCCCTATATAACTATATTTTTTATACCAAAACATATTGTGAATATCATGGGATAGCTGATCATTCTATTGAAATATACCTTAATTTGAAAAATAAGATCCAAGTCTTGATTGAGAATGACATGATTCAAGTCAAAGAGATTAACATTGGGGGCAATAAGTTTGTTTCCCTCCCCAACCATGGGATATGTATCATTTTTCTAGGAAATACAAAATTGATAATTTTTAATGGTGGTCACTAGTACCTCTAGGTTCAAACTCTTAAGCTATGAAATAATCCTTGTTACATATTGGATGCCTTGATCAATTGGTCTTTCTAGTGAGACTCTTTTCATTTAAGGAATGAGGATTTGTTTTCTTTGTAAATCAAACTTACCAACCTATACTAATCCCTTCCCCCAATCTAACCAAGCATGTACAAATCATTTAGGAGGAAGAACCTCAAGAGGATACATCAATATCTTCATTAGGTACATATGAGGACTATGTTGGTTTTCTTGATCAATCTAAAACACTTTCTTCTCCTAGCATCACTTTTAAATAAGATAAACTACCAAAAAATGGTTGTAACATCATTCTACATTAAATAATTTATACAATATAATATAGTGGATGGAATTATGGTTGATCTTAGTTTGACATTTACTATGTGCATGGAAACCAACATTTATGAAGAGGAATTTATGCTCACTTTGATATAACCGTAAAATGCTCTGATGATCAAATGCAAGACACACTAAGGTGTATAATCTTGAACTTGCAAATAGATACAAGAGAAGAAAAAATATTATTTCACATCATTACTTATCAAACCAATTTAGAATAATACATCACTATCCTTATATTAAGCAATACAAAGCAGTTCCCTCAATATTGCATTAATGTGTCAAATTTATTCATAAGGGAAAGTTGTTACTATTATAGGAGATACCAACCTCTTTTAGATGCTATGAACTTTATGATCAATACATTTTTTAGAAAAATAAAAGAAGCTCCTCAAGAAAGGACAAGTGTGCTATATAATATATATAAAATATTCAAAGAACAACAAATCCAAGAATGTAAATGCTCAACTAATGAATTATCAAAGATATGTAAAGATCCCAATCTAACTTGAGTGTTTATTCAACTCTTAACCCATTGGATATTTGAAAAGACCAAGTACACAGTTCTGAACCTAAACCAAACAATGTTACTATAACAAAAGTTCCAATTCAATAAGTGGCTAAGGGCTTAGCTCAAAATTTACAAACCATAAATCAATCCAAAAATGTCTCCAAGAATCAATAAAAATGTAGCATCCCTTATTTCCAGTGCCTTCTAAGATGTTTTAATTCTATAATAAAATTGGATATGCTTTATTGACTTATATTGGATGCAAAGTGTTGATTAACACATTTGTGTATGTGTGATTGTATTTCTATACTTAATTAATTAAAGGTGAGTATATGATTGTATTATTATCTAACAATGCTAGTAAGGTGTGTGTGGAAAGATTATATTGTGCGATAGAAGAATTGAGTCTTGGTGTTGAAGTGTCCTGAAATAATCCTATTATGTGGACAATTAAATAATAATTAAATTAAGATAAATAATTCACTATAAATAAATTAGGTAGGCTTGATTATCTTATTTGAGTGCATTCCTTATATTGATTTCTTTAACAATATGCACAAGGAAGAATAAAGATATTTTAATATTATTATTTTTTACAAAAGACTATAATATTATATATATTTAGTTTTAATTTAAGTTTTGAAAGAAAAGGGAAGAGTTATTAAAATAATATTTAATTAATTTTTTTTATCGGTAAGGAAGGATTATTTAGATTGGCCCGACACCAATGGAGGTAACGAGGGGGGCCTCCACCCCTTAAACATATTCAACTGATAATCACTTATTCAACTAAGAAGCCACAATGGAAGTCCAAGAGCCACCACCGCCACTTGGAATTCCAACTTAACATGTCACCTTTGGGGATTCGAACACGGATCTCCATCTTGATAACCATATGGCCTTGTCATTTAAGCACAACGCCATTGACATTTTTATTATTTTTGGGTTATCAATGTTCTTATGTAATTTTTTTGCATAAAAGAAAAAAAACAGGTTATTGACGTTTAAGGATTTGGAAGGAATTTATTCTGAATAATTGAAAGATTATTGTAATTGTGAATTAGTTGATTCATCTCTATTTTTTTACCAAACTGCTACAAGGATTGAAGTAATATTTTTGCAATGAAAGGTTTTAACAAAGATTTACTTTAGTTTTTGATTAAATAAGTAACATTTACAGGGTGTTGCACCCTTCACACAGAAATCCCAAAGGGCCAAAACAAAGCTAGTTCAAATGAGCATGAACTAGGAGAAAAAAAAATAGAAATAGCTGACCAATAGCTGTGGAACAACAAACAAGGATTAGACAACCCCAAAACCAGAGGGGACTAATTTGACTTCCAAAACCCGAGGTCATGAAGAAGCAACGGATTTGGGGAGTCCCTTCTCCTTCCTTAGCACAATCGACCAGGAAGACTCAAAATTGAGATCCATCGAGTGAGGCGAGGGGGGTGGATGCACAACAACTATCCTGGGAGAGGAGCCACCACACAACGAGGGAGCCGACAGTGAAGAAGAGGAGATAAGAGTGATCAAAGGACCAGTAGAGTCGATCAAGGGATAGACAGGTTCTGACAAAACAACAACATATCGAGGCAACAAAGGTTCCATAGTAGGGAGATCCAAAAGAGGATCCTGGAAAGGATTTGACTCCAAGGGAGAAACAGTCAAGGGAGGGTCACCCTCCTCAGAGGGGATCGAAGAGGGAGAACCAACTGTGAGATGGTTTGATAGAGCATTCTTCCACCATGTAGCAACACTCTTGTCGCAAGCAAGAGGGAAACCAAAGGCTAGGTGACCAACAAAAAAAATCTCCTGCACCGAAAAGGGAGCCCCTCATAGTTAAGAAGCTAATTCCAAGATTTGTCCTCCACCATCAAGACCACATCACCATGGAGAGGTTTGGAGATGTCCAAAATGATTAAAATATGAGCCATCGTAGTATGCCCAAGATCTCAAGATGTTGAATCCACCTTTAAAAAGCTACCAATGGCATTGTTGATAGCTTCAAAACAAGAATCCTCCCAAAATTGGAGAGGGAGATTTGACAGTCGAACCCACACTCATCTGATATTCAGAGGCTCCGTAAGAGGATTGAATGAGCGATACCAAGGCCGAATGAACAAAAAATGAATACCCCACATCCACACCTTGTCCAACACTCGGTCACGATCCTCAGAGAAAGTAAAGGTTCCATAGAAAAAACCTCTAGCACTGGGATAAAGGTCAATCTGCCCAGAAATAATAGGCTTTTAGGAAACATAAACCCACTCATGGAGATCAGGAAGAGAGGGCCACAAGCTGTTAAACCTGCAGACCACACCCTGACGCACATAGAAATCCTCATTCTCAGCAACCTCTAGCCCACAAACCACAACAAGGGAGGCACGGGCGCAGGGCATAGTCCAAGCCAGATCAGGAGGAAACTGGGCATGAGCAGCATCATAAAAGGATTTACGTTTGCATTCAGAGGCAACAATAGGGCCCCCAACTACACCATCCCTCACTACAACATCTGCCTGTGTAGAACGGAGGAGATTCCCATCCACACAAACCCCAACTGCGTCATGAACCACGTCCGACGACTTCATAGGAGAGTTGATACCATTTGAAGCCCCGACATGTGTATTGTTGTTCACATTATTCGCCTATTGGGCATCACCAATAGTGCTCTCGCTCTTGTACATTTTGAAAACTCTTCCCACTAAATTTGCACAGTATTGTTTTTTACTTTAGTTAATCAATGAACCCAGTTTTTTTTTTATGAAAATGAATGTATTTGTTAATTATATTATATTTCAAAAATGATATGAAAATCTAAACCAAACAATTAGTTTTTATTATTTAACTTGAAAAGAAACTAGTTGTAGATTGAAAACTAGATCCCTTCAACAGAGGAAGTCAAGAGTGCGGTCTTTTCCTTTGTTGGTAATAAGGCCCTTGGGCCTAACGGGTTTCCCATGTTCTTCTTTCAATAATTTTGGTCGATTGTTCCTAAGGATGTTGTGGATGCGACAAAATAATTTTTTGGTAGTCGAAATCTGCTTAAAGAATTAAACTCTACTTTTTTGGTGTTGATTCTGAATATCCCTAGAGCTTTGGATTTTAATGAGTTCAGGCCTATTAGTTTATGTAATTCCATTTACAAGATATTCTCTAAGGTGCTTGTTGTGAGGTTGCAGAGGGTTCTTCCTCGGATCATCTCTCCCAATCAAAGTGGCTTTGTTTCGGGAAGACAAATCCTTGACCCCATGACCCCATCATTATTGTGCATGAGAACATCCATTCGTTGATGGTTAATAAAAAGTCTGGCTTTTTGCTTAAATTGGATTTGGTGAAATCCTACGACAAAGTTAATTGGGCCTTCTTGTTTAAAATTCTCCATGCTTTTGGCTTCTTTGAAACCTTTGTTCAACTAGTTAGGAGCCTCACATCTAATGTGTCCTTTGTGCTTGTGAATGGCTCTCCTTCTGATTTTTTCAGAAGTTCTAGGGGGGTGTGGCAGGGGGACCCTATTTCTCCCTTTCTTTTTATTATTCTTGCTAAGACTCTGGGTAGATCGTTGCAACGTAAGCTTTATGTGGGGGCCCTGAAAGGTTTGAGACCTTCCTCTTCGTCTCCTCCTTGTGGGAAACATCAGTTTGTTGATGACACCCTGGTTTTGCGTGAAGCTTCTATTGCGGAAGCCAAAGCTATTAAGGTGACCCTTCAGAATTATGAGGCAGCTTCGGGCCAATTGGTGAGCTTCCCTAAAAGCATGATCTTCTTCCTTAACACTCCTGAAAGAAGGGGCGCAGAGAATTGCTGGTATTCTTCAATGTTCGATGGGTTCTCTCCCTTCTTCCTACCTTGGATTTACGCTTGGAGCTAATTCTTCTCATGATTCCTTCTAGAATGGTCTGATTGACAAGTTCAATGTGAAGCTGGTTGGTTGGAAAGGAGCATTGCTCAGTCAAGCTGGTAAGTTGGTACTCATCAAGTCTACTTTACAAAATTTTCCTGTTTATGCTCTTAGTCTCTTTCAGATGCCTCGTAAGTTTTGGGAAAAAATTGAATGTCTCTAGAGGAAGTTTCTTTGGTCGGGAGTGGAGGTTAAAAAGAGATTGAGTTTAGTCTCTTGGGAGGTGTTCCATTCTAAAAGTCAAGGGGGTTTGGGCCTGCACAGGATTAAGCCTTTTAATACGACTCTTGTGGCCAAGCAGCTATGGCATTTCCTTTGTGGTGAAAAGGAGTGGGGACAAATTTTGGCTTCTAAATATCTTCCTCAGCTGGAAAAAATGCAGGAGTTTCTTAATAAGGACTTCTCTCCTCCTTCAGGCTCTTTCTTCTGGAACTCGGTGTCTAAAGCTAGGGGTGATTTTTGCTGGTTTATTCTGGGTGGTTGGGGATGGCTGGGATATTCTTTTTTGGGATGACTGGTGGTTTGGACATTGTCCTCTACGTGAATCCCTAGAGGGATTTGTGTATTTGTGAATTTGGGAGGCATGTGGTAGATTACATTGTCAATGGGGAATGGAGGAAGATTCATGAGGTATTCCCTGAGCTGGTGGACCTCTTTAATAAGTTTTCAAGAATACACATTCTTGTATCTCATCGTAGGGATAAGGTGATTTGGAATAGACTCCCAAGTGGAGCTTTCTTAGTGGCCTTTGTGTTTAAGTCTTGTAATGATATTGTGGGCCCTAGGCCTCCTTTGGGCCTAGTTTGGTTTCCGCAGCTTATCCCCAGGATTAACATATTTCTATGGTTGCTGGTGCAGGATAAGATTCTTACTATTAACAATCTTTGGAAAAGGGGGTTCTCTATATCGAATAGATGTTACCTTTGGATGATGGATATGGAGGATAGTTCTTATTTGTTTATTGGTTGCAGCTATGCTCGTGAAGTTTGGTCTCTTTTTCTCAAGCTTTGGCATGTGGAGTGGATTTTTCCTGCCTCTGTCTAGGATTTGTGGCTCCAATGGAAGGCTTCTTCATCCAATCCTTCTTTGAAGCTTCTTTGGTCTCTTGTTTTGCCGCATATTCTCTGGGGGTTATGGTAGGAGAGGAACAATAGGATTTTTAGAGATACTTCTCTCTCCTCTCTCTCCTCTCTCCCTTTTCTTCAAAATTGTCTCTTCTATTAAGGAGAATTTGATGTTGGTAGTTGATAAGATTGATATTATGGGAAGAGTGCAGGTTTCTGGTTATGATGCTAAGGTGGAAAGTAATTGGAAACTTTCTTTTGACATTTCCAAGCCCATAAGGAAGGCTAATATTGCAAGGGATGGGGTGGCTTGGTTTCCCCCTCCTCCAGGATGGTTCAAAATCAGCTTTGATGGTTCAGCTAAAGGTAATTTGGGTCCTATTGGTTGTGGGGGAGTGTTGAGAGATCATAATGGTAGGTTTGTTTCAGCGGTGGCACTCCCTTTGGGAATCCAGACAAACCACCTTGTTGAAGCAACGACTGCCTATCATAGCATCAAGATGGCTAGGGATTTGAGGATCTCTAAACTTTGGATTGAAGGTGATTTGTTAAACATAGTGAATTTCCTTAAGAAAAGGTCTCCTCCATCATGGTCTATTAACAACTTTATATCTGATGCCATTTATGTATGTGATGAATTTGAAGAAATTTACATTTCTCATGCATATAGGGAGGCGAATGCAGTAGCTGATTGGTTGGCTAATTATGGTGTGTCGTCGACTAGATCATGGGGGGAGGATGGCATCCTTCCTATTGATTTGAAGAACCTTATAATTAATGAGATTCATTAATTTTTTTATTTTTTCCCACCTCCTTGATCTTGGGGTTGCGTGGGTAGCATGAAGCTTGCTACTTGATGGGACTTCTCACACAACTGATGCTCATTGGAAATTGTTGCCTCCTAAAGCTGAATTGTATAAGTGTCCTACTCATTATATCCTTTCAGACTACTCTCCATTGCCTCACACACTTTTTGGGTCATTTTTTGGCTATTTCCCTTGCTTTGCTTTAGTTGTGCTTTCTGTCTGCATGTAACTCGATGATGGGTGGGGATACATGTCGCATGGAGCCCTTGTCTTGTGAAGAAACAAGAGATAATGCCAGAGTTTGGGAAATTTTGCAGAGTGGTGGTGTTACTCCTTACTTGGAGAGACTAAAGGGTTTCGAATCCTCAGTTTCTAAGGAGTTTGTTGACGCCTGGAATGGACATGTCGTGAGTATGTTTGGTAGGGATATTTCCATTACTGAAGATTTTATTGCCAAGGTCACGGGTTTGTCCATGGAAGGCGAAAAATTCTATAGGGACAAGAACATTTCGTAATCTGCCAGGAAAAATTTCCTCCGTGACAGGGAAAGGGCTAAAATGGTTCATTTGGACTGCGGAGGATATGATAGAATGAAGATTAAACCAATTTGGCGAGAGGTTGCGGTGGCGTTGATGCGATACTTCACTCTTGATGGTAGATTCACGGTGCTTTATGGTCATCACTTTTTTTTCTTAACCACTTTCGCCATGGTAAGTTGGTTTTTTTTTATCTGTTGATGTCTTTGGAAGAGGGTATTTCGAATTACACAAAAAACCTCAGGAATCCTTATCTGCATGAACGATTAATGATGCTTATTATGGAGTTTATTAAGGCTAACTACATTGTTAGGACCCCTTGGTCCCCTGTTTCCAAAAAGAAGGGGAAAGGAAGTGGGAAATGTAGGATTGAGGAGATTTAGGAGTCTGAAGGTACAGAGATTGATGATGTTTCAGAGGGTTGGTTTGATGGCTATGATACTGATCCAGATTATACTCCTTCAATGGGTGATGTTAAGCCCTCATCCTTCAAAGCTTCGCATGCTAAACGAAAGTTGAAGGTTCTTGAGGGTGTTGTTGAGGGCTATGCTGGTAAGAAGCCTAAGGACCATGCTAAGGTGGAGGACGTTAATCTTAAGAAGGTGGCAGGTAATATTCAAGGGGTGAAATTGGGTATTGGTGGGTCCCTTGTGGATGCTAAGAGGAATTCAGTGGTAAATCTTGGTGACTTTGTTGGGGGGCTTGCTTCTAAGGAGTGGGGGAAGGCTAAGCTTGTTTCTGAGGGTGTGTCGGTTGAGGCTCCCTAGGTTGGTTTGTATCAGGGCAGGGGTGTGTTTTGGGGAGTGATGGATTTTTCTTAGGTGTCGGGCCTTGTCAAAGAAGGGGATGATATTTCTTTTAATCTGCTTATGTGTCTTGTTCAAGAAATTCAGGATCTCCATAACAAGCATGATACCATTGCTAGATGCAATATCTCTACTCTTCATAGTCTTAAGGAGCAGGAGTCTTTTTATGGGCTTTCCAGATCCATGAATACCAATGTGGGTGGTATGGTGGAAGAGCTTGTTGCTCTGAAGAATGACCTTAGTTCGAGAGTGGCAGTGCTGGAAAGACAAAATAGGAAACTTAGAAGGGACTTGGACACACTTATTAATATAAGTAGGGAGAAGTTGGAGGCCTGAGTGGAGGGTATGGTTTTTCTTAACCAGAAGGCTATGGAGTTGACTGGGAAGGGACTGTTTGATGATCATACGAACTTGGATCGTGGGGAAGGTGCTGGGTTGGATGTGAATTCGACAGATTTGGCTACTGGCTCGAGTGTTCGTACTAGGAGCAAAACTAATAAAGGTAAGAAGGATCCTGCTCGTGATGTTGAAGATATCATGGTTATGCATGATAGGCTGGTGGCCAAGGATTTGGAGGCTGCAAAAATGCTTAAAGATTTGTTGTTGTGGCCTTATGGCGGCCTTTCTATTTATTATTATTTTTGGCTATTTTGGACTACTGATGGTGTGTTGATGGTCTGTTAATCAACTAGTGCTTTTGTTGCTTTTGGGTGGGTAGTCTTTTGTCTTATCTTTACTGCCACTTTCTTTTTTGTTTAGGGTTTCAGGCACCCTTCAAAACCTATTTTTCGTTAATAAAAAACTAGAGTTGCTTGGAGAAGAAGAAACCTGGTGAAACCTAAGAGAATCATTTGATTTATGGAATTCAATTATAGATCTGATTTAGGATTGAATCTATATGTTGAGAGGATTCAAATTATGTTTTTAATAATCTCTTTTATGATTAAAAATCTATTTGAAAATGAATTTTTAGAATTTTTTTTATAAAATAGTAAAATTGTCATGAGAAAATCCAATATGTTATGTCTTTAATAAATATTATTTTAGGAACTAGGTTTCTCAAAAAAAAAATATGATAGGTGCAAAACCAAGCTTTCTAAATCCTCAAAACACTAGTAGAATTTGGCAAGTAAATGACTACGTGACTAAAACTTTTAGTCACATGACTAACACTAGTAGTATTTTGCAAATAAATGACTAATTTGGTCATTTATAAGTGACTAATTTGGTCATCGGGTAAAATCACAACTAAATGACTAAATAAATGACTGATATCAGGCAAATAGAAATGACTAAAAAAATGACTAATATTAGACAAAAAAAATTACTAATGTCAAACAAATAAAAATGACTAAATATATGGCTAAATTAATGACTAAATAAATGACTATTACTCCTCTATTCTTTTTTCTTTTGAATTTGATCATAATCCATAGAGCTTAAGCCCCCCTCATGGGACCCCTACCTAAGCGGGCCATTTGGCCACCTAGGTTGCTTGGTGCACCAGAAATACCTATTGCGTGGAAGGCATTGCCTCTCGGTGCAGTCTTAAGGCCTTCACAAATTTTATAAAAAAAATTATAAACATTTACATTCTTTAATTTTTATTACTCATTATGCTAATGAATCATTAATGTTTTTAACTATGATTTGAAGCCAGTTTGATTTTCTTGTTGTGTTAGCATGTCAAATGTATCAAAGAGCAATTGTGGTCAATTTAACTAATAAAATATGATTTAAACAATCCAATTGCAATAAAAATGAAGAAATTGATTCACTTCTATCTTCGCTTGCTGATATACTCAACCATCTTAATAATGCGAAACAGAAATAACAATGATCGCTTTTGGTATGCGGAAATTTTCTCTTTCAGGCTTTATATTGTTAATTATTTTAAAAAAATAGAATTATTTTATAATCTATGAAATCAATTGTGTGTTGATCATTTTTATAGATGTTATTTTTTATACAAGTTTGAACTCTAGTAATTTTAGGAGCACATCATGCTTATCTTAATTTTCACAACCTATATTAAAATGACAATGTAGATAGATGAATTTTTTTTCCCCTAAAAATGAAGATTAATTTTTGCATGCCTTCCATGCAATAGTTTTTTGGTGCATTTTAGCAATAGGTATTTTTGGTAGACAAAAAAAAGAAGGTATTTTTGGTGCCTTGCTTGATCGGGTCGTGTATGCATTTGGAGGGAATCTTAGGAAATTTATTTTTGGTGTAAAACATTGTGATTGCATGTTGGAGGGAAGTTTTGAAGTTTAATCAACAATTTGGTATTTCAGATCCCGCGTGCATTTTAAGTTTTTCCAATTGCAAGTCTGATGAAGGAAACAACCATTGAATGCAAAGAGTGGTGGTTTCCATTTTTGTAATGCCAGAGCTTGTTGAGCAGTGCTTTCTGAGTTGCAACACCAATATCATTCAAGAAAGGGAAGGACATTAAACAAGGTTATAATCTAAAGGTAAGTGGAAATATTGAATCCTGAAACCTCATGCTAATCTTCATCCTTTATTACAGTGATCTTGATGTTGCATATACTATTCTTGCTTTCCATTGCTTCATTGTTGTTACAATCTTGTGCTTTCACTGATATAATATAATGCTCTTTGACATTGAATGAATCTCATTGACTTTGACCCCTTTTCACTCTATTCCATGGTCCTTTACATCTTCTTTATGCATGATATCGGGTCACATGGCATTCATAACAACTGCTATTATCTCCTTTTTTCTATGATCCTCTAACACTCATATGCTTTGATATAACAGTGATCATTTGCAACTATTTTCCCTCTATATATTGTCTTTCATTCCTATCCCTTGCATGCCTTGGACTACTGTTATCATGCATTGAAAATTGGAACTCTTTATTCACTGTATTGATAACTCGTTGGAATTTTCATTGTTTGTATTCACTGCTATCTTATGATGATTGTTCTTCATAGTCAATCCTTAAAATCATTGTTCTGATAAAAACATATTTTTTCTCTTTTGTTTTTACATTATGATCTCATTGCTTTGAACCTTGTGCTTTGTGATTATCACATCTTTGTTACAATCTCTTTAAGGACTAATTTCTTTCTCTATTGACTACAAGAGACCCCTTTGATCTTACAACCCCAAGCCTCTTAAAGAAAACTTAGAATCAATTGGAAACAGTGAACAAAAAACCATCATAGCTAATTTTATTTATTTTCCAAGAGCATTCAATGAAAATATAATGGAAAGCACACATCACTATGTGGAGTAGGGTTTATTTGATTTGAAAACCTACCTTCAACGTCCAAGTCAAAAATTCATCCTACCAAATCTGTGCCAAGTCCTCCAAGTCTTAAGTCAAAAATCAGCTTGCCAAGACTGTTTTACGTCCAAGTCTTGTATCTATGATACAACTATGATAAATGTTTGAAAATATTGTACACAACTGTATGATACAATGCATAAATTTGTACACTTTCTCATTATATCAAAAAATTCAAACTACAAGTCACAGAAATTAGAAATGAGTTATAAAAAAAACTTATTGTCAAGTACAATTTGCTCCAAATCAAAATTGCATTATCCAATTTACATAATTTTTTGTTTAACTAATTTTTGTGGGAAAAAACGCTTGTTGTACAAAGTAAAGCAAGAGTTTCTTTCCAGGATTTCAAAGGCATGTTGTTCACAAGGCCAACAAGATAATTATTGACCATAACAGAAACCACCTACACTAATAGTGTTAAGTCAGAAAATATTCCACAAAAAGAAATATATTTTAGATAAACAGAGCCATTTAGCCTTCTAAAATCCATATAGCTGAATACAAGGAGGGTAAAACATAAAACATTAAAAGACTTTAAGATGTTGAAATTCCATGTAATTAGTATAGAAGCATAACATTAAGATAGAAACAATTCATTTTTCTTAAATATTCATCACGAGTTTTCTCCCGTAAAGAACTCCCCCCGACATGAGCAATGAGAAGTGCATTTGCCATCTTGTTTTCTAACAGGCATTACATGACTACTCCCTTATAATCACCAACAACTAAAGAACTTTGAATGGTTTCATCACATTCTAATTGTTTAGTCGAATCTTTAGTAGCTTCATGTTGCACCTCTTCTCCATTGGCTAGGGTATCCTTCCCAACAACAAAATCATTTTCTGTGAGAGGAAGTGAGGAATCTTCTTTCGAACTATGCAAATTATCAAAAAACTCCTCGCCATTGTCTCTGGGGGATGTAACATCGTGTCCACCTTTTGATTGAACTAATGGATCTAATTGTGTTGTATCATCAAGAATGGCATTGTTGATTATTTCACTACTAATATCATCAATGTTGGCAGATTGAGCTTACTGTAAGTCTTGATTCTCTGTTGACTGCACTTGAAATCCAAGGTGCTCAAGGAGCTTTGTCCTAGCATTTCCTTCATCTTCAAACATGACTCTTAGGAAATTCCATGTCTTTGTCTCTTCTTCCAAACTAAATCAATGCAGAAACCAAAAATTTGCAAGTGAAACAATACAAATGAATGTAAATTGTTATTAATCCCATTCAAAAAGTATCCAAAAACAACTAACTGAGAATCTTGAGACTTCTTATTGCACAAAGATCACAATGATTATTTTTCACCATCTACTATTGCAACCTCAAACTCTATTGAACGAAGCACAAGACTATCCTCGGTAACGAGATTGTGTATATATACCTATGAAAATAGCAGAAAAATAAGACCATATATCATCTTAATGACATGTACCAAAGAATAAATTGTACTCCACCTCAGAAGAGCCAACAACACTCTATGACGTTGTACCAGGCTGAAATGTAGCAAGCTTTCCTCCAAATCCAAAACTGACACCAACTAGTCTCTTCAACCACTTAGGAGCTTTCAAGAGTGCACTTGAAAAGGGAAAAAAAAGAAGATAGACATCATGTATTTGCATATAGGATCCCAATTCATTGGGGGATGTAACATCTTGTCCACCTTTTGACTGAACTAATGGATCTAATTGTGTTGTATCATCAAGAGTGACATTGTTGATTGTTCCACTGCTAATATCATCAATGTTGGCAGATTGAGCTTTCTGTAAGTCTTGGTTCTCTGTTGACTGCACTTGAAATCCAAGGTGCTCAAGTAGCTTTTTCCTAGCATTACCTTCATCTTCAAACATGACTCTTAGGAAATTCCATGTCTCCCTCTCTTCTTCCAAACTAAATCAATGTAGAAACCAAAAATTTGCAAGTGAAACAATATAAATGAATGTAAATTGTTATTAATCCCATTCAAAAAGTATCCACAAATAAGTAACTGAGAATCTAGAGACTTCTTATCGCACAAAGCTCGCAATGATGATTTCTCACCATTTGCTATTGTAGCTTCAAACTCTGTTGAATGAAGCACCATACTGTCCTCGGTAATGAGATTGTGTATATATACCTATGAAAATAGCAGAAAAATAAGACCATATATCATCTTAATGACATGTACCAAAGAATAAATTGTACTCTACCTCACAAGAGCCAACAAACACTCTGTGACATTGTACCGGGCTGAAATGAAGCAAGCTTTCCTCCAAATCCAAAACTGACACCAACTGGTCGCTTCAACCACTTAGGAGCTTTCAAGAGTGGACTTGAAAAGGGAAAAATGAAAAGATAGACATCACATATTTGCATACAGGATCCCAATTCATTGAGAAAATATTATAAGTGAGATTCCCATTTCTTAACTAAGTCATGTATGGTTATCACATAAAGCAACACTTAGCACCCACTTTATGTTTGAAAGAAATTAAAGCACTATACTTGGGTTATTCAAAGAGAGTCATTAGTCAAGTACTGTAGGAAAAAAATCATGGGCATATCAAACCAGTAGAGCATAGATAGCAACAGTGATCATGCATAAATCTCATGAACAGATTTGCATCAATTAAGGTAGACGTATTTCGACAATGAAAAAAATCTAGATGAAATAGACCTACCTTCCTAACACTTTCACTTATGCCTATGATTTTCATTAACATTGAAGGTATATGTAGATTGGGAAGGTACCGTTGGGCTTTAAAGGCCCCTTATTGTGTGATTAAACAATACAAACAATTGGGGAAATGTCATTATATGTAATGACATAACTTGAGGTTGAAGGTATTGTTTGATGCCAATTCAAACAATGGAGGCTCTTGTTGAAATCTACGTCTACCTTCTCATCATGGCAAGGATAGTGAGATGTAGTTAAACCATGGAATTCATCCATATATTTTGATGAAAAAGCCTAGGCCATCATCACTAGTGTTAGGTCTCAAAAGTGCAGGTTTTAAACCATAAGGGGGTGCCAATCCCTTAATACACCTTTGGCCCACGAACAAGGTAAGAAGGACTTATTACCTTCTACTCTTCAGGCTCTGCCAGACCTAGGCAGGTATACCTGAACAATAAGGTAGATTTGCAAATAGATATGGTTCCTAGATTGAGAAATCTACTTACTATGGCACGTGAGATGAAGCAGATGCAAATTTTTAATGATTAAATACTAGTGAGAGTAATTGAGAGTTCAATTTTGTGAGTTGTATTTTGTATGTAATATCTAATTATGACCAGTGCCTACTTCTATTGGGTGGATGGAGTGGAGGGATGAATGATGATTTTGGAGATAGGGTTTTGTAAGATAGGTAGATTCACTCGTCAGCTTAACTCGAATAGTTGGAAACTTTGAATGTCTGCACCTTATGCAAACGTGCAAGTATGTCAGTTATTTGGAATCTTCTTAGTAATCCCAGTGATATCCCCTTATGTTACTATGAAGTTGTGAAAGGATTTAATTCAAATGTGAAAGGAAACCAATTAAGACAATCTATTCAAAAGGACTTTAATCCAAACATGAACCTATCAAATTTGATTTCTTAAAAGGAATTTTAATTCTTCTGCACACTGAAACTAGTCAACAACATCACACAACTACAACAAATGTGTATTGAAAAATTAAATGTATTTCCACACACTCAATTTGAATAACATAAACAACCACTTCAGAGATAGCCAAATAACATATAAGCATATAAATCCACACAATAGTTGAACACTTGAAAGAAAATCAACAATTATGCATAACCTTCTCCATTATATTTATCTTTGAATAATAGGCATTATAATAGTAGTTTTTGATATGAGATGGATGGGCGAAATGGTGCAATCTACCTTCTTACTAATTCCTACCCTAAAATGGAAATGATGTGATTATGATCTATTCGGGTCTTGGTTTCTCTTATATATGTGAGAGGTAACAAGATACAAACCCGTTACAAAAATTCATGTTGTTTGATAACTAAACATAATTAAGAAAATGAAATATTGTAGCAACTAAATGCATCGATCTGTTAATCTCCAAGCAGAAGCCTGTGACCACCTAAGATCTATTCAAAGCTTCTACTCCATGATACGGTGCTCATGTTGTTGGCTGACTCCTTTCATCCTGATGGTTGCTCTGTTGTGTCTGGTGTATCCATAGTTTGGTTAAGGAACAAGTTTAATGCAGAGAGGTGATGGATGTATTCTTGTTCAACACAAGAATTTGCATTGGAGATCACTTCTCTCATATCATGCTTCCTATACATCATCTTCTCGAGCTGGTTGTGAGTATTTTGTAAAATCATATCCTTATCATTGATCTCTTGTAATGTATCAGTCAGAAGTGCATTAAAGTCTTCCTTCCAATCATCATATTCTCGAAGATTTCCCATATCATCATAGAGTGTCAGAGTCGAATTGAAGTAGTTGAGATCCTCCATGAGCCTATTATGATATCCATTGTGTGTTTCTACCAAATTGTTATGTGTCTGCATTATCTATCCTTTCAGGATTTGCTTGTCTTGAAGCTCTCCTCTCTTTTCAATTATTCTCCCTTGTAATCATTCATTCTCCTCTATTGTTGAGTGTATATGTTTAAATTGCCTCCAATATTCATTTGCACATTTCATCATCTTATTGAATCTTCCCTTGATTATTTCGGATGCAGTACTATACTTGATGGTTTTGACTTCCTTCTCCAATTCTTTACATTTTTCCTGAGATTTTAGGTGGCACTGCTTCCAATAATTTGTATCAGTCATTGCATCCAATACTCTCGTATCTTTCTCAAGCCATGGGGAATACAATTTTGGTGTGGAAGAGGAAGATGATCTTTCTCTTTGATGTGCTCATTCCTTCTTCAACCTATCATTTTCTTTAACTAGCTTATCAATCTGTGCCTTGGTGAACTTTGCCACATTGACATTCAACTTTGTTGTTTCCATGGGGTTGGTATCCCCTACTCTTTGAACCAAGAGATGTCCAAACATTTGGTTTGGATTATCAATCACAACTGGTCTTTTGTCATGGGGGTACAGTGACCAAATAAGCAAGGTGGCCTCATCTGGATTGTATCCAGATCCTGAATACATCTTATCACTTGCTTCCTCCGTTAAATTCATTGTTTTATCTCCTCTCTTTCTGAAACTATCAAACATAATTGTAGAGCTTATATCCCATCCGAGCAAAATCAATACTCCAACTTCTTGGAGTAACTCTCTCCCTCTCTCAGGAGTGATGGACTCCATCTCTTTGTCTATGATAGGGAGGCTACAGGAAGCAATCACAGATTCCTGGAAGCTGCAGGAATCAGTTACACTATTTTCAGATGCTGCAGGAAACAGTCACAGTTTCCTGTGCTAGGCCTTGACATAGACCTCCTTGGTGAAATTTTTGTTCCACCCTAACCTATAGGAATGCTATCTTTTCTAAGTTCCCCTGGTTCTCCTGCCAACCTCACTATCTTGTCAAGTTTGCAACTACCAAGCCAAATCTTGGTGCTATGACTCCTTTCCTTCTTAGCCTTTTATCCATCCAAAAGACTAATCCTCCCTCAATACATGAACGAATCTTGCAGGGGTGAGGGAATGTTTTCCAAAACTCCAAAACAACCTCCTAGGGTTTCTGGAACTTCACTTAGACTCCATCTTACCAACACTTGCATGAAGCCTATTCCAAAGGTTTTGCTCTTGAGCCACTATTTGGTCTCTGAACAGGGGTAAATTGCTTTTCCCTCTTAAACCCACCAAAGAAACGTGGTTCTTGGCTTAGGAAATTTGTTTCCCTTGTCTACAGCTTCAAGATTTCTAGGGTCTTGGCTCTATCCAAGCCGTTCTTTTCCCTCATGCAAACACTACCCAGAAAACTAGGGTTTCTAACTGTCCAGAACCAGTTTTAGGACTGGTGAAAAGTTCTCCTCCTAAACGGATTGCTGGGATCTCCTCCTTGGTACCACACGTGGCCAAGACCTTCCCCTAAATTCTCCAAAAATAATTTTTTGAAAATATTTTCTCCCCTGCAAGTTATCAATGTTGTTCTGCAGCCTTTCCTAGCCGGGCTCTTCACTGGCTCGCCTAGGGCAAGACTTTTCTCATAACTCCTGCAACCAAAGAAAACCTAACACCTACCACTAAAATATGTACAGATATGGAGCCTGACCATGTTCCCAACAATTCCATACTTCCAGGTACGGAGGGAATGCAGCCTAGAACTCCATTTTTACACAGTTCCAGTCAAAACAACAAATAAGGGAAAAACACAGAATTTACAAGAATGTGTGAAAATGATGAAACAGCTATCAAATGTGCCTTAACAAAACTTCCAGAGGCTTCTCTACATGCTAAAAAAACTTACAAAATGCCTCTTTTAATTCATTTAACTGCTGTCTTGCAAACAAGAACAGAAAAACACAGAAAATAAGACAAGAAAGCTGTTTTCTTTAATTTCTGGAAAAACAGTCCGTACAAAGAACTTCTAACCCACCAAAAAGGTCGTGGAATGCCTTAAATATGCCTTCCCAACAATTTAGGCTCTTGGGTCGAGGCTTAAATGACCTAAAAATATCTTTTTGTAAAACCCGCTGTGTTTTCAGACATTTAACAATTTTTCACTATTTAGCAAAGTGAGCCTCTAAACTCATTGGAAACTTGACACCCTCTTTTCCAAAGACCAAAAAACAACCCTAAGCACCTAAAATAATGGTCAACATGACCTTATGATAGCACCACAAAATTAAAGAACTCAAAAACAAAATAATCCTTTGCCTGGTGCTCCTGCACCATTCTCCCCCTCTCAGCACAAACAACTAAGGAAGTTTGGGAGAGATCAGAGACATATCAATGCCTTGCTTCTTAAAATCTGATTCTTCTACCCAGGTAGCTTCAGATTCATGCTTATCCTTCCATTTAACAAGATGCTCCATGTACACCTTGTGCCTTGTAGTCTTTTTCACTCTTGACTCCAAGATCTTTTCTGCTTGCAACTTGTCTAGAGTTGGTATGGACATGTTGCTGATGTCTTTGTAGACCTCCTGACTATCCTGATCCAGATCCTTGGCTGTCCCTTTATATTTGATCAAATCAGCAACATTGAAAACTGGAGAGATTCCCAAGTCTGCTGGTAACTCCACCTTGTATGCATTCTTGCCATATTTGGCCAATACCTTGCATGGACCCACTCTTTTCATCTGTAACTTGGTTGCCATTCCCTTCTGCAATCTGGATTTATTGAGGTGGACCATAACATAGTCTCCAACTTGAAACTGTACATCTCTCTTTGACTCATCAACTTTATCCTTCAATTTTTGTGTTGCTGCAGTAACTATTTTCTTAACCTACTCATGAATCTCCTTCATGGTTTGAGTGAAGTCTTCTGCATGTCCACTCCTATTCTCCTGAGATCCAAGGTCTCTAAGTTCACAAATACCTCTTGGGTGCATCCCATACACAACCTCAAAAGGACTTTTTCCTGTAGTTCTATTGACACTATCATTATAAGCATATTCAGCTTGAGAAATCACCATATCCCATGTCTGTCCATATTCCTTGGTTAGACACCTTAAAAGATTACCTAGCACTCTGTTAACCACCTCTGTTTGACCATCGGTCTGAGGATGGTAAGCTGATCCAAATGATAGATTTGTTCCCAATCTGCTCCATAGAGTTTTCCAAAAATGACTCATGAACTTCACATCCCTGTCTGATACAATGCTCAATGGCAATCCATGGATTCTTACAACTTCCCTGAAGAAAAGATGGGCTATGTAACTTGCATCATGTGTAGTCTTGCATGGAATAAAATGACTCATCTTACTAAATCTATCTACCACAACATAAATACTGTCAAAACCAGTCTTGGTCTTAGGAAGACCTACCACAAAATCCATGCTCACACACTCCCATGGTCTATTTGGAATGGGTAAAGGTTGATACAAACCAGCATTGCTAGCTCCCCCTTTAGCTTTCATGCAAACAACACACTGTTCCACATACTTTCTGACATCTCTTGCTAACTTAGGCCAGTAATAGAATCTTTGAACTAGCTCTAAAGTTTTATTAATACCAAAATGCCCACTAAGACTGCCATTATGTTTTTCTTGAATCAAATTTTCTCTCATTGATCCTCTTGGAACACATAACTGATTACCCTTAAATAACAGTCCATTTTGTAGTGTATACTCAGCAAACTGACTATGAAAATGATTCTCAAAATTAGAACATACCTTGTAGGCTTCTGAAAAGTCTTCATCCTCACCATAGAGATCTTTAAAACTCTCCAATCCAATGCTTTTCAGCTGTATCTCTTGGACTGTCAGCAACCTTCTACTTAATGCATCTGCAACCTTATTCATTTGTCCCTTTTTGTGCTTGATGGTAAAAGTGAAAGATTGGATGTATTCCATCCATTTCAAATGTCTATTACTCAGCTTCTCTTGGGTGTTGATGTAACTAAGTGCCTGGTTATCCGTAAAAACCACAAACTCTTTAGGTAACAAATAATGCCTCCACTTCCTAAGGGACTGCACTAAAGCATATAATTCTAGATCATAGGTAGAGTAATTTTGCTTGGCTTCATTGAGCTTTTCACTAAAGAAGGCTACAGGCCTACCTTCTTGACTAAGTACTCCTCCTACAGCTACTCCACTTGCATCACACTCAACTGTGAACAACTTGTCAAAACTAGGCAACAATAGAATAGGTTGGGTTGCCACCTCTTGTTTCAGTTTTTCAAAACCTTTATCAGCCTCTTGAGTCCACTTAAACTTTGTTTTCAGACCACCTTTGATAGTATCTAGGACTGGTGCACATATACCACTGAAATTCCTTATGAATTTTCTATAGAATTGAGCCAAACCATGAAAACTCCTTACCTCTGTTGCTGTGGTTGGTGTGGGCCAATTTAGGATGGCTTCCACCTTACTTGGATCCATCTTCAGCATTCCTTGGGATACCACAAAGCCTAGATACACAAGCTCTTGTTTGAAGAACTCACACTTCTCAAGGTTAATGGCCAATTGTTCTTCTTGCAGCCTTTTAAGTACCATCTCCACATGCTTGAGGTGTTCTTCTGCTGTCTTACTGAAAATCAGTATGTCATCAAGATAGACTACTACAAAGATCCCTGTAAAATCCTTAAGCACCTCATTCATTAGTCTCATGAACGTGCTAGGGGCATTTGAGAGGCCAAATGGCATCACTTTCCACTCATACAACCATCATTTGTCTTAAAAGCTGTCTTCCATTCATCACCCTCCTTAATTCTGATTTGGTGATACCCGCTCTTAAGATCTAGCTTAGTGTAAAATTTTGCACCTCCAAGGCAATCCAATAAATCTTCAATCCTAGGTATTGGAAATCTATACCTAATTGTGATTCTATTTATTGCTCTAGAATCAGTACAAAGTCTCCATTTACCTCCTTTTTTTGTTGCCAAAACAACTGGGACTGCACATGGACTAATACTCTTTTGGATCAGACCTTGATTCAGCAACTCTTCCACTTGTCTTGCCACCTCTTTGTTCTGCTCAGGGGTCAGTTTGTATGCTGCTTTGTTAGGCAATGAGGCTCCAGGTATGAAGTCAATTTGATGACTTATTGCTCTCTTGGGTGGTAGAGTTGATGGTGTTCCATCACTCACTATGCTCTTGTATTTGTCAAGCAAGTTTTGGACTGCTGCTGGTAACACTGTCCTTTCAGCCTTTTCTTCCTCTTTGGACTGCATCATAACCACATATCCTTCATTCCCTTGGTGTAGGTCCTTAAGGAATTCCTTGCCACTACTCAACATAATGTTGGGTACCTTTGACTGTCCTTCATCTTCCTCAATCAATGACTGCAGTTTGAAGGTTCTTCCATCCTTCTTGAATGAAATGGTGTTCTCTTTCCCATCATAAACAACACTTCTGTCATATTGCCAAGGTCTGCCCAGTAGTAGATGACATGCATCCATTGGTAATACATCACAAACCAGCTTGTCTTTATAGCCTCCAATTGAAAATTCTACTGTGACCTGCTCATTCACCAAAACACTCTGCCCTTTATTCAGCCATGTGACCTTGTAGGGGTTATTATGGGGTACTTTCTCCAATTTTAGCTTTGTTACTACCTCCTCAGAGATGATATTATCTGTAGAACCAGAATCTACAATGACCTTGCATACCTTTCCCAATATCTTGCACCTTGCTCTAAACAAAGCTCTCCTTTGCTTGGGTTCTTCCTTGATTGGTTGTCTGATCAGCACTCTATTAAACATCAGATTTTCACCTACTTTGATTCTATTGACTGATCTCAGGTGATTTGACACTCATGGTGTCCTCTTGTGCATAAGCTACTCTTTTCTCATTGCTAGATGAAGCTTTCTCTGGGCACCTATAAGCTGGATGACCTAGCTGATTACAGTGATAACATTTCATGGTGGCAAAGTAAGAGTTACTTCTGCCTACTCCTCTTCCTCTGTTTGAACCTCCTTGAGGTCCTCTTCCTCTATTAAATCCTCCTCTTGAAGATGTTTCACCTCCATGCTCAGCAAGCTTGGATTCACCTTGGGTTCTTTGATCATTACCTCTTCCTTGGTAACCACCACGCTGTCCTCTTTGATCTCTGCCTTTGCCTCTGCCTTTAGAAGACTGATCATGCTTCCTCTTGTTCCTTTCTTCAATCTTGATAGCCAACTGATAACATTGGTGTACTGTTTTAGGACTCAAAAGAGCCATCTCTTCTTGGATGTTCCACTTCAAACCATTGAGGTACCTAGCCACTTTTAGGCTCTCATGTTCTACCACATTTGATCTCAAGCAAAGCTTCTGGAACTCTTCAGTATAGGTGTTGACATCTTGGTATTTCTGACTTAGAATTTGCCTCTTCTTGTGCAGCTGAATCTCATAGTCATCTGGCATATATGCTTCCTTTACCTTAGCAACCATTCCTTTCCAAGTTGAAATGGGCTGCTTGCCTTCTTTTTCCCTTTCAGTCTGAACAAACTTCCACCACGTCAAAGCTGATCCTCTCAACCTTGATTTAGCTACCTTCACCTTCTGTGCTTCAGTTACTCCATCACACTCAAAGTGATTCTCCATGCCTTCTATCCAATCCATGACCAAATCAGGATCCATCTTTCCACTAAACAGTGGTATGCCCTCAAGTCCTTTTCCACTCAATGCTTTCAATGCCTTCAAGAAAGGCTCCTCCTCCAAAATGGGGTCAGGTTCAGGGACTTTGTCCTCCTCTGCAACCTCTTCTTCTTTTGGCACTTTTCCTTCTAGTTTCACTTGGTTCAGTGCTGCTTTAAGCTGCTCTATCCTTTCCTTTAGAGATTTGTTATCCTCTTCTTGCTCTTCAACCATCTTGGCTAACTGTACATTTGTCACCATCTTGGGCGGTTCACTTGACTCAACTTCCTCTGACATATAAGCTGCTACTTTCCCAAATCTTTTGCTTGCTCTGATACCAATCTGATAGGGAGGCTACAGGAAGCAATCACAGATTCCTGGAAGCTGCAGGAATCAGTTACACTATTTTCAGATGCTGCAGGAAACAGTCACAGTTTCCTGTGCTAGGCCTTGACATAGACCTCCTTGGTGAAATTTCTGTTCCACCCTAACCTATAGGAACTCTATCTTTTCTAAGTTCCCCTGGTTCTCCTGCCAACCTCACTATCTTGTCAAGTTTGCAACTACCAAGCCAAATCTTGGTGCTATGACTCCTTTCCTTCTTAGCCTTTTATCCATCCAAAAGACTAATCCTCCCTCAATACATGAACGAATCTTGCAGGGGTGAGGGAATGTTTTCCAAAACTCCAAAACAACCTCCTAGGGTTTCTGGAACTTCACTTAGACTCCATCTTACCAACACTTGCATGAAGCCTATTCCAAAGGTTTTGCTCTTGAGCCACTATTTGGTCTCTGAACAGGGGTAAATTGCTTTTCCCTCTTAAACCCACCAAAGAAACGTGGTTCTTGGCTTAGGAAATTTGTTTCCCTTGTCTACAGCTTCAAGATTTCTAGGGTCTTGGCTCTATCCAAGCCGTTCTTTTCCCTCATGCAAACACTACCCAGAAAACTAGGGTTTCTAACTGTTCAGAACCAGTTTTAGGACTGGTGAAAAGTTCTCCTCCTAAACGGATTGCTGGGCTCTCCTCCTTGGTACCGCACGTGGCCAAGACCTTCCCCTAAATTCTCCAAAAATAATTTTTCGAAAATCTTTTCTCCCCTGCAAGTTATCAATGCTGTTCTGCAGCCTTTCCTAGCCGGGCTCTTCACTGGCTCGCCTAGGGCAAGACTTTTCTCATAACTCCTGCAACCAAAGAAAACCTAACACCTACCACTAAAATATGTACAGATATGGAGCCTGACCATGTTCCCAATAGTTCCATACTTCCAGGTACAGAGGGAATGCAGCCTAGAACTCCATTTTTACACAGTTCCAGTCAAAACAGCAAATAAGGGAAAAACACAGAATTTACAAGAATGTGTGAAAATGATGAAACAGCTATCAAATGCGCCTTAACAGAACTTCCAGAGGCTTCTCTACATGCTAAAAAAACTTACAAAATGCCTCTTTTTATTCATTTAACTGTTGTCTCGCAAACAAGAACAGAAAAACACAGAAAATAAGACAAGAAAGCTGTTTTCTTTAATTTCTAGAAAAACAGTCCGTACAAAGAACTTCTAACCCCCCAAAAAGGTCGTGGAATTCCTTAAATATTCCATCCCAACAATTTAGGCTCTTGGTTCGAGGCTTAAATGACCTAAAAATATCTTTTTGTAAAACCCGCTGTGTTTTCAGACATTTAACAATTTTTCACTATTTAGCAAAGTGAGCCTCTAAACTCATTGGAAACTTGACACCCTCTTTTCCAAAGACCAAAAAACAACCCTAAGCACCTAAAATAATGGTCAACATGACCTTATGATAGCACCACAAAATTAAAGAACTCAAAAACAAAATAATCCTTTGCCTGGTGCTCCTGCACCAGTCTATTTCTTTTTTCATTTTTTTTAAAACAACTTCTTGTTCAAGAGTGACATCCTGCATCTTTTGTCTTATTTTCTTGCCTTTATATTCATAAAAAAATTATTTAAACTCAAGAGACTTAACAAAATCTCCATAAAAAATGAACTCATGTCTATCCTTGACCCTAACATCATCTGATAATTCATCTAATGCTTCAAATATTACAACATTGTGTTCCTGAGGAGGCTCATACCGTGCAATTACAGGAGCACTTATTTTTTGTACTTCCTCTTCCTCCTCATCACTTTCCTCATCACTCTCCTCTTCTTCACTCATATTAGTATTTGCAGAAAAAATCACATCAGGAGTTGGCTGTGAAGGGATATAATCTAAGGGCTCTATATCTTCATCTTGCACTCCTGAATAGGTTGCATGAGGGGCATCAAAGACAAATGAAGGCACATTCTTTATCACTTCATCCATATGAGAAATGAGTTGCTCAATCCTTCCTAGAGGATCCTGTATTTCACCAAATGCCTTCAAATAAGATGGGAAATTTCTTCTTTTCCATTCCTTTGCAAGCATAACCCTATTATATGCAGTCATTCTGTTAGTGGTAGAGACTTCATCATGGTTTTTTATTACATTTTCAACTGAGAATACATGCTCATATCTTAATAACCCCTGTGATAACCTTGCTTTGTGAATAAAGCCTTCTGTATCAAATTTTTTCCTTTTGTTACCTAGAGGTAGGTTATACTGTGCTAATTTAGCATCAATTTCCTCATATCCCTCATTTGCAACCACTGTAAAGTCTCCAAAACATAAGGTACTGGGCATAATCGATTGTTTGTTGTGTCCTTTGAGGTTTTTGGCATTAGATTTTTCCAATTGCCTCACAATTTCTATGTAGGAAATTCTATCAGGAACTACTTGTGGCAACAAGTGTGGAGTTCCTTCAAACCCATAAACCCTAATCATTGTGCAGTCAGGAAAAGCATACCGGTCTCCCCAGTTATGATCCACCTTTTTCCTTGGGTCATTTTCATTTGGTCTTAGAAACTTTTTCACTTTTGGGGATAAGTTATAATCACGCGGATATCCCAGCCACTCCATTAATGGTTTCACAAAAAACTCCTCAAAATAAAGATAATGAGATCTACGAAATCGACTGTCCCACAATGAAGTCCACATCTGTACAGGTTTGAGGTTCCCATTTTCATATGTATCTTTTATTCTTAATTCTTGACTCTAGACCCTTCTAACATGTCCCTCATGCATGAGCAAATGCATGAAAAGAGAATTATGTTTGAAATAAATATATTCACTGTTGTTTTTAATCTTTTCAAGCTCCTGGTTTAGGGAATTGGCCAAGTATCTAGCATAATTGAATGACCTGGCATCATTGCTTTGTATTTTTGCAGCTAAGACCATTGGGGCAATAGACATGAGGGGTGGGACCTCTACCCCCAAGACCTGACCAAATGAATAATAAGTGTATCTAAAATATTTTTCAAACAAATCCTCATGAAAAGGAGGGTTTTCATTACTCGAAAACCTCTTGAGTTGGCCTCCTTCATTCTTAGGCCTATGCAAGGGTAGTTTCCATCGTTTGTAGCTAGTATCCATATGGTGATACTCTATCAAGAGATCTCTAATTGTGAATGGAAAGTTCATAGGACACTCCAACTGAAACACATTAGAAATTAAATCCTCAGAAATAACAAGCATGTTAGCCCCATTATGTGCTTGGATAATTCTCCTCTTGGGGTCATATCTGCTAGCCAAAGCTTTAATTAATTTTACATTTACAAACACATTGGGCACATGAGTCTTCCCAAGTTCAACCTCCACAGGTTGCAGATTGGCTGAAAGCTAAATTGTTTCCTGTAATGGTACATGAAAAGCTCATACCCACGTCGTGGTGTCCAAATATCCCCTAAGCCTTTATGTTTATTTAATAATCTATCCATTGAAGGATTAATTTGAGCACCCCTCCTGGGTCTTAGCCCCGACCCAGGGAATTGATCTACCAGGTCTTGATTCAAGAGTCTCTTCTCAGTTTTTTGTTTCTTAGCTTTGGGTTTTTCTGCATTTTCCTCCATTTTTTGAATTCTTAATCTTTTGAAAAATACAACTTCTTAGTCAAGATTGGTGTACTTACTTGGGTCTCGCCTCCATTGGTTTCTACTACATGAGAACTCCAAGCTTTTCCTTTTTTCTTTTGTCTTCAGTGAAATCTTCTAGACTATGCAACAATTATGCGATCAACTTGTGATATAATTCACTTCAACTCTGGCTCATAAATACACCACCCGTTTTAGTCTTGTCATCAAGGGGAAGCATTTATTTTTATATATCTCAAAAATTCCTTGAGATGTCACATCAGTTAGCAATCAATCATCATTGTTGTATCAGCAAGACTGCAATCCTTATTCCATCGATAGCCACTCTCTCCACTGATGAACAATTTCCCTTCGGTCTATCGGCGGGATGCCAAAATATATTACCCCGATACACATTAATTCCACCAATATATAATAATTCTTGATAATTTATGATCATATTGGGCCATTGGGGGAATGCAGACATTCGTTCCACCGATGTTCATGTGTTACAATGATGTGCTTACTTTTGTTGACTCTATCGGTCTATTGGGGGGAACGCCTTAGGAGCTAGCCTAATAGGGTGTTACACTAATACTAGGTTATGAGGCCATCGGCGAGGCTATGATGGGGGTTTTGCTGATGATCCATTGTTAGGCCGATAGTGCTAATTTTTACTTAGGAATGAGGAAAAATTATGGAGTCTCAAACTTATTTATGGGTGTGACAATTTGGAAATGTGGGCTAGAAAATGGATCTTGTCACACAAATTTCAACAATTTGTGTTGATCATAAAATTAAAATGTGATGAATTTCTATGGAATGTGGAGGATTGGTGGGTGGAGGCTAGTGAAAAATGTGAAAATTTTCAGTTCTAACAACTAGCACAATGAAAAATAGCATGCATAGATCATACAAAAAAATGAGAAAGAAGAAGAATCAGTAATGGATAACTAAATAAAGCTTGTTGTCTCCAAGAAGACAAATACCACATATATATGGTGTTCATTACCTAGCTTGACTAGATCAATGTTAATCCTTTAATTTATAATATTCTTTACAATATCCCCATGTTACTACAGTTTTACCAAAGAATTATGACAAGACGAATGCTAGTTGTTCAATAATGAAGATACCATTTCAAGCTAGTTGCAAATTTGCAATGGTTGAAAAAACTCTTTGTTAGAGAGACAAATGAATCTCCTAACATTGCTCATGATTGAATAGGCTCTACTACACTTGAAACTACTAATGCATGCATATCTAGTTAGTCAAATTTTCCAAAGTACTTCTATAGGAACCAACTCAGTTGTTTTTTGGATAGCATATACATCACATTCACTGAGCACACCTCCCTCACCCTCCTATAACCACAGTTTCTAGGGGATTTATCATGGTAATTTGGAAGTAAATTTTGGAGACACTCTTATAAAGAAAGCATGAATTCTTCATAGAGTTGTGTAAACATTTAAAATCCTTATCCCTAGAGCCACTCTACCAACTAGAATAAAATTATAGAAAATAAGGATATAATTTCCAATTAAAGAATTACTCCAAAATATTACCTGATGAGCCTCCACCAAACACAACCTCTCTGGAATCCTTTTGAGTGCAGGCCTGAAATGGATGCACATCAAAAGAGACAAACCCACATTAATTACAAAGATGTTCCTTATGAACAAAAAGGAACACAACTAACTCACCAAGGAAAAAACATAGTAGCATCTAGCATGTAATTCTAAGTTAGGTGAACATAGAGATAAGCTTGTCAAGAAATACTTGCAGCGTGCTGAAATACTTGTAGAAGATATATATCATGTACTTCTAAGAGATGATTTTGAACACAAACACTTGTGATCCAAAATCAATTATGAGTGTATGGCTATGTTAAGTTTGTCCTCTTTGAAAATCAGACAAAATACTCTTGGCCTTCAGCTCACTTATATATAATAAATCCTTATGTCACATTTACATTAACTGATTAACACCATATGACTATTACTAGTATATTTAAATATTTTGTATCACCTCCACTCATTCATGACCCACAATGAACATTACATTCTAGCACTCACCATAATGTTATATGTGGATCAATCCACTTTCAAGGCTCAATCATGTTTTGGCTTTAAGTATTTGGAATTTGCAAGATCCACATCAATCTAGATAAACATCTAGACTTATATATTAAGACTCAAAAGTCAAATATCACAAAAAAAAGTAAAAAACTAAAGACTCAAATCTTATCAGCAGGGGCATTTTCAAGTTTTACTTTCATAACACAACCAATGCAAAAGAAAGAAATACAGAAAGCAGCTCAAAGGGATATGAAAGTACAAGTTACATGAGTAACAACCATGAAAGCAAACCAAAAAAAATAGTTGTATTAGCTGAACTCGAAAATAGATTATAAGTCAGAGACAACAAACCTTTAAATGCTATTTATCTAGTGGTTTACATAACTTGTCTATATTTATAAGTCAGACAACTTGTAAAATGTATAATTGTTGGCATGGGAATGAAATTGGATTGTTGTTGGCGTTTGTTATTCTCATGGACAGGTATTGAAGCACTTGCATGGGCGATAAAGCTTGTTTGGATAGGACCTGGAGACTTTTGAAAAGGCGGGCAAGGAATTCAAAGTTTGTTGCAACAAATTTGAAGTCAGCGGGACCCTCTGTAGCAAATTTAGAGGTAATTCGAAACCCTCATTGCCGAAAGTAAGTTGATAGGAAACACAGGCATATTCCATTCTTAGTAGGTAAACTTCAAATGAATGTAAGATAGATCTTAGAACAATGAATCATTATATCCTCTTCTTTTTGTTATGGTTTGTACTAAAAGTGACTACTTTCAACAATGTTTTGGCATCGCTGTTTTCAGATTTATATTTTTTTTCTTTAAATTAGAAACTAAATTAATATGGGAATGCACAATATTATAGATGGATGAGCGTCAAAGGTTGAGTATGGATCAATATCATGCATATGATGAGAGAGTAGCTGATGAGAGGGACATTGACAAATATCCATGTCCATGTAAAAATTGTCTTGGTGGAAAGGTGAAAAAAAGAAATATGATTTATCAACATATGATAAGATATGGGCATAGTGGTATAAGCCCTTGGGCTTACAATTATTATGAATATATGATAGAATGGCAGACTGTGAGAGATGAAGAGGAAACAAACATGGATGAAGTGGCACCAAACATAGATGAAGAGGCAGAAATGTTTGACGAAGGGTTTGAAGTTGATAGAATGTTGAATGAGGGTCTAAACGGTGATTGGGCCAAGTCAATGGATGATGATTTAAAGTCTGTGTATGCTAATTGCAAGTTAAGTCACTTGACAACAATCCTTCAAATTCTTAACTTGCAAGTGGTGCATGGTTGGAAAAATGAGAGTGTAGATCAGTTATTGGCATTATTAAGTTCATTGTTACCAACTGACTCCACATTGCCAACAAAACGAAGTCAATGTAAAAAGAAAATCAGTAAGCTTGGCTTGCGGTATGAAAACATCCACACATGTGTGAATGGTTGTGTATTATTTCGCAAAAATCTTGCAAATGAGAGTGAATGTTTGAAATGTCATGAATTGAGGTATAGACAAGGGTTGAAATTAGTTGTGGTTCCTAGAAAGATTGTTCACCACTTTTTGATAATCCCACGATTACTCCGAATGTATAGGTGCAGAAACATTGCTGAACTTATGTAGTGGCATGCCCAAAATAAGAGCACAAATGGAAAACAACGACATGTGCTTGATTCTAAGACGTGGATGGAATTTGATAACATATGGCCTGATTTTTCTCAAGATCCTCGTAGTATAAGGTTGGGTTTGGCTCTAGATGGGGTGAACCCATTCTTAGATCAAAGTACTAAATGGTCAACTTGGCCAGTGTTTCTAATAAATTATAACTTTCCTCCATGGTTAGCAACTAAACCATTTTTCTTAATGTTACCATTGATTATACTAGGAAAGAAAAGTGTGACTTCAGATACAATAGATGCTTATCTAGAGCCATTATATGATGAGCTAATGGACTTGTGGAAAGGAATTGAAGCAATTCAATCTTTAAGGGATGGTCATTCAATCAAATTCACTTTAAGAGCTTCCTTATTGTTTACGATTCATGATCTTCCTGCATATGGAACATTGTCTAGTCTCTCTATTCATGGATACCATGGATGTCCTGCTTGCAACTTTAAGGATTTTGTGAGGCACTCAAGAAGTTTGCGTAAGTGTATTTATTGTGGACATCGTGCTTAGCTTAAAATGGATCATCCATATTATCGACAAAGAACACGTTTCAATGGTCAAGAAGAGAATCATGAAACACCATTGCTAATAACAGGTGATTACATTGTTGAGAATGGACAAAAAAGAATGTCATTTATTGAAAATGATGGGATTGTTGGCAGTAGATATGATCCATGTAATGAAAGCGATGTAAAACGGTTGTGCATATTGTATAAGTTGCCATACTTTAAGGATATAGCCATTAGGCATATTGTTGACTTTATGTATACTGAGAAAAATATAGCTTATCCTATTATAGAAACTCTTTTTGGTGCTCTTGATACTATTTCATCACGTGAAGACTTTTGAGAAATAAAGATTCGTCAAAATATTTGGGTTGAAAAATACGATAATGAAAAATATAGAAAACCTAGTGCTCCTTATGTCTGGACAAAGGAACAACGTGCACAATGCTTACAGTTGATGTCTCAGACTCGCTTTCCCACTAGATATATAAGTAGCAACATCAGAAGCCAAACTGACATTAATAGCTTAAGAGGGCTCAAGACCCATGACTATCATGTCATAATCGAGAATATTTTACCTATTGTGGTAAATATATCAAGTTTGGCAAAGGGGCCAAGATTGGAAATTATAAGGTTGGGCCTAATATTAAAGATAATGAGTCTACATGTATTAGATCCTTCAAACTTTGATAGTTTGAGGGAGGAGGTTATTGAATTCCTTTGTCTATTGGAACGAGAATTTCCACCAGCAATCTTTAACATTTCTATGCATCATTTGATACATCTAGAATATGAACTAGAGCATTGTAGCCCAGTAAGAATGAGATGGATGTATCCTATAGAACGATATATGAAGGTTTTGAAAAAAATTGTCTGTACTAGGGAAAAACCAGAAGGCAACATGTCTGGGGGATATTCAATGCAAGAGGCAATGGGATTTTGCACAGAATATATGAAGGATTTTAAAAATGTCAATCAATGTGCATGGGATGATGATGAAGATAAGAGAGTTGCAGGTGAGGTATTAGAAGGAAATGGATGTCGCTTCAAGCTATCATATCAAGAAAGAAGTGCAATACATGCCTTTATTCTTCAAAACACATCTTCGTTTGATAAGTGGCACAGGTAAAAAAAAATTACACAATAATTTATTTACTCAATTGCATTTACACATTTATATTATTAATCTTACTATTTGTACATCATTATTCTATGTAGAAAATATGAAGAAGAGAATCAAACTTGGATGCAACATCGACCTCAAAAGCACAGACGTCATGATTTGATTGGAGGTGATTCTTTTCCAAAATTTGAAGAATGGAATGCAAAAGAAGGTCAAGATATAACAACAGAGGAAAGTGAGCTTTCATGACCTCCACATTTATGGGCTATGTGTTTTAGTGGAATGTGGGCCTATGGTAGTCATTTAAGAGTGGAATAAAAAGACAAAGGAAAGACAAATTGTGATTGTGTTGTTAGTGCTGAATTTCTTCATGAAATTGAGAAGAAATTTTATGTTGGATTCATCCAAGAAATTATTCTAGTGGATTTTGGTGAAAATAGTCCTATATTATTAAAATGTAAGTGGATCCGACCATCCGTAGTACAATTTGATGAGTATGGATTTTTACGTGCAAATACATGACAATTTTTATTAGAGACAGATGAGTCGTATGTTTCCCCTCTTCAAATTAACCAATCATTTCTAGTTGATGATGTAAGAAGCCCAAGTTGGTCATATGTCATTCAAACAGAGTCTCGTTCAAGATGAAAATTTATGGAAGTTGTTGATGTAATGCCTGATGGGCAATATGTTAATTTACAAGAAACATTCGAAGAAGTGGATGAAGACAGTGAGGGACTATTTGAAGAAGCGATTTTGATTACCAATGAAGAAATTGGGAGAGAGAATGTATTGCATGTCACAAATGAGGATGAGGAAGAAAATCAAGTAGATGCATACACGAGTGATCAGGATTTTGATCTTGCTGGAAATGCAGATGATTATTGATGAGCCCCATTTTATGACCTTTTATGTAAGACTTTTATGTTGTTTTAAGACTGTTTTATGTTTTAAGGACACAAACCTTCAGACTAATACCTATTTCAAAGATTTAATGTTGAACAAAGTTGCTATATGAATGCAATATGAATATGTTTTCATATAAAAATGAGGATGCAATATGAATATGTTTTCATATATAAATGTTGTATGCACTATGAATGCAATATGAATATGTATACCATCATTTCTTTACTTTGACAATGATCTTTTCTTGACAGCTCCTCTGGACTATTTATTGCTTTTATATATGTTCTTTATCACTGTCATTGTTCTAGCATCCTTTATAAAAGCCATCATTGAAGCATTGTTAAACATTGTTTCTATGTTTTCTTTTACACTTTTTTACTAAAATAGCATTGTCTTCCCTACATATGGCATTATCTTTAGCCCTATTTTGTAATATTATTGTATACCATTGCCTTCTGATTGCTTTGGCATTGACTGCTCACCGCCATGAAATTATTTCTCTTTGTTGTCTTCATTTCTTGGATCTTTCACCCACTGTGGCACTCGTTTCCTCACTGATATGGTCTTTTGTTCTCTATTCCTTCACTGTTTATAGCAACAGTATACAACCCTTGATGATTGATCACTATTTTTGTCAATGCTCAAGGCATCAATATAGTGATTCCCCATTGCAATAGAAGCATTTCCTCATTATATCCCCACTATTTTGGCATTACATGCTGCTCACATCCTTTGTTGTCTTCACATTATTTTTAACAGTGATATCATTGTTATCAACATTTGTGCTTCTGACTTTATGCACTAGAAATCACTGTCTCATATGTCTCTTTATATACTGTAAGGTCATTGCTTTTTTTTACTTTGATCAAATGTTCTTCATTGTTTTATATATATCTTGAAGTTCACTACTGTTTGACTACTTAGTCCTCAAATCATTGTGTTCCTTGCTTGTAACTCACTGTCCACTCCAACATATCTATTCTTTTTCATGAAATCTACCCCTTCATGAATGTATCTGGATGTTATGAACAAATTATTACGTAACAGAACAACAGAAGTAAGAATCAACAAATACCATAGACATTTCTTAGTGATGGTGCTATCACCTAAGCAAAGCATTGGTTTAGTTGTACAAAATGGTTTTCATGTTCCAAGTTCATGTCCAGTTAAAATTTGGGAATACAATTTTTTTTATTGAACCATGAATGAAAACATTATTGCTAAAGATTTGATGGATTGATTCAAATACATTGCTAAGTTTTTTATGCAACTGGTATTTATGCAGGGCACCATTATTTAATATCCACTGACTGAAATACCCTCAACATCTAATGACTGTTGTTGTTTGCAGTGCTTTATACTTCATATGTGTTTTAATGACTATTCATTAAAACTGAGACCTCATAAACTTGTATTTATGCAATTTCTGTTATGGTTAATTATCTCTGTATCAAGTTGCTAATTTATACATTATTGTTTTTTTGGACATTAGGAAATGAAGAAAAAGAATTTAAGGCACAAATTAGATGATAGTGATCACAATGCTGAAATTCCAGTGACAGATTATGAGCGATTTTGTGAAGAACGTGTGGCCAAGAATAATGAATATTTATCGCGTCTTGGTTTGACAAACGTACAAGTTGTAAATCCACTAAGTAGTATATTATTTTTTTAATACTGTTTAATAAAATTTATAGGCAAGAGCTTTATGTATATAAGACATGATATGATATATTTTTTGTTTTACAGGAAAGAAAAAGAGTGCAGAGAAAATGCAGAGAAAAAACAAAAAGAAAGTAAAGGTACAGTGTTGCCAGCTCATAGAAGCCAACGCTTTTGTGATTCAACAAATGTAGTTGGTGAAAAAAGTAGTTGTGATGAAGTGAAATCTGCGGAGACCAATACTGATCTACCTACTCATGCCACACGTGATGTGGCCAAGGAGCATGAAGTTCTGGTTAATCAAATTCATGAAGAGAATTTTCTTGTATCTGATGTGCCTGAGAGTGCACCTGTCACATCTACAACTTTTGATGGAATTAGTGGATCAACTAGAAATATTTGTAGTGGTGAAATAGAAGGTGTGCCTGCTTATGTTAAAAGACAAAGATTGAGTCAAGATTTATACAGATCTACAGAGAGGAATGCAAAAGAAAGAATATTAGAAGGGAAGAAGCCATTCATGGTTGAGGTATCAAGAGATGGTGAACCCATTGGGAAAAATGCTGCAAGGTGGGCTTCCAAGTTGGCCATAAGATGTAGGGCCCATTTGGATATCTGCAAATCAAATTTTGTAGAGCAAGATCCACGAAATGTGGAATATGCTATACAAAAAATGGAAAATGCCTTTGACACTATTGGTGGAAAAATCTCTAGAAAATATTACAAGCACAAGATGAGACTTTTGATGAACAGTTTTAGATACAATTGCAGAAAAAAAATCATGGAGGGAAAAGAGATGTTAGACAAAGAAAGTATGTGTTCCGAAGAATATTTGACAAAGAGTAACAGAGGAAAGAGAGCAAGAGATAATGTGAGGACTGAATATACATTTGGTCGAGGCAGGTTGCAAGCCAAAATGGACAAATGTGGAGTAAGTGTATGGATTTTTGGTTCAATTTACATTGTGTTATTTATTTCAATTTTTTATTGAACTGACTATATGTTGAAATTGACATTGTATTTTAGGTGGAAAATAATAATAAAGAAGCAAGTGTAGAATATGTTGTCAATTATATGGCGGCTCTAGATCGTACTAAATCTAATACTAGTATCAAGAGGAAATCTAGTTCATCAATAGAGATTTCACAGCCATTTGTTGAACGCCCAGTAAGAGCCTCTCCAAATCATGCCAACTCAAATGAAGAGTACCAACATATAATGAGTTGCTTAAATTGTCTCACTGAGAAAGTTTTGCAGTTGGCTGCCTCTGTTAAGCCTATAGTTTTTGCATGGAATGACCATAATTCCATGGGTTTAGATCAGGTAAGAGGCTATCCCTCAATATTTTGATTCTCAACGATATCATCTTTATATTGTATTCTAAAGATGTCTGCAAATTTCATAAATGTTTTCCACAACATGCCTTTATAAAAATACTCTCGTGATCTCCAGGCAAAGTATTATGATCATATATAGAACAGTGAATCTATGAAATTTTTCCTTTTGTTTCATTGAAATCCATTGTGACTGTCCTAAATGTTGTGACTATGAGTTTTATGACAAAATAACTATGAGATCAATGAATGATCTGTTAGGTCTCAGAAGTGCAGGTTTTTAAACCATAAGGGGGTGCCAATCCCTTAATACACCTTTGGCCCATGAACAAGGTAAACAAAACTGATTCCCCTGATATATATTAATTCTTGATAATCCATGGTTATATCAGGCCATCAGAGGAATGCAAACATTCGTTCCACCGATGTTCATGTGTTACAACGATGTGCTTTCTTTTGTTGAATCTATCGGTCTATCGGGGAGGATGCCTTAGGAGTCAGCCTGATAGGGTATTGTTACACCAATACTAGGTTATTAACTGCTTTCATCGGGCCATTGGCAAGGCTATGATGGGGGTTCCGCCGATGAGGCATTGTTAGGACGATAGTGCTAATTTTTATTTAGGAACAGGGAAAGATTATGGAGTCTCAAACTCATTTATGGGTGTGACAATTTGGCAATGTGGGCCACAAAAGCAAAAATCTACAAAAAATCCCGATTTTAAAAAAATCTGCAGGTTGGACGATTTTTTCCCCAATTTTTTGAAAAACTCTTTGACCTTTTGGTCAACGATTTTTTCCCATTTCAAACAACAAAATTTCCAAAAAAAATGCATTTATAACCTGCAAAAAATGTGAATAAAATCACGTTGATTTTCACTTGAAAATAAACCATGAGACCATAGCTTGTTGCTTACTATTATGCTTTGATAGATTTTTTCCAAGCATCCATAGCTTGTTTGAAAGTACTTGTTTTAGGATTTTAGTCATAGCAGCAAGACAGTGAATTGTTTGATAAAATGCTTTGGTAGACATGTATGAAAAATGTGGTAGCATAGACAGTGAATTGTTTGAAAAAATGCCTCAAAGAAATGTGGTCTCATGGTGATGGAATGGCATGCAACAAGCAAATTGCTACAGATGGTCATGGCATTCCATCACCATTAAGACCACATTTCTTTGAGGCATTTTTTTGAACAATTCACTGCCTTGTCTATGCTATTGCTTATTATTATGCTTTTATAGATTTTTTCCAAGCATCCATGGCTTGTTTGGAAGCACTGTTTTAGGCTTTTAGCCATAGCAGCAAAGTGAATTGTTTGATAAAATGCTTTGGTAAACATGTATGAAAAATGTGGTAGCATAGACAAGGCAGTGAACTGTTTGAAAAAATGCCTCAAAGAAATGTGGTCTCATGGTGATGGAATGTCATGACAATCCATAGCAATTTGCTTGTCATGGAATTCCATCAACATGAGACCACATTTCTTTGTTCATTTGTCTATCTATTCTTACTATTATGCTTTGATAGATTTTTTCCAAGCATCAATAGCTTGTTCGAAAGCATCTGTTTTAGGCTTTTAGCCATAGCAGCAAGGCAATGAACTGTTTGATAAAATGCTTTGATAGACATGTATGAAAAATGTGTTAGCATAGACAAGGCAGTGAACTCTTTGAAAAAATGCCTCAAAGAAATGAGGTCTCATGGTGATGGAATGCCATGACAATCAAAAGCAATTTGATTGTCACGACATTCCATCACCATGAGACCTCATTTCTTTGAGGCATTTTTTCAAAGAGTTCACCGCTTTGTCTATGCTATTGCTTACTATTATGCTTCTCATAGATTTTTTCCAAGCATCCATAGCTTGTTTGAAAGCACTTGTTTTAGGTTTTTAGCCATAGCAACAAGGCAGCAAACTGTTTGATAGAATTTTTTGGTAGACATGTATGAAAAATATGGTAGCATAGACAAAGCAGTGAATTGTTTGAAATTTTGTTCTTTTCTCAGAAATTTTTGATTATTTGCAGTTCCAAGCTTCTGTTCTTTCCCGTACAGGGTTTCTTTGTTCTCTTTTGCATTGAAGTAGGTGGTTGGGTAAGTTAACTTCATTTTTTTTCTGATTTGGTGGATTCTTGAAGATTTTTGTGCATTTTGTAGTCAAATTGCTGAAACGGGTCTGTAAAGACAGAGTTGAAGGTTTGTGACTATACAAAAATGGATTTTCACCCATTCCACCTATTGTGACTTTTATGCTTGGAAAGGCTCTGTTGATTTTTTTTTAAATGAATTTCATCTGGATATATTTTTTTGCTTGATGGTTAAATTACATGCAGAGCAATTTTATCAAAGCATCACGAAAACAAGAACGCCTTGATGTCAATCATAGTTGTGTTGAAGTTGAGGTAATATAATAGTTGTTGTGGACAAAAATTTATAGCTTTTGCATTCTTTACTTGACTTATATTAATTTTGCATGATGATTAAACCACATGCAGGGCAATTATATGAAAGCAGAACAAAAAGGAAAAGACCCTGTCAATAGAGCTCTCGGTAAAGCTACACAACTTCATAACAATGTTGACAGTGATTATGCTAAATTTGAGGAGTATGTGCATGATATTGATAGTACTAGTGGTGTTGAACTTGAGGTGAGTGCTATGAAATGTTACATTTCCTTGATTATGAAACCCTTCATGTATTAATAACTGTTATGATCCCAAACAGTGAACAAGCTTATAGAAAAGTGAATAGACAACTAAAACATTGAATGTAACCCGTAGAACAATCATTGTACCTACTTCGTCACTTTTCAGTGGGGATTGTTGGCACTTCAATACTTTATGATGCTTGACTATTTTTTAGGGCATTGTAATTGACCTTTTCAACATCTTGAACTTAGCGTGCTGCTTCTTTCATTGGATGATACCTGTTGTTCTTTCCTTCACGGATCTGCTTTAACTCTTCATTATGGTTGTTATTAAAAAATGGTTTCTTTTGATATTCTTGCCGCTTTCTCTTAATGTCTTCTTGTTGTTTAGTAATGATATTTGCTGCTTGATCCATTAAACTCATTGTTACAGCCATAAAACTCACTGCCCTTGCATTAAACTCACTCCTACAACCATGAAACTCACTGCTACTACTACTTGTTAATTGGACATCATTCCTTACTTCTTTTTGCATACTCTTACACTATTTTCTAACAGTGAAAGACTCTTTCTCTATTATTTATGTGACCTCTACATCCAACCTTATTTGTTACTCATTTACTGCTGCTATGAAAGCCACAAAGAAAGACTGCATTGTTTCCTCAATGACTGCTCTTAATGGCTGTCACATGTTTCCTTGATACATTTTGGTCTTTGTTCTTCTTTTATATGTCATCATTGACAGGGTTATGTTGACTGCATGAGGTTATGTTCCAGAGCTTTAATGCCACTGTTTTTGTACATCCCAATGTATTTCACCTTCACCTTGTAGTAATAGTAGTAGTGCTCTCATATTGCATTCTTTGTTTTTGTGCATTAGCTACATTTTGTATGTGTAATAGTGTTGTCATAACCTTATGTGTCTGGTATGTGTGCATGGTAATGTAGTGTTTATATTTGTGGCCTTTGTATCTGATTAGCATGAAGCTAATAGTAACATTGTAAGCACTGCTATGAGTTGGTTTTTTAGTAAATTAGATTGATCATTGCAATTATTTTTGAAATTTTCCTTTTGCAATTATTTTAACACACACATGCAAGTACTATTTAAGTAAGTAATGGTTGTTTTATTATGCAAACAAGGGAAATCATTATCTATCTAATATAATGTGTTTTTTTTTCTTTTTGTAGAAATGTATTGATAAACTCAAAGAAGGGGATAAAGTTAGGGTGTTGGATCCATTTGATGGTGATGTTGTGGGCATTGGGAGGATTCACTCCCTATCTATTGTGCATGGAGTCAACTTGAAAGGAACAAGAGATGCAAATGTAAACATTTTAAAGGTCACAAGTGACATACCCCTTGTTTATGAAGACAAAATAGATGGAGTTGTTCGTCTGAAAGAGAAAGAGGGAACCTTCACACGATGGCCACTAAAATATTTGCAAAAAATGACATAGTTGAACATGTTTATCATGTACTAGTTAATGTTAGACATCTTGGCTCACTGCTTTATGCAGTATTTTGAATGTGTTGTTCAGGGATCTTAATTATCATGGTGTATTTGAAAGAGTTGGAAACTCTTAGATAGTTTTGCCATCTTGTAACTTGATATATATTTGTATTAAATTTTTTATTGCAAATTACTTTTATTTATCATGATGTTGAATCACTACTTTTATTTATCATGATGTTGAATCAATCTTTTAATTCTAGCATGTTGTAGCTTGTCCATATATGTAATATTTTTATTTGTTTTTATGTTTTAGTTCAAATTTAATATTGTGTTAGTTTTGCATTATAAAATTTATGGTATTTAATAAATTATTCATTTCATGACTATATTTACTACCAATTAATGGAAACCAGTAAATAAAAATGACTAAATTAATTACTAAATATATGACTAAATATATGATTAAATATATGACTAAATTAATGACTAAATATATGACTAAATTAATGACTAAATATATGGCTAAATTAATGACTAAATATATGACTAAAGTAATGACTACCATAACTAAATAAATGACCAGTTAACAACAATCAATGACTAAATAAATCACTACCATGACTAAATAAATGACTAAATCAATAACCAAATCAATGACCAAATCAATGACCAAATTAATGACTAAAAATCAATGACTAAAATAATTTAGTCATAAATTTAGTGGTGTTATAAATGACTACAAATAAACCACTAATAGTCACATGACTAAAGTTAGTCATTTATATGCAATTTTTAGTAGTTTATTTAGTTATATATTGTTGTTTGTGTACTAGTGAAAGAAACCAAACTAAATTTCTAGATTATGAAATATGGATTCATTAGTGATTCTTTATATGTATTGTTATTTTTAGAATTATGTTTTAATAATGATTATATTGTCATTAGAAAATTAAATTAAAGAAAGTTATTGTAGAAATACTTTATGGATTTTGTAGATTTTTGTGCTATCTTTCTAACACATTTTAAAAAATAGAAAAATGTTATGTTTGAGAAATTTATGCCCACTTTAGTGAAAAATATTTCTATGCAATCTAAATAGAAATTGCTAGCAGGAAAGTCATGTTTAGTCTATGTGATATCCCAACTTGGCTTGGTGAATTTGTTTTTCTTAGTGAGCATGTTAAAATTATTCTATGGATACTAATTGTAAAATTGTGAGAATGATTTAACCTTCTTCCTTATACTACTCATACCCTTGAGTATATTCATCTTGTATTTGAGAGTCTCTCAAAGGATTTGGTCATGATAGTTTTTATGTCATAGTTGGAATGTTTTAACCTCCACTTGTTCTTTTATTTGGCTCCCAAACTTAGTTTGGATGGAGATGATCTTTGTAATGAGGTTGTGCTATGATATTGTACAATGTTTTCTTTGAATATGTGTGGGATAAGTTGTCCTAATTGTGCTCATACAAATCGAACTTGAGTTGGGATTGTCTCCTTAGTGAGCCAATTCTATATCACATCTATTGTGTCATGATTGATTCTATTTATTTATGGTGTATATTATGCATGATTTATTATATTTATATATGACATCAATTGTGTCATGGTTCTACTCATTAGATTAGAGTTTTATTTGAAAGAATAGGGTGCGTGAGAGGTTTGTTTGATGGGTTCCATTTGAAAGAATATAATGTTATTTATCACATGGTTAGGAAGGTTAATACATTGTCTTCTTTACTTTGGTTAGAATGCCTAGAGATATCATCCCCCATAAGAAATGTTGTCGAGATTCAAGCTCTCTCATCTTGTTATAGGCACCACATCACTATAGGCTCTAGTTCTCTCAGTGGCAAAGAGTCCACATGTAGTTTATGCTATGACCGCCTTGCACCACTAGAGCTAGAAGGTCTTCGAGTTAAGTCTTGTGGCCTATTAACATACGTATTCTTTCTAGCTTGTGGTAGATGTGCTCTATGGTTGGTATCTATAGTTAAGTGTGAGGAAATGATACTTGAGCTTATGAAATTATTGATCAGTTTTAGGGACTAGGTGTGTCTCATATTGAGGAATCTTTATTTCTTTACTTGTGTAAGTCATTGTTATTATGATTTTGAAATATATGACATGTTTTGATTATCAATTTGTTCTATGTACTTGTTTTATGCGTTTTATTTATATGTATGGCTTGTGTATTTAAGTTGTAAATATTTTGATCATGTATTATTTGTATGTTATTGTTTTTGTGTGTTTATGTATTTGAATCATTTTTTATTAATGGCTTGTGTATTTAAGTTGTAAAATTTTGATTATGTATTGATTGTATGTTGTTTCTTTTGTGTGATTATGTATTTGAATTGTTATTATTGATATGTTTAGATACTTATGTTGTGCAAAGGTTAGAATGCATGTAGTCCTTCATTAATCATGTTTTCTTTGTAAAATATGTGTTATGAAATATTTGTTGTATTGAAAGATTGTTTGGAATGTGCAGATTATTGAGAATGTTCATTGTGAAATCTATTCCATGTAATTGAAATGTTTTTGATCTATGGTTTCATGTGTATGATTATGTATTAATTAAAAAATGAACTAAATAAGATAATCATTGGCATTGTACTTTACCACACCTTTGGATTGTAGATGTTGTTTCTTCACCTTGACTAATGGATGAGGAGGGGAGGAAAGACATCCTCATATTGGGTTCAAACCCTTCCCCGATTAATAGTAAGAGAATGGAAGCTTAGAGGATTAGCTTGTGGAGTTGAGTTTGGAGTTCTTCAAATACTATTTATGGTGTACACTATTTTTGGACTCCTTATATATGAGGGTTGTACTATTTAACCCATTATACATCTTGGTTATGCAATGATGTTATCTTCATTGTTGAGTACTAAATATGTACTTGTGACATTTTCATATGATTGCAATGTACTTGAGATGTACTTATTATTGTACATCCTTATTGTGCTAGTAGAGTGGGAGTTATCTATATTATGTGGATCTTATTGGATAGCACTTGCATGCCTTGCACATTGTTGTAAAATTGTATCACGGAAGTTGTATGAAGTTTCTTATATCTTTTTGTTAGCATTGGGATGTTTATTTTGGTTAATGCTTTAAAAAATAGAAGTTACACTTTTAGATTGTTACAAAAAGGCCAATAAATATGGGTTCCTAATCCTAAAAAATAATAACCTCCTACTGCACACATATTTTGTTAAAGGGGAAATCATAAATGAAGACCCGTGACCTTCCCACTTACACACTCACATGGCGAATATTGATACATTTTTACCATGGGATTTGAAGGAAAACGACCTCCTAAAGGGAGATAGTTTCACTCATTTCATAAATCAATCGCCCATGCTCAAGATATGTTATCAAATGATTAAATGATTGAATAAATTCATTGCTTCTTCGCGGCCTCGGGTTCAAGGAGTCAGATTAGTCCCCTCTGGTTCTGGGGTTGTCTAATCCTTGTTTGTTGTTCTACAATTGTCGGTCAACTGTTTCTGTTTGTTTTTCTCCTAGTTCATGTTTTGGTTTGAACTAGCTTCTTTTTGGCCCTTTGGGCTTTCTGTGTGAAGGGTATAACACCCTGTAAATGTTGCTTATCTTATCAAAAACACGTATCTTTTCTTCTATTTCCTTTTTACTTTGACTTTTAATTCTTCACATGTTCATTGAACCCTATGGATGATGCAAAGACACTTTGCATGATGCATGATGACATAACTCACAATGAACATTGCCTTTTGTTTCATGAGCATTTTCTTACTTCTAACACATTTTATTTATTTTTCATTTAGATTTATGTTTTTTTGTCCATGAATTTTGGATGTTGCAAAGCAATGCAAGTGTTCTCACAACACCTTGTTCATGTTCATAAAAATAGCTTCCCTTGGTTTTTGGTTCATAATTTCATTTCATTATTTTCATTTGCATTTACACGACACTTTCTTTTCTTAATAGCCTTTTTTCCTTTTATATTTGCTTGATCTCATGTATACTTACATGGCACTTACCATCACTACTCATTCTTCTTACATGATTAAGGCCCTTTCCTTCTTCCTTGTTAGCTTTTTATAGTTTCTTGGCCCTTTCCTACCTTAAATCATGAGACTTTCCATCACCACACTCCATGATTCTTGGCTTCTCCATTTGTGGGGCATATTTAGTTCTTTATTCTATAATCCAAGTACCTCATCTCCACTAGGAAAACAAAAACAAATAGTTACATATGGTCACTATCATGTGATAACATCTTACATGACATTCCTTGTCTTGTTCTTATATGATAACATTTTGCATGGAATTTCTTGCCTTTCTCTTATATGATAGTATATCAAGCAATATTCCTTGCCTTGTTCTTACATGACACATTTGCATTGGCTCCACAACACCTTATGTTCTCAAATAATGATAAATTATATGAGTCTTTTACATTTCATCATTTTCACACCAAGAGACGTTCATATCGTTTTCAAACATTGACACCTCCACATCATTTTCACACACTAACACTTATGCACCATTACCACACAATGACATCTTCACATCATTTTCACACAATTATACACCCAATTTTTTCACAAAATAACACCTTTACATTGTTTTCACGTGATGACACTGGACCATACACCTCATCATTTTTACATGATGACACATTCACATAATTTCCACATAATGACAAGTTCACATCATTTCCACACAATGAAATTTTGCATCATTTCCACACAATGAGACATTATTACATGGTTTTCACACAATGACATGGCACTTATGTCATTCTTACACAATAACATCTTAAACAACATTTATAATATTGTTTTTTCACGATGACATCTTAACATCATTCTTGCATGATGAAATACCCCTTGTGTCTTCTTCCATGGCATTTATTATGTTTTTTATTAAGATAAATTGGTTTTGATGGGACCATTACTCCTATGCATTAGAAAAATAGCTCAAAGCCTACACAAGTTCCATATGGGACAAAAATAGTACAACTACAATCAAGTTGCCAAGCAAGATCAAACACAACTACAACCAAGTTGTCAAGCACAAAACAATACTCAGGGATCCAACCTAAATAATGCTAGAACCTACTTTCTTTAACCTCACACCCTTAACTCTGGTGTATGATTGGGAGACAAACTTGGGAAGACCTTTCTTCTGCCTTTGAACAGTTGCCCATAAAATATTATCTTCTAAGTCTTCAGACCTAATAGAAGGAGAGGAATGCCCCCTCAAAGGCACATCCATGGGTCTAATACAAAAGAGGATCTTTTAGTAGGAGAATCCAATCAATGATCAACCGCCTCGTGTGAAGATGGGTGCCAAACCAAAATCAAGGGAAAATAGGAATAATAGAAACTAGAAGTTGAGAAACACCAAGAGGAGTTGAAGGAGGAATACTTTCCACTCATGCCAACCACATGAGAACCCCCTTAGGAACTTGACTCGTTGTAGGGGGAATGAAAGAAGGCCCAACATCTTGAGAGGAATCATCAACCAAAGAGTTGGAGGCATTAATATTCAAGTGATCATTGTGGGCAATCCTCCACCATGTAGCCATACCCTTGCACCAAGAGAGTGGACAATTTGAAGCCAAGTGGTCAATGACAAAACATCATCTACCTTTGAAGGGGAGAATCTCATTATCAAGTGGTTGAGACCAAGCCCTATCCCCCACCACCAAAACAATATCCCCATGAAGATCCTTGGAGATATCTATGTCCATCAAAATATAGGCATGCATAGAGTGACCCATGTAGGAAGTAGTAGAGTCAACCTTCAAGAAGCAACCAATCACATTGGTAATGGCTTGATAGGAGTCTTCCCAAAACTTGAGAGGAAGATTCAATAGACTAGCCCAAATTGGTATGATATTGACAAGCTCAGAGAGGACATTAAAGGATATTATTGAAGGCTTGATCAAGAGGGAGTGCTCTCCCCACATCCATAACTTGTCGTCAAGCACTGAGTCCCTTTCCAATGAAGGGGAAAAAGTCACTATGATGAATCCCCTAATGCAAGGAAATAGCTTAATCTCACTAGCAATGAGAGGCTTTCAAGATGCTAGAACCCAATTGTGTAAGTCAGGAAGTGAAGGCCACAAATTGTTAAATTTGTAGACCAAACCACAATGAAGATAGAATTCTTAATTTTGATCATGTCTTGTCCATGAACCATGACAAGGGAGGATTGTGAATAAGGAAGGGGCCAAATTTTTGTTGAGTGAGTTGTTTGTTGAGAAAAAGAATGTGAGGAACCAAAACAAAATGCCCACCATGAAAATCAAAAGGGACCTCTGACCCCACCATTTATGCAAAAGTTAAAGGGGAGCCTCAACTAGACCCCATAACACCACCATAAGACCCAAGTGAATAAGGAAGGCTTGCACTACAACTAGAAGAGCCATTGTGACCAAAAGAACCACCACAAACAAAAATGTCCACAACTAGGGGAACAACCTCCAAACCCACATTAGGACCAATGGTTGCACCAAAGGCATCTAAGAGCGACAAGAAGGAATTTGAAAGTGGTAGAGTTCCAAAAAGAGATGGGATTGATGCCATGACAAGAGAGTATATGTCTAAAACACGACATTTATAATTTTTGATTGTCAATTTTGATGGGACCATAAAAGCAGTACAACAGATAGAACAACTCGAAACCAACACAACAAGATCCCATATGGGACAAAAATGAGACAATTACAACCAAGTTGCCAAGCCACAAAAAACACCAATACAACCAAGTTTTCAGGCACAAGAAAACCTAAGGATCTAGCTTAAACAATGCTAGACCCTTCCCTATCCAACCTCACACCCTTAACTTTTGTGTGTGAGTAATGAAACAACTTGCACAATAGAAGAATATAGTAGGAAATATGTTGTAAATATTTGATAATAATATGCCACTTTGAGGGGAAAACTTCCTAATCTACTTCCAAAGGATACCTCTAGTAATTTTCAACAAGAACACAATTATCAATATCATGACAAAAACTAGCCACTAACTCCTATATATACCTAATTATTCCTTGGATTCTATCCAAGCCGACTTAGATACATAACTATAACCCCTAGGATGACCTATATCCCTATACATGATTATACAAAAATTATGTAACTTTTTTAAAAGTTAAGGTAGCCACAAGTTGGCTACTCATAACTCAATACACACCATAGGGTTAAGGCATAGCATTTCCCCCTCTTTACAAAAGCATTGTCCTCAATGCTAGTTAAATGTGAATACTTTTGCATAAAATCTTCATCTTCATTTTTTTATTCTCTTCTTCTTCCTATTCTTGTTCTTGTGTTTCTTCTTCATCTCATTTTTTTTCTTATGTTGCTTCTTGTTCTTGTTCTACTTCTTGTTGTGAAGATCTCACTTTCCAAAAGAAGTATCCAAGAATTTCACCAATTTGTAGCCTTGGGGGAAAACTTGGTGGAAACCCTAATTATGCAATAAATCACACAAAATAAATCCATTAAATCTAAAAAAAATATTGTAGCTTAATAGGACTTGGAAATTTTCAAAAAAATCTCCAAGAATTTTTCTAATTTGTAGTCTTGAGAGATAATTTAGTGGAAACACTAATTCTTTAATAACTTCCTTATATTTGCTCTGAATTCCTTCAAATTAGGATTGTTGATTTATCATCGTTTCTTTGTTCAACCTTCTAAAAATCAAGCAAAAATTGCTAAATTGCATCCCTAGGAGAAAAAATGGTGGAAACCCTAATTCTACAATAACTTGCTTAATTATGTTCCAATTTCTTTGAAAATTGGGTTGTAGAAGCTTCAATATGTCTTTGAAAAACCCTCCAAAAATCTTGAAAATTTTCACCAAAATGAGAGAGATGGGAACTTCCCAAAATTTTCTCATAGAGAAAAAAAATCGCCTTATTTTTTGCCTTCATGTTGTCAAGATGATGCTTTGATACTACTTGTAATGAAACAAATTGCACAATAGAATAATATAATATGAAATATGCTACAAATATTTGATAATAATATGCTACTTCGAAGGGGCAACCTCCTAATCCACTTCGAGGGGGATGCTTCCAATAATCTTCAATATTAACACAAAACTTAACATGATGGTAATAACTAGCTGCTAACTCCTCTGTATACTTAATTATGCCTCGATTGTCACCCAAGTTGACTTAGATACTTAACTATAACCCCTCCAAAGATGACCTAAATACCTATTTATTATTATTATAATGATTATGTAACTTATTTAAAAGTTAAGGTAGCTACAAGCTGACTACTCATAACCCAATACACACTATAAGGTAGGGCATAGTAGCGCAATTGAGAGAGATATTTAGAAAGACCTTTCTTCAATCTTTGAACAATTGTCCAGGAAACATTATCATCTAAGTCCTAAAATCTAGGAGACGGGAGGGACACCCCCTCAAAGGGCCTATCCATGGGTGTAACACCAGTCTAGTGGGAGATGACAAACATTGATCAACCTCCTTAGGAGAAAACTAGTGTCGTGCCAAGGTTGAAGCAATGATTGAGGCAATGGGAGTGGGAGATTGAGCAACCGAATCAAGAGTTGGGTGGGACCCACCAATAGGAATTGAAGGAGCCATAATAGGACTCACTGTAACTGTGTCACCCCCTTAATACACCCCCTCAAGAGTGTGTTCCAAAATGGGAGGAGAAGACCCAATATCCTAATAAGTCTTGTCATTGAAAGCATTGATAGTCAAGAGATCATTGTGGGCATTTTGCCACCACATAGCCACACACTTGCACTAAGAGAGTGAACAATCTGAAGGCAAGTGATCAATGGAAAAATATCATCTACATTTGAAGGAGAGATCCTCATAGTGAAGTAGTTGAGCCCAAGGACTATCCCCCACCATTAAAATAATGTCCTTGTCAAAAGCCTTGGATATATCTATGTCCACTGGAACATGGGAAAATATAGAGTGACCCATGAAGGAGGTAGTAGAATCAACCTTTAGAATGTGACAATGACATTTCCAATGGCCTCATAACATGAGTCTTCCTAGAATTGGAGAGGAAGATTTGGTAGCGTAACCCAAACTAGTATGATATTAAGAGGTTCAAAGAGGCGACTAATGAACCATGGCTTGACCAATAGGGAGTGCTCTCCCCCCACCCAAATCCTTCCATTAAGCACTGAATCCTTGTATGTTTTTCTTTCATGATGAACATCATTCTCACATAATGAAATGTTCCTTATGTTGTTCTTACACAATAACATTTGATGTGTAGTCCTTACATAATAACATCTTTAACAAAATTTATTATATTATTCTTTCGTGATCATATCCTATATGACATACATTATATCATTTTTGCATAGTCCTTTCTTATAGAACATCCTTTATAGTGTGCTCATATGATCACATCTTATACAACATCCCTTATACTGTACTTACCCAATCACATCTAATATAACCTCTTTTATATCATACTTACACAAACATATATCTTGCAACATCCCTTGTATTATTCTTACACAATGACATCTAGAACATGGTCACACAAACATGATTTCCCTCACTTGGGGGGCAATAAGGGGGACCAACCACAAGCACACCACTCGCATGATCCTTATTGACAAAATCATACAAATCACATCTAGGTACACTAAAATTTTATATTTGGACATTACATTACAAAAATCACATCACATCAAATTACTTTTATCTTATGAAATTGCTATCAGGATTCAACCGTGTAGTTTTCGAGTCAAACTCATTGACCCATGTTTCATGAGTAGTGGTTCACAAGAACCCATCTCTCATGATAATGAATGGTCCACTTAGCACTCATTGCATCTAGGTGATGCTCACAGAGGTGAAGCACTGGGCCATCCTAGGAGGTCACCCATCCCAGTATTGCTCTAGCTCAAGCGCACTTAACCACAGAGTTTCCCCCAAGGTTAAGCCCACTTAGCTTGCAACCCCATTTGCAAAACCTTAGCAAGTGTTATGCCTTATGAACCATTCATTATAGAGCCCCTTTAGCTCATCAATTGATAAGTAGGAGGTTTCTTCCATAGCGTGTCAAATTATGATATTGCTATCAGGATTCAACTGTGTAGTTTTCGAGTCAAACTCATTGACCCATGTTTCATGAGTAGTGGTTCACAAGAACCCATCTCTCATGATAATGAATGGTCCACTTAGCACTCATTGCATCTAGGTGATGCTCCAGAGTGAAACACTGGGCGTCCGGGGAGGTCACCCATCCCAATGTGCTCCAGCTCAAGTGCGCTTAACCACGGATAACCACGGGTTTCCCCAAGATTAAGCCCACTTAGCTTGCAACCCCATTAGCAAAACCTTCAGCAAGTGTTATGCCTTATGAACCATTCATTATAGAGCCCCTTTAGCTCATCAATTGATAAGTAGGAGGTGACCTCCTGGGGGCCCAGTGCTTCACCTCTGTGAGCATCACCTAGATGCAAGAGTGCTAAGTGGACCATTCATTATCATGAGAGATGGGTTCTTGTGAACCACTACTCTGAAACATGGGTCAATGAGTTTGACTCGAAAACTACATGGTTGAATCCTGATAGCAATATCATAATTTGACACGTTGTGGAAGAAACCTCCTACTTATCAATTGATGAGCTAAAGGGGCTCTATAATGAATGGTTCATAAGGCTTGTTGAAGGTTTTGCAAATGGGGTTGCAAGCTAAGTGGGCTTAACTTGGGGAAAACTTGTGGTTAAGCGCGCTTGATGGAGCAATACTGGGATGGGGACCTGCTTCTCGGCCCACCAGGTAATGATCTGAACCACTCTCATGAGATGGGTTAATGAGTTTGACTATAATACACAGTTGAATCTTGATGCAATATCATAAGTTGACATGTTGTGGAAGAAACATCCTACTTATCAATTGATGAGCTAAAGGGGCTCTATAATGAATGGTTCATAAGGCATAACACTTGCTGAAGGTTTTGCAAATGGGGTTGCAAGCTAAGTAACCTTGGGGAAACTTGCGTGGTTAAGCGGCGAGCTGGAGCAATCTGGGATGGGTGACCTCCCGGGACGGCCTAGTGCTTCACCTGTGAGCATCACCTAGATGCAATGAGTGCTAAGTGGACCATTCATTATCATGAGAGATGGGTTCTTGTGAACCACTACTCATGAAACATGGGTCAATGAGTTTGACTCGAAAACTACACGGTTGAATCCTGATAGCAATATCATAATTTGACACGTTGTGGAAGAAACCTCCTACTTATCAATCTACTTCTATCTTGTCAAATTGACTACGTGAGGCCATCCCACATTCAATTTGCGAGGAGCATACAATCCTTATTAGGATATCTCAACATTACATAATTTTACACAATCTCATGCTTGCATGTGTAATAGGGGTCACATTGGTTCTAACTCCACAATTGCCTTATGTTTCATGATTATATCCACATCAACTTTGCATAGTGTCATGCTCACATGTCATGTCACACTAGCTCCAATCCATGATGCATTATGTTCTATACCAAGTTTACATGGTGTCATGTGTGCACATGTTGGGCCACACTAGTACTAACTCATTGATTGCCTTATGAATTCCATCTATATCAACTTTATAAGGTGGTCATGCATATACATTGTAGGCTCCACACCAATTCAAAATCCATGATTGCCATATGTTTTATAATCCCTTCTACGTGCCACTTACCATGTGTACACTTTGTAGGGGCTACACTATTTCCAACAGCACAATGTATACACCATGGCACACATCACATCAACTATCACATCCTATTACAAGTTTTGCTTCACACATGTTGAATGAAATGATTGTTGATTATCCCTATTTGTGTACCTGCACTTTCTGCAATTAATGATTTGGTGTGTAGGTGCAAAAGGATAGTGTGTTTTTGTAGGTACACAATGATATTGAGATGCCATCTAAGATCCAACAATGTATCATTTTCATGCTTGTCTACTTCTTTCACTACATATTTTATTTTGGCGTACATGAATTCTATAGATTTGCACACACACCAAATGGGTGGGGAGGGGTGAGGGGTGTTAATGTAAACGATAAAAGCATATACCTTATATTTCTACACCACTTTGAGCATGTCATAACACTCAATTCAACCTATTCGGCACACTAACCAACTCCTATCCTAGAACCCACTAACCAATTGCTACTATAGATCCCCCTACTCCAAAGTGATCACCATTTTGAGCATTTTTCCACTTGCATTAGGCTGCTTGGCACAATCCAATCTATGGCCTAGACTCCACAATGCAACCTAGTACATCTCATTCAAAATTATAATTTCACGCTCTTGAACTAACCCTTCTAGAAGTTAGTTGTTAACATGTTGGTGTGCAACCTAAAATTCAAATTGAGTAACCAAGGACATATTTATAGACATTTCCAAGTCAATAGCAATGAATTGGAAAGCATCTATAATAATCTAGTGCTGATTGTGTTGTCCATCCCTCTACCCTCTTGATTGCTAATAAACCAAAGAGTGGTGTACATGATCCCTAGTTTTGCGAGTTATTTAGTTCTTCAAAGAAGAAACAACTTTACATGCTTCTGAATTGGCAATTTGCATGCTTCACATATTGAAGGCTAGTTAAGAATGGCTTCTTTTTCCTCTGACAAACGATTGAAACACAACTTAGCTCACTTATTGTGCTTCTCCCACTTCTTTTTCCTCTTGCAAATAAACAAAAGAACTTTGTACATACATCTGCTTTCTCCTCCACCACGGTTTAGCCCACTTCCTGTACTTCTCCCACACATAGGCAATAAGTTTTAGCTTTCCAATTTTACTAGGATTTCCCTATTTGTTGACTCCAATGTCCAATCTACTCTTTCAACCAGTGTATTTTATCATTTTTCTTTTGATGCCCTTTTGTGAGTTTGGTCCAGTGTCCAATATACCCTCCTTTTGTGAGTCATTTTTTTAAGCTTGTTAATTACATCAAACAGCCAATTGATATCATTCTACTGCTGTTCTAGCAGGCTGCATTAATCCCAACTTTCGGACTTTATTACAAAAATTGAGCAAAATACCCAGCAATGGGAACCATGAGTTGAAATTTTGATGCACAAATTATCAGCTAGATAAATTAGTTATCTGGAATAACCCCTGAAACTACCTACTATATAAAGTATACGCATGAAAATGAAAATTTATGCATAAACATAAGGGATGCAAGCTTGGGTAGATACCAAATAGTCAAATGCGCCATATTTAAGAAAAGAAGTTTCGCTGATATTCAATCCATTTCCTGTACTACCTTTTCTTTTTCTCCACGATGGTGGAGGGGTATTGCAGTTAAGGTCCATCAAAGCCAAGATAAGGATGATTCAACCTTGTCTAATGGATGGGATAACATACTAAAAGGTTGCTAATCACACAGAGAACCCTTGAAAGCCACAACTGACTGTTTTTCCTTCCAATCAAATAATTGGTATTTCAAGAGTCCAAAGTCCAAAGCCCAAAGCAAAAAGCTTAACAGAATGAAAAGAACTTTCCCATAATGGAATGAAAGTGGAGGATTCATAAAAATACATCTGCATTAGTGGAAATCAAAGCAGTACTCAACTGCAAAAAGTTTGCTTACACAACACTTTCACTGGTAAGAGATCACTAGATGGATAGTCTGACCCACTAAATTGATGGTGTCAACTACTTTAGTGAATGAAACTGAACAACATTTGTCGATTTTTTTCACAATATAATTCTACTAACTCGAAATTTACAATTGTACATCTTGTACAGAACACATATTTGTCAGCTCCAGCCTATGTTCATCGTTTGATATGTGCAGAGAAAGGCGAAGATCAGTCAGTAATAGCTCTTGATGCCAGCCAAGAGGTCCACGAACACGGAGTGCATTCAATACAGACCGGTATGCAAGTGATTCGAGTTCGTGTACTTCACTAGTCTGTTTTTCTCCTGACGTAATCTTCTTATCCTTTCTATTCATATGATATGATGCCAAATTCCCATCAATCATATCAGGCAAATGCCTAGAAAGGCTGTATTTTCCCAAAGACATGTAGTCCCTTTCATTGCAGCTTTCACTACTAGAGACAGAACTGCAACTATTCTCGGCAGCACTCTCTATAGCCCTTCCTCCTGTGTGTTGAGCTTGAAGTTCAGAAATATTGTTCATTTTCCCAAATTCAGAATTTTTTGATGTCTTCCATTTTGTAGTTTTCAGTAAATATTCCATGCTTGCCTCATGACTTGGAAAATTTTCACTTTTAATTCCCATGTGAAAAGTTGATTGGTCTTCTACCCCTTTTCCTCCAGTCAAGTTTCTTTGTTTCTCATCTTCAACTCCCCTGAGATGCCTCCTACCAGATACAGAATCATAAATAACATCTAGTTTTCTTTTTTTGATACATGGTTGAACAAAATGTTCATTTGGATCCTCCTGATACTTCAAACTTGCTCCCACTCGCATAGACTCTCCATAACAAAAATCTCGTTTCTCATTGATGCTCGGCAAGTGATCTACACACTTTACCTTATGAGGAGGAAACATCGAAGATTGCAATCCTTTAGTGTTTATAGGGGGCTCAACTTCAGTAATACCATGGTATCTACTAGCCTGCATAAGGATATTACATTAGAAAATTCTGGCTATACTTTGTTAGAAGGTTCAGGCAATGACTTTTACTGGACGCATCAAAAAAGAACTTAAATTTTCATTATTACTCTGAATATATAAATGAAAATAACAAAAAGGAAAAGTAACCATACTCCCACAAGCTTCGAAGCTAAGATTTCCTTAGGGGATAAGGGAAAAAAATCCTAAATCAGAGATGGCACTTTCCAAAACTCTGAACAAGTGATACGTGTGTGTGAATATCAAAGGAAAAAGGAGAAACTTTCTTAATCGGAAATTGCAATTTTCCAATTGCAATTTTCCAATTCTCAGATCAAGAGATATGAGCATGAGCATACCTGAATGTTTTTATGTCACCAATATTAGATATTAACAACTAAACATAAGAACAATAACAATGCCAAAGACATAAGTTTAATGATAATCAGTTTTTAACTTTCCTATTTATGATTTTAAGTAGTTCAAGTTCAATGAATTCAAATTTCTAGCATACTAGTAGGTCAAGAACTTAAGTGTTGTTAATCTCAGGTAGTTGTCAAAGATGATCAACCAATTGATCTTGATGAGATGATCCTGAATTGGACAGGATTGCAGCTGAGGAGGAGCCCTCATTTGATGAAGTCTTGAAGATGATTTGGCTATCTTGAGCAAGGCTCTCAATTATCATGATCAGTCACATGGAGGAGAACTGGGATCCAGAGGCATTGGCTTTCGCTTCACATTCTGTAGCCTAGGAGCCTTAGAGTCTAATCATGTTTTCAACTTTTGTTTTGTACTCTAAGACTTACATTGTAATGGGTACAGCATCCTTGACAGAAAATTTGATACTTATCAAGGAATTTGAGAGTAAGTGGCAACATTGAATTTGAACCTTTTTCTCTTTCTACACAATATATTTATCATGAAATGACAATGCAGTTTTCGTTCCATGCTTTTATGAGTATTTTAGCATTTTGTTAATTTCTGGGTTTTCCCTTGTTTTCTCCATTTTAAACCCACGTAATTGGATTCCATTTACACTTTCAGTTTTCTATGTCAATGCCATGTAAATGGAGTGCTACTATGCTATATATTGATTAGATTCAAACATTTAGAGTACTTAAAATGTTATTTTTACAAATGTTATAATCTTCATGTGTTTTCATGTTCATGTTTTTGAATGCTTTGAAGTTTTTTGTTAAATCTCTTAAAGCATTGTGTTCTTTTTCAGCATCATAAGCAGGCAATAAATGGTTGAACGGACCAAACAGAGTTTAAACAAATCCCTATAAGTGGCCCAAAACTTCTACTTTATATGAGGGATAGTGTTGTTTTAACCATACCCTGGGAAATTGCCTGGAATATTTCTGGTACTAGGCAGAATTTAAAAAATTAACCCAGGTAAAACAGGCACAAAAGTGTTCCCTACAGCTTAGATTTATTGACCATCATCACACAAGGATGCAAAGCATTGGAATTGAAAATTTGAACAAACATCTGCATTTTTGTGATCTACTTTGTTCATTAAGTTTACTTCATTGTGCTTTCTAGTATATTTTAGTTTGATTTTAAAATTACGATGATCAAATATAAGAGATTAACTAATTCCTTTCCCATGTAAATACCCAGATTCAGCACTTTCTCTCCACAAGAGGTTTTTTCTCCAAGCAGTCTTCCAGAAATGATTCTTTCATCAATCACTCTCATTACCATTTCTCCCAAGAAAGCCAATATGTTTAAGCTTTTAAAAACTAATTGGTGTCATTATGTAGATGACAGAAGGCCTCCGTAAAGATGGATGAGACATAATTTTCATCAATGGTAGCACTCTACTGCTTTTCATACAGCTGTTACCATTGTTTCTACACTGTTGTAGCTTGTTTTATGGTAACAATCCAATGCTTGGTACATACATGGTTGTCAGTTCGCTTTATGGTTTGCAAGGTCTGTGTATAGAGTAAAATTAAACATCATCAACCATTTCTTCCATAAACTCGACTACTGGTTTAAAAGAAAAAACCCACGCTTGTTTGTTACTTTCCAGAATTCAAAATGTTCAATTACAGAAACATGAGAGTATTCAGAGAGACATATTCTGTTTTCTAATTTATAAATTTTTCTCTTAGGATATTTTCATGCACTTTACTGTGTCACCAAGGAGCCAGGGGAGGGTGACTCTCAAACCATCATGTGCAAAAAGCAAAAATGGGTATGCAGAAATTTCTAATCATTTTCTGCGACAATTAGTTAAGCTGGACAGGAAAAATAGATACAAATACTGTTGTGTGTATGAACCAAGGAATCCTATTGCCATTGTATTGATCTGCAGAATTTTATTAGTTTCATTTCCTGAGTTTAATGTGAATTATACCTTAAAAGTTAAAATCTAAGGATTAATGCCTTGAATACACTTCTAGAACCAAAATCAAACCTCAAAGCATGCCAACAAAAATGTTGAACTTTTTAGGGTGATCAGGACTCAGACCCATGCGTCATATTTTACCAGTAAAAATTAGAAAATGTTTATCCAGAAAGCTGGATACTACAAAACAGTCAAAACAATTATGACAAATGATGAGAAAGGACATATATTTATGCCTGCTAGGAGATTATATATCTATCTATGTTGCTCAATACCCAGGGTTCAGAAAAAGTTCAATTTCAAAAATGAATAATAGTGCATCGTGTTAAATCACCTTCTAGACCAAACTCATGATAGTTCAACAAGATATTAACCATTTGGGTCATTAATAAGTGTCATCAACACTAAGGTCAGTTGGCATGCAGTTGAAGTGCAACTTTTCTGTCAATTATACTCGCTCATTTTTCAAAATAACCATGGGAGAAACCCTTTAAAATGGCCATGCAGGTAACCTACTCCTGTAGTAATTTGATCCGGATCATGTAAACCAGAGCACATAATGCAAACCAGATTATGGTAGTACCCATGAAAATGTACCCAGTAGCAACTACATGAAAAAATATGGGTAGCCTGTTTTTCCTAATATTTCTTTTAGATTTTGAGCTGATGAGGCTCAGGGCTCAAACATTAACACATGCTAATTGGGATATCAGTGTTCAAAGCTTAGTTGAGGGCAAATCCTCCACGGAGAGATATGCACCTGCCACTGGTAGCCCAGCAATCCCGGAAATGAGACTGATTGGATAGGGGATCACACATCCCTGCAAAGGGTATAAACCCAATAGTCTCACCTCTACGGAGCCAACAAGAGGATCTGCCACACCCAATTTGGAAACGGCTGTAAATTTGACTAATAGACTCCTGCCATTCCTAGGATGCTAATGGGATGCCTTCATCTAATGGAAAAAGAACATGTGGAGAGGTTTTGACTTTTGAATCCCCAGTCATAGGGATCGGTACTATTTCAAATTTTGAACCATAGCAGTTGGTGGATATGCTTTAGGAAATAAAACAAGCAAGGATCTGCAATTTAGCCCTTAGTTTCACCAATAAAAAACTACAGGTGAAGGATTACAGAACAATCCAGTAACAGACAACTAGTTTTAGCGAAATGGCATAATAAAACACAGGAGAGGAAAGTAAAAGTGAAAAAATAAAACTCAACAGACTTGTTATGGATTTACTAGATCTGAAATAAACAACTTGGGTATTCTCAGAGGTTCACGGCCCGCTGGACATGCTTTCCACGTTAAAGCAGCCATGTTAATATGGGCCACACCTGCACAAGGTTAGGTGCAAGTCCTCGGTGGATTCGCCAAAATAAGAAACCCTCCAAACGGATTCTGAATCTAATAGTGATCTAAGCTTGAAGGTGTATTCCTGAGGCATTGAAAGATGATGGTTAGATGTTATATTTTACTAAGCAAAAAAACAGGAAGATATATCTTGTCCTAACTTAAAAGGGTGGATGGAGATCTACGTGTAACAATATTTCTTACATCATATCACCGAACTAAAAGCAAAAGAAGAACAAAGATTAGAGAAAATATAGCAAATGAACAATACAAACATGCTAAGTTTACCGCCAGTCCTTACCTGGTACTGGTGTGCGTAAATGGTAATTGATAGCGATTATCTCAATGCATTCGATATGTACAGAAAGAAGATAGAAGAAACCAATAAATTAAATTCTTTTCGATCACCAAATTTACATTATTGAAACACAAAGCATCATTAACATGCCAAATATACCAACCATGGCTTCACCAACAGGGCTAAGGCTATCAAACAGAGCTATAAAAGAAGCTATTTTTACCTTTTCTTAACAGACAAACTCAGAAGCTTAGATCTAGTACCCATCAGCCTAAAATATCGTGATAAAAAATCAAATTCACAAATTGGGTTTAAACGGCTTCAGAAGAAAGAGAGCCTCAACTGTTCCAAAGTAACAACTGATAGGAAATATTTAAAGCCCAGATGCAGGAATTAACTTCTGTGAGCTTAGAAAGAGCCTTAAATTGAATATTTTTTTCCCTGGTTCTTAAGAAGAGAACCCTTACCTGTGCAGTGTAGCCCTTATTATTTAGTAGTTTCCTCTTCTTCACAGACTCCTTGTGAACAGCAGAGCCATTGTTTTTAAGCTTCATGGTGGTTAGAAAAACAGAAATTGCAAGGCACAGATCAGAGTCACAATGAAATTAAAGCAATGCTACAATTACAATAATCTCTTCATTCCTCCTGTTCCTCCATATCTCAAATCATTTAATTTAAGTCCCATGGGAAAACCAAACAACTTTTTCAGGGATGAAACCTGTGAACTCAATCATTCATTGATCACATTACATTGCATTGGTCAGAGATGGGAAATCAGAGATGATCATGATGGTGATTGTGATAATAGGTGAGGAGGGATGATGGTGATTCTCATGCTAATGCTGATGGCTATGGTGGCATGCATTGAATGCTAGCCATGGATTTTCTTCATATATCTAAAAAGGGAACCAAAAAAATATTGGATTTGGTGCTTAATCAATCTTACCCCTCCATAATGTACAACTAGTATGATTAGAATTGGACTAGCGGTTAGATTGCCTTTCTCAATCAAGTTTGAAATTTTGTGGTCACTTGGATAGAGAAATAACACAAAACAAAGTTCGGTTGACAACAGAAAAAATGGGTTAAAGCTTGTCCTCGGTAGGATTGACTATAGTTCCAAATCACACCTTTCTATTAATATTTTTTTGAGTTTTCTGCCCTCCTCACCATACCTCTTATGGTATGCTCGACGCTTCCCCTTCAATGTATGATAACTTATTTAAAAATTATTCAACCATTTACCTAATTAATCCTCTACCTTCGGTATTAAAGACCATTCCAAACCTACCTAGGAGTCAAGATGGCATTATTTTCACCCTTTGAAAATTTATATATGCCATCACGATGTAGCTCACTTCTAAACCATGAAATTGATAACTGCATAATGTTTAGGTAGTGGAGATGTGAAGGACCCATCTACCTTGCAAATCATTATAAATTTGTATTTGTAAGGTGAAAAGTTTTTTAATTTGAAAGGGAGAAAAATGTATATTTTATTTTTGTTTTATATTATTTTGTGTAGTATCTTAAATACATGATTTTAATTGATTTGAGGTTTCAATTAATTTTATTTTTAATTGATTTAAATATATATATATATATATATATATATATATATATATATATATATATATATATATATCAATTCTTATATTTAGATTGAATTTATAATTGTGAAAATGATCTAGGTCAATTTTACAATGTAAACTTGGCCTTCGTGTTTCAAAATTCAAATTTTATAATGGATCCTAGTCAACTCATTTCTAACTCATTGTTATTCATCATTCCCATGCCAAAGCATTCAAATTGTGTGCTTAGGACAAGTATAAAAGGACACCTCTCTTAGTTCATTTAAAATCAAGAGGCATTGACCAATCCATCAAGCATATAAGATATGTCCACCATTATGACAACCCTAAAACATTTATCTATCACAGGTGGTCAAACCCTAGCCATTATTTAGCTTTCTATTTTAAAACTTGCATGAGCACATGGCAAAACTTAGGTTCTTGTAGTAGGTGATTCCAATATATGTTGCATCACATTCCATTTGCATCAAGTTTCAAGTATCAACCACTTAATGCCATTATAGCTACATTAGCATCATTTGTATTCTTTTGTTGTGTTCCATCTCTTTCCAAAATAGTAAATTTGGATCCAAGGGCTTGTCATAAGGAAAAGACACTTGCTTAGCAAGCTTCCAAAGGTGTTTGTCAACATCAACACTTTATTGTAAGTGCAAATAATTAGGAAAATCTCTTTTCATAAAGACGAGAATTTTACAAGTCACAAGGTCTTTTTGCAATCAAAAGCAAAAGATCAAATTTGTAGGCACAAAATTGATCTCATACAAATTCTAGCAATGGTCCAATTTAGATTATATCATTCTACTTCTAGTGCATCCATGATTAAGCAAATCTAAGTTCTAGCTCAAAATTTATGATCAACATAGTTGACAACTACCTATCGACCATCAAAATCATATAAGTACTTTCACTCCACTTAATTTTTAGGTTTCTAAATTAAGTCACATGAACCTTCAAAGCTCTAAGTTGGGTTGCTTTGATTGTATTATTTATTATATTTACTAAAATTTAATTTTATAAAAAGATATCATTTTTTATTTCTTTCCATTTTAGTGAACTCAATGTTCAAACCCTTTAGGATTTTACCATAGGGTTGTGACCTTCTTTATATCTTTGATTTTTAGATTTGATATTTTTGAGTGTTTTCATTTATCATTTCGAATCTAATAAGATTTGGATCCACCCTTGTAGTTCATCACTCTATATTAGGGTTTGGGATTCCATTATTTTGTGTCTCTTTAACCCATATGAATTCACCCTATCTTGATTATGCTTCATTGTTATATCTTTTATCATGGTTCTTTATTTTGGGACTTCCTTCATGTCTACATCATGGATTCAGAGATATTTTCATGCTTTATGGACTCTTACAAGTATTTCCTCAGATGATATTGCCTCATATCACATAAATGATCCAGTATGTCACATGCATAAGATTGCTAAATAATTTCTAATCTTTCATCCTTATAGACTTTATGCATGCTTTCCCATCTATGTTAAATATTTTTCTCCTTTGACTCCATGATTCATTATGATTATACACCAATTATAAGACAAATGATGGTTATACTTTAGCCCTAACGTCTCATGATACATCTAGGGATCTTCCTTCATGTGATGATGATATATAGGTAGTGAGCATATCTTTTTTACATATCATGCTAGATTTCCTTTCAAGGATGGGTTCTCCTTCCTATGCGTCTCTTGCTTCAACTTCTCTTAAAGATCTTAGTAATGTAGATACACAAGTTTCATCTGCACATAAGGTTGTTAGTTCTTGTTCTCCTTCTTGTTTATCATGATCTATTGATAATATATTTAACTTGTTATGAGGATCATAGCGATACTTATGTATCTTCTCATGATGAGGTTGATGAAAATGTATTTCATGATGATTTGGTTTATGATGCAAGTCCATTTAAACACTAATAATATGGAAATGAAGATGCAAAGTTACATGTTAGACCATTTTTATTTTCATATTGTGCTCATATGCATGATGATGATACTTTGATGCATGTATTTGGTGATACATTGATATAAATAAATAATTGTTTAATCCATGTCATGTTTATTACAAATCATTATATGCTTTGTCATGTGATTTTATAAATTTATTTACTTATGGCTCTAGAACATGTGTTTCATGTAGTTCTCAAATTCTTCACATTCTAATGGACCTCCCTTTGGGAATCCCATGAATATATCTATGTATCATAACTATATACCTATCTTTTATGACTATGAGATTCTTGTCTAGGTCTATATATGCTTTCATATGATATGTCTTTGTGTAATTGTCAAAATGTCACTTATATCTCATATTGAGCTATTGCATGACCTAGGAATTCACAAAGAAGAAGAACATGAGGATCCCTTAATTTTTTACTTGGATTGTGTGAGAAGAATATGCAACTATCTAGTCATTTTTCTCTTACATATTCTCCCACTATTATAGGACTATGATTTACCTATGCATCAATCTATTGGACATATTGAGCATGATCTTTCATATTATTTAATCCCCATCATAAGTGAAATTGATCATTTGGAAAGTAACTATATTAATGATTATGAGTGAAGATCTAAAAAGAGGGATTATTCTAGTGATATATTGCATAATCCTTTTAAATGTGATATTTTGATGTATCCTTCACCAAGTGGATTTGTGGCACCTTGTTTTAAAAAGTATGATGGTAGAGGTGATCTAGTTCTTCATATAAGGTCCTTCAAAACTACATGTTTTACATATTTTCATGAGGATAAGCTACTTTCTAGATTATTTCTATTGAGCTTGACTGATCTTGTATGTGCATGGTTTAATTGATCACCTCATTATTTAACACTTCTTTTGTAGAGTTGGACAATGCTTTTGTGAAACACTTCCACTATAATATTGAGCTTAAGAAATCTATTTCTCAAATCATACAATGTAAGCAAGTTAAATTAAAGATTGTGTGTTGTGATTTCAACCCTTGATTACTAGTCTTAGATTCAAATTTTATTTATTAATGGTTTACTTCCAATTATTAAACGCCAAGTATTTTGTAAGTCTTATCCTTCATTTTTTAAATTATGTGCTAGCATATGAAAATGTGAGTGTTCTTTATTAGAAAATGATCATTTATATCATTATTTTTCTAGCACTTATCCTCATTACTAAGAGTTAACATCAATGTCACATTTGGAAGATGTTATCGATGAGAATGCATCTAATCGTAATCATAGTGTGAAACATCACAAGAAAATCAAATGAAAGAGATTTAGAGAGTCTATTATATTTAAGGAACCTCCACATGTTATATTGAAACAATTATTGGAATGAAAAGTCAACACTTTGCTTCTTATTAAGACAATGGATACATCTAGACTTTAACCATATAAGGCTAATTATTTGTGAGCTTATCATCAGATAACTAGTCATTATATAATATATGTATTACATTGAAATATCAAATTCAAGATCTTATAGACAAAGGGATGATAAAAGTTATCAAATACTCATATAGAATTATTCACATTGAGGATTCTTCTCATGTTAGTGATGATAAGTATGTTCATTATCATAATGCATCATATATTAATTTTATACATGAGGAAAAGAGGGAAAACATGACATAACACCTAAGTAAGCTCCTTCAAAGCATACCTCACATTTGTCATATCTACATCACATTTACATTCATGGTTGCATACTTCATTATGGTTTGATAGTCTCATGGGGCATATATTATAATGCTAAATCTTCTAAGCATATTGAGATACACCTACCCTATGGTGGGTAATTTGTTGGTTTAATCTATTTATAGTAATCTCTTGCTACATGTTACATATTAAACTTTAAAGCTATGACTATCTACATGATTTTCACTTTATTTTGATGCTTTGGGGGAAATCTTATTGTTTAAATTTGTAAGATGCATATATCCATGATTTCTTAAAAATTAGGGAGTTAAAGAGGGTACATATTTCAACTTTCGTATCGCATGCACATTAGACATGCAAAGGTAAGTATTTCAAGTGTTCAAATTTTATTTAATATTTCTCATATTACTTTATGATGCTCGTGTTTTTTATTTGGTTTATCATGACTATGCTTCATTTTCATATAATCACCATCATGTTATCATTCTTATTTTGTATCTAGTATTTCTTACTTACTTTCCATATAATCATCATTATATTATCATTCTTGTTTTTTATCCATTATTTATCTCTCTCCTTGGTCATTGTGTATCCCTTCATGGAACACAAAAATCAAGGGGGCATATTATTACTAATTACTTTTAATTTTATGCATAATTTATAGATGTTCTTTGGATCATGGCTCATGTTATTATGCTTCTAGTTGTGTTTCTTTTTACTTTGGTATGTTTACTCATGTAGATTCACATACACACCAAAGTGGGGGAAATGGAAGAGTGAAACATATATATCCTACAGTTCTACCTTTCACTTTATACTACCACTTTGTATAGATGTTTTGAATATATGATCCTAACACATTATTTCAATTGATAAGGTACTCATTTTGACCACACTTCTATTTGACATTCAAAAATTAAAATTAGACCATGCTTAGATTATTCTCAACGCTTAATTTATTAGTGTTTATACCTAGGTCGAATCCACAAGCATGAAAAATGAGCAAGATCAATTATTTGACCCATATTTGACCTTCTTGTTTCAAAATTCATAATGGACTTAAGCCAACTCATTTCCAACTATCCATTATTCATTGTTCCATGTGCTAAATATTTTTACATTGTACACCTCTCTTTGGTCATTTAGAATCAAGAAGCATTGATCAATCCATCAAGAATTTATGATTTTTCTATTATTAAGAAAATCCCAACATATTTATAAGTCACAAGGGATCAACCTGTGATCACTATTTGACTTTCAACATTATCTCTTGCATCAACAAATGGAAAAACCCTAGTTCTTGCACTAAGTCATTCCAATATATGTTGCAATAAATTCTAGTTGTGATTTGATTATAATTATTACCCTTTGGTATGTTTAATCGATGTATATTCATATGCATACCAAAGTGAGGGAAATGAGGGTGAAAATTACATATCCTACATTTTTACCCTTCATTTTACACCATTTTGCATAGTTGACCCAAGGACATGGTTCCAATACATGATTTCAAATAATTTGGAAATCCCTTTGACCCTTTCTAGTTTACCTTCAAAAATAAAAATCAACCTCTACTAAGATGATTTTTAACTCTTAATTGTTAGTTCTTTTACCTAGTTCAAATCTATAGGCATGAAAAATGACTCAAGTCAATTTTTCCACCCAACTTTGACCTTCATGTTTTAAAGTTCAAATTTCGTAAAAATATTTTGTTAGGCTCATAAGCCAATTTGGGATTCTAAATATATTATTTTAAAACCTACATGAGTGGCTAATATATTCCCATTAGGTTGAAAATTGTAAGGGTGGCCTCATGGAGGCCAATAGTGAAAAATCACAAGGGCACCAAAGGCTGAAATCAAACAAGATCATTCACTAAGAGAAGAAGGAATAGAGGTCAATGCAAGAACTAGAATACAACATGAGATTCAAAATCTATTATTTGGACCAAAAGGGCACAATTATGAGGGTATAGGCCTAGGGTCATGTCCCTCTACATGAAATGATTATAATAGCAAAATAAATGTATTGCATATAGTAGGTAGTAATAGAATAGATAGAGAGATACAAAATAGAAAAGAAGGAAAGAGAGAAATAATGTAAATAAGACATATGTGATATAATATAGGAATGACATATTATGTACTTAAGATAAATATAATAGAGGCTTGATTATATCTCATGGATGTGTATATGGTGAATTCATATATATGTTTTTTATTTTGTGCTATTTTTTAATTGTGTTGCATAGGTTTTGATATTCTTCATTATGTATCACATAGGTAATTACTACAAGACATAGTTAAAATCAAGCCACTAGTTTGTATTTTCTAATCAATATTTGGTTTCATTGTTAGGACCTTAGTTGTTGATGGATAAGGGGTGGAAAAAGCCTAAGGAAAATGTTGTGGTAAGTGAGACCAAAAGGAAAAGTGATTAAAAATATAAATGTAAGTAATTGTAATGATGTGCAATGGTATACACTAACTCATAATTGTAAGGGAGTTTGGCACCTAAGGGTCGATAATAGAATAGAGGAGATCCAGAAAATATGTGATTGTAAGTTAGATTTGGTCTAATATTTTGGGTATGAATAAGAAGACATTATGGAGGATTCAAACCGTCAATAGAAAGAGGAGATAACAAGAAGTTGAGAAAGGTAGTTGAGTAAATCAGAATGTCTTATAAGGGAAGACAAAAGATGAACCTTACCAAGGAAAGGAAATTGAAATAAATGAGATAGGGAAGAAATATATCATAGGAGAATTGAGAAGGCTTGTGAATCCTCAATGTATCATGTCAAGAGAGTTACTACCAAAAATTTAAGTCTAAATTATAGGAATCAATAAACAGGATGACACTTACAAATGTCAAACTAGATGAAACATGGGGAAAATGTGGGTGATGTATTTTGAATGTGGGTATGCACCTACGCTTTCCTTCCTAATTTCATTAGGAAAAAGAGATCCCCTAGGGAAAGATTGACTTTCAACCCTTAGGCGAGTCAACCTTGGTGGAGATCAAGTATTGTTTTCCTTATGACTTAAGATGAGGTAAATTAGCCTAAAATGCACTTTTGGTAGATGAATGAAAAATACTAAATGTATGCAATGATGCAATGTAACACATGAAACCTCTAAATTAAAACTTAATATGATAGAATCTAGAAATTAATTACAAATCTGAGAAGGGCTTGATTTTATGAACCTATAATAAAAAGCTTGTGTTGAGTGCCCTTCTAGGACAAATTTTCCTTAGGGAAAATGGGCCCTACTATAGGGGTTGAAAATTTTCTTTCACAGTCCTTTGGTCCTATGTTTGCACTCCTGATTCCTCTAGGTTTCACAATTAGAAATTTGGAAATAAATTTTGAAAGTGAGTTTTCGTGGCTTGACGACAATGTTGACAACTTTTACAATTTTTCTAACACACAAGAGGGGGAAATTGTTTGTTTTTGGTGAATGGGGGTCTGCCTTGGTCAAACCCTATTTTGGTAACTAAACCTTGAATTGAAACAATGAAACATGAAAGTAATGATGAATGAACAAGTGCTATGTTGTAACTCACCAAACCCTTGATTTGAAACCCTTGAAGGACTAAAAATTAGTAGATCTCTCTAAGGTCTTTATCTCTCATGAAATGGCTTGATTGATGATGTTGATCTTGATGCTTGAATCTTGATTTGAATGCTTGAAACCTACATCACAATGTTAGCTCCAAAACCATGCATGAATGATGATAACTTTGGCATGATGTTTGAGATCTTGAATGCTGCAAAAAATGCTTGAGAAATATGCTCTTGAACACCTTCGACAATAATCTTAGCTCTTGAATTTGATATATTGAAAATCTATCTTGCTTCTCTTAAAATTCTAGGGTTTGAATTGATAAAAAGACCTTGCTTTTATAGATAATTTTCTAATTTCCTAAAAAATTAAACATTACAAGCCGACATTTGAATTTGAATTTGAGATCATAAAAAGGACGCCAAAAACATATTAAAATCTTGAAATTAGCAACTAAAGGGGACCCATTCTCCCTAGGGCAAATGGGTCCTAACATAAGTTGCTAGGACTTATTCATTTCGGGGTGTTAAAAATGATAATTGCACTGATTAAATCAGAATTCCCCTTTCAAAATTTGTGATTAATTAATCTTGTAGATGCAAAATAGGGCCAATTAGAGGTTTAATTAAGTCCATTTAATTAAGGGACCCAAACATAGTGTGAAAATGTAAAGGAGTACATTTTCTAACACTACACTAGATAAATGTATAACCCCAATAAGAAAAGCTAAATAAAATTTGACATGGATGGTAGAACAAATAATAGAATATGAAAGATTAAATAAGTTAGACATGGGAGGTCTTAGAAGTAGTAGTGCTCAACTAATCAATAAAGTTTTAACTTGATAGATGACCATTGATCCAAGGTTGTCACATCTAAAGGTCACAACAAAAGAAGGGTTTGAGGAATTTATAAGCCTAATATCTTAGTTGAGACCTAATTTTTTTAGAGAAAAATATCTCAATACCATGGTTAGTAGGAATAATAATTTACATAAAGATAGGTTGTTAAGGACCTGAAGTTTCTAGTAAGAAAATATGGAGGAATGAAGTAATAAATTAGACGAAAAATAATAAATCTAAAACATAACATGGATACATGAAAAACATTTTAAGAGGAATGAAATAAAGAAGATAATAATGTTAGAAATTTAGTACACGAAAGATATAATTAACAAATAAAGTAACAAGCTATTGCTAATTTAATAAATAAAAATTTGGTTTTGGTAGTTTTATTCCCGTAATTAGTTTCATACAGGATATTGGCTTTTTAAAGACAATTCTATGTAATAGTTTGAAGTGTAATGTGAATGACATATTTTTAATTTGAGAGCAATCTCATTTTTCCTTTTTCATTTCAATATGGTATCAGAGCAGGTTTGCTTGACCTCTATGTTTTCCTTCCATTCATTTGTCTTCATCCAAAGTGGTTCATTCAAGGGCCAAGCAATGCAGATCGCGTGTAACAACCATTGATGTATGTCCACCATTCGTGCATTTGTCAACAGGTGAGCAATGTAGACCATGTGCAAAAGCCTTTTTGACTCCATCATTCATCTGCATTTCTTCTATTTCTCTCCACTGTGTTCATTCTTGCCATTGTTTGAAACTTCATTATGCTCATTGTTATCATCCCAATTTTAAAAAAAAAAAAATTCCTAATCTATTGCAAGCACATGTTCAAACTTGGTGTTGGAATTGATGCTTCTACATGTTCTTTTTGGGCGCAATAATCATTAGAAGTGCCAGTAATTTGAAGATTTTTTTTTTTTGTATATGTGTTTGAAGGTTAATTTGTTTTGAATATTGCATGCAATATTTTCAGAGACATTTTAAAGATTTGATTTACAGAATGGGATTCATTGAAATTCATTATTGAAGCGTTGAACTCCATATTGCGCTGAACTCCATATAGCCATATTGAAATACTGTTCATTATTTTCATCTTTTCTCTGTTCTTTGTATATGTTGGTCGAAAATACTGTTCATTATTGTTGTCTTTACTCTATTCTTTGTATATGTTGGTTGGTGATTGGCGAATAGAATAAAGGAGGATATCAGAGTGTCACTACAAAAGGCATGAATAAGGTGAAAGTTTATGAAAAGAGGCATTTAGGGCACCAAAGGAAGAATTTATTTCTTTACTAGTTTTTTCGTTTATTTCTAAAAACTTAAGGTTGATTTTTATTTAATACAAAATGGATAAATTAAGCCTTTCTAAAAACTTCTATGGAAATGATTTTCATAGTTGGAAAATTTAGATACAATTATTGTTAATTGAAAGAGATCTCTGGGAAATTATTGATGGTATAGTGCAAAAGCCAACAGATACAAATGAACTTCAAAAATGGAAGGTAAAAGATAAGAAAGCATTGGCTATAATTGGTCTCGATTTATCTAAACCTTACTTGCATTGTGTAGATTTTAAAAAATCTTCTAAGGAAATTTTGGAAACATTGAATACTTTGTTTGGATCAAAAGTTGATAGTGCAGAAATAACTATAAAACAAAAGTTGTATGGTTTGAAAATGGAAGAAGGTGAAGATATAGTGTCTCACATCAATAAATTACATTCCTTGGTAAATCAGTTGGCTGGTATTGTAGACACTGAAAAATGTCCTGAATGATATCATACACTCGAATCAGGTATACTAATATCATTTCCTCCTAAAACTCATCCTCTTTTCGCTTAATTAATTAAATTTTCCTAGCTATTTAATTAATTGCATCACTTGCATCTATTAACCTAATTAATTTAATCCGGTTAATTCACCCCCTTTCATGCTAAAATTTCATTTTATTAAATTAAATACATCAAACTATTTTATTTAAATCCCTAAATCTTCTTATTTAATTAAATAACCCTAAGTTATTTAATTAAATATCATTTTCACTTTCCCCCTTTCATTAAATCACTTTATTTAATGAAATTCATCTAATTCCTCTAATTGTATAATTAAACCTTTGTTTAATTATCAATTACTAATTAATCTAATCCCCCCCACTTACAAAGGAATATTCCTTCTTTGCACATTCCTCCAACCCATGGAATATTCCTTCCCCCTTTTTGCACAATTAAACTTTGTTTTAATTTACTAAATGTCTATTTCCCTCACCCATGAGAATATTCCAAAGAATATTATCTTTCCTCACTCATTTGAAAAAGGAGAATATTCCTTTTCTAACTTCTTGTGCAAGTTAAAAGTATGTTTGTTTGGAAAAAGGTGAACCCTTGATTAAACTCATCATTGATTCTCATTTGTTGATGAGAATTCATGATCCATGCCTCCAACTTCTTTCATCCTTAACTGTTGATTAACCTTTTTGATTTCAACCCTCCATTTCTTATTTGCTCTCTTATAAATAGATCACTATTTGGAGACAAATGAATCCATTTTTTAACATCAAACTTATGCTGTTAAAATCACTTGCACTTGCACTCACATTTAGCATCCTTTTTAGTTTAAATTACTTGCATAATATCTTAGCTTCTATTAATGGCTTCCATGGTAATATAATTCATCTATTTAGCTTATTTGATAATTAGGGTTTGAATCATTTAGTTTATAACTCATTTAGATTAAGCTTGCATACACCCATAACAGTTAAAATAGCTTGCATCATGTTCATTTAGCTTTAAATCATGTTTCATCACATATTTCTTATCAGTTTCATTAGTTTTCTTCCATAAAATTGATTGGAATAGGCTCATTTATCCATAGGATTGGGAAAGGGTCGTTGTTCCACATCAATGCAACACCACTCCCCCAATAGGATAAGTTTCAATGGATTAGAGTAGGCATTTTAAAATCTTTCATAGTTTAGTATGTTAGTTTTGATAAATGTTTAGTTTAGTTTAAATTGAATGATCTCTATTGGATTCATGTTTAGTGGCATGAATATGCTTCGATTCTTCATGGATCAAGTGTAGTCACCCCATACTAATCCGTCGGTCACAAGTATAAATGAAGAAATAAAGGAAAATGATGCTAAAGCCATACTTTTAAATAGCATGTCTCACAAGATATTCACCTTAAGCAAAATCAATCCAAGTCTAGAAAGTATTATATCCACACTGCTTGATGAAAGAAAGAAACATGTTTCAGAAGACTAAGTTGCATTGACTGCACAACACAAAGATAGTACTTCTTACAAAAAATCCAAACATATGACAAAGTTCAAACATGCAAGTGGCACATGTTTCTATTATAAAAAGATAAGGCATGTAGTACTGAATTGCAAACAAGGAGCACAAGATCTTCTTGATCAAAAGATGCAAGATAACACTTTGATAATTGAAGGAAAGGACCACACTTCAAGTGATGAAGAAATTCCACATCAAAGTGACGAAGAATATGTGTACTAGTTTCTAGTTTTCCTCCATGTCAATACTAAGTGGGGGTGTTAGAAATTTAGTACTTGACATATATAGTTAAATAAATAAATTAACAAGCTATTGTTAATTTAATAAATAAAAATTTGGTTTTGGTAGTTTTATTCTCGTAATTAGTTTCATACGAGATATTGGCTTTTTGAAGCCAATTCTATGTAATAGTTTGAAATGTAATGTGAATGACAAATTTTTAATTTGAGAGCAATCTCATTTTTCCTTTTTCATTTCAATAAATAACTCGATATTTATAAACTAGAAAGGATTTATCAATGGACACATCCCCAAAGTTCAAGAGACCCCATGAGGATATAAACCTACCAAATTGGGATTCATCCCCTATGCCACAATGAACCCTTATAGAAGGAGAAAGAGGAAAGAGTAAGGAGAGAAATTAAGAGTGAATTTGTGACTATGTGTAAATAAATCTTAGGATAAGATTTACTTAAGATTTAGTTACCTAGGGATAAGTGTAGAACAAGAAAACTTGTGAAAAAACAAGTGGTTATTTAAGTTAAGAGAAAACCAAGAAATTTGAAACCAAATTATTATAGACTAAAACAAGAAAATAAACAAGAAGAGGGTGTTGGTAGCCTATTTCATTTGTCTCATTTATCTTTGTTCTACTCACATGTTGTGCTTTTGACCTTGTTCACCCATCATTTATAACTAATCTAAGAGAGTCTAAGTGTCCATTACCTTTATCATTTTTTCCTAGAAGGTGTCTCTTTTTATTCATTGTGTGCTTATCAATGTGTTGGATGTTGCAAAATATCAAGAAGTCCAAGTGTGGGAGGTTGTGTTGTTAAAATTTTGAAGGTTTCTACTTGTGTTGGACATTAAGGGTTTCCCTTCTTGGTATTTATTTCCACCCAACTATTCCTTGTTCCTTTATCCCTATTGGATTATTTAAATTTACCATATTGACATACCTTTCATGCATTCTCTTATTTCACTCTCTTTCCCTATTAGAACTTTAGAGTTTTCCTTGTCGACATCCCTTTCATCCATTCCCCACCTCTCCCCTTTCCTTTTTTAGTGTTTCAAACCTCCTTATACCAATGTGCCATTCATTTCGACCTCACCTCTTTGAAACTTTACCCTCACCACTAAGTTATCTTTCAACACCAAAATTTCAACCATCCCCTTACTAGAGTACTATTTCCTTAGTATCTAGGAACTTCAATCCCACAAATTTTCATTATCTCATTAGGATCATGAATTAACACATGCTTTTTTAGGTACCTTTTAAGAAGAATCATCAAACTCCAATCACTAACACTCTTCATTGTCTTACCTTATTAGGATCATGAGTTCAAACTTCTTTTATTTGTATGCCTTTAGGGATGAATTATTCAGTACCTTTGATATCTGACTCCTAATAACTTCCTTCATATGTGCTTTGGGAGTTAGAGTTATAGTTATTTCTCACACTTTTTTTCCTAGAGCATGAGGTATGACCAACCCTTAACCTTGAAACTCCAACAACTCCCATGTTTTACACTATTCACTCCCATTGACTTCCTTGCATGACTTAGAATACCATTAATGACTTGATAAGGCCCTATGTAACTACCCATTTAGATTTTTCCTACCCATAAACAATTGTACATCTTAAATTCATGGATTCACATGTACTTCCCATGGTGTAAAATTAAGGTGATTCATGCAACCATTAATACAATGGTTAATTTTTCCCGGTGATCATCATACCATCTCTTGACCACCATTCTAGTGGATTTCATGGGTTATTCCTTGGCTTGCATGCTAAAAGATTGGTGGATATTTGTGTGGGAAGTTAGAATATGATTTATTCTAATAAATGTTAACAAGTTGAAGATGGTTGTGATTTCCCAATGAGGGCTTCATGTGTTCTACTTCGGGCACATTTTCTAGTGGTTCATCTTGTGATCTTTGATTAATACTTGTTACTCATCCATGGGGGGACTATATTTGTAATATTTTCTATGTGTGGTCAAATTATTATTTAGAATTAAAAAGGGGAGGGAAATAGAGTAGTTACAAGGTTGGTAGAAGAGAGATATTTGTAGGGAGTCGTAAGGTTTCAAATCTTCTAGCTCTAGTTATAGTATTTTGATAATGTGATGACCTAGGTTCATCCCAAATTTGTAATAAATATTTTTAACCTTTAAATATTAAATTATTAAAGGTATACTTGACCTTTAGTCAATGTCTCCCTATGTATAGTGTGCATTATATATGTGTTACTAATTAGTCGGTCAACTAGATGACTGCAAAATCCCTACGAGTATTTTTGGGGTATCTTTTCATGACAATACAGGAAATGCATAAGTATGCTCATGGATTACTAAGTAGACTCATTTAATATTCTACAAATATTGTTTATCTTTTCAAATGTATGTGTAGAACTTAGTTTTCTTGTGCTTTTTGGAAGGCATAACTTATTTTATGATATCTTCATTAAGGTATCAACATTGGTTTTAGTTATTATGTATATTTGAATGAATCTATTTCACACCTAAATATAGGAATTAGTTTAATACTATCTCCACCTCCTAATCATCCCAACACACTCATAATAAATCAATTTAAACATCTTTTTAGTTTAATATTATTTAGTGTGTTCTCATTTCCATGTCTAAATATGTATAATAACATAAATGGTTATCATTAAACACATTCATAGACATTCATGTGGAAAATTATCTACTCTAAATGGTGCTTGAACTTGAATATTATAAACCAACATATAAGCAAGAAGTGATAACCAAAATAGGGGTGCACTATACAATGAGTAGATTTTTGTCAAGGTACATGTTTAGTTTGTATGGTGATATATATTGCACCACCTTAGGGAAGCCCCCCTTAATTTTTCAAATCCAAAAGTGAAGGAGATTTTACCCAACTCAATAATTGTTCCATTTTTTCCCAACTTGAACATGATTTTATGGGTTTCTTCTCAATTTTGGCATCTTATCACTTAAGAGAAGATTGGGCTTTAGAGATTTGGGACCTACAACTCTGGTCATCGATAAATTGGTGTCATTTCCAAGGATAATAATTTGTATCCATTGCTAGTAATGTTAATTTCTTATAACCCAGCTACAGATTAATTGCACAAATAAATTCACAAATAGAACCAAAACAATTTTTCTATCTGATTTAAAATAATTAATACACTGGGTTATTTAACAGCTAATAACAACGGAAGCAAAAATAACAAGAAGCCAATAAAAGATACACAATAACACAGATATACCCAGGAAACCCCAGTGTGGGGAAAAACCTACAAATGTTGGATCTTCTATTCATCCTAATAGCAAACTTTCCTTTCGAAAATACAATACTGATTTGCTACAACAATCTTACATATATAGCCTCAACTATTTTAAATCAGCGTGCAAGAAAAGAAACTTTCCTTACATTACTCAGCTTTAAATCACACATAAAATCACTCTTGGTCTTATCTCAACCTCACAAACTCAAAAACATTCTATTAATGAATAAAAAAATTGTTGTTGCTGAAAATCCAACTTGAGTTGCTTTAAAGTAACTCCACATGTTCCACCTTTCGAGCTACAAAAACCAACACTCCCTCTTAGTGAGGAAGGTGTTTTGCACAACACCCAACTTATCCCTGAAGAATTCAAACTTACTCTTCATCAAGGCCTTGGTTAGGATATTTGCTATTTGTTCATCCGTAGGAATGTATGGAGCTTCACTGTCCCCTTCTCCACACAATCTCTAATGAAGTAGTACTTGATCTCAATGTGCTTTGACTTGTCATGAAACATCAAATTCTCAAAGAGTTTGACACAACTATAATTATCACAATAAATGACTATAGGACCCAGCTCCTTATCAAAGAGCCCAACTAGAAGTTTTCAAAGCCAGATAGCCTCACATGTAGCCATACTAGGTTTCATATACTTGGTCTCCGTATAACTAAATGCAACTGACTTCTATTTCCTATTGTACCAAAAGACTGCTCTTGATCTTAAACTGAAACAACACCCTGAAGTGCTCTTTTGGTCAGCTGTACTACTTGCCCAATTTGAATCGATAAACCCCTCAAGCTTCACTCCATCTTGCTGAACATACTTCAAACCATAATCAACTATTCCTCAGAGATACCTCAAAACATGCTTCGCAGCTATCCAGTGCACACGTTTAGGTTCCACCATAAATTGACTGAGTGAGTTCACTACAAAACAAATGTTTGGCCTAGTGTTGACCAGATACATAAGAGAACCTATCAACAGTTTGTATAAAGTCGGGTCCACTACCTCTAATCTAGAAGTATCAATCTTCTTCTAGTTGGTCACAAGTGGAGTGGACATGGGATTATAGTTCTCCATCCTGAATCGCTTCAAGATATCAAGTACTTCCCTTGTCCAAGAAAGATTTGTTCCTCTTTCTGCCACAAATCAAATCCCAAAAATTAGTGCATCAACCCCAAGTCCTTCATCTCAAACTCTCCTACAAGATCCTACTTACAGTCTACTGTGAGCTCCTCTGACCTTGTGAGAAATAGGTCATCAACATACAATACCAATATGAGAAGTTTTCCCTTCACCTGAACAAAGTACAAGTTTGCATCTGCCTCACTCTTGATGAATCCCACACTCTGCAAGTAACTATCAATAAGTGAATACCATGCCTTGGGAGCCTGCTTGAGCCCATACAATGCTCTTCTAAACCTACATACATGAGAATCCCTCTCATGTGCTTCAAATGCTTCTGGTTGTTCTATGTAGATCTCTTCCTCAATCACTCTATTGAGGAAGGTTGTCTTTACATCTATCTAGTGAATTCTCCAAATCATCTGTGTTGCTTCAAAAATGATAGCTCTTATGGATGAGTACCTAGCCACCAGAGTGAAAGTCTCATCATAGCCGATCCCTTCCTTTTGAGAAGACCCCTTAGCCACAAGCAGGGCTTTGAACTTTTCCAAACTACCATCTGTAGCATGCTTAATCTTATACAACCATCTCGAGCCCTCCACAAACTTACCTTCTGGTCATAGTACTACCTCCAACATGCTATTCTTCATAATGGAAAAATACTCTTCCACCATGGCATCCCTCCATACTTGGTGTTGGGACGCCTCCTGAAAGCTGGAAGGCTCTACTTCAATTAATTCACTCATAAGTGCCACATAATCATAATAACGTTTGGGAGGCTTTCTTTGTTTGAATGAATCTTGTAGATCACCAACATATTCCTGGGCCTCTCTCAGTGTTTGCTCAACCGCTATATTTCTCTTCTTCTCAGTAATAGGAATTTGAGGCTAAGGAATTATTTGTTCCTCCTTCTGATTAGTCTACTTGGCCTGCTTGCTTTGCTCTCCAACTTGCATGACTGAGGTTTGAGGAATTTGTGTTGCCTCAACCATGGGTGATTGCTCCTCTTCATCCATCAAGTTGCTAGACTTTTGAAGAGCCCTCTCTTCCTCGAACTTCACATCTCTGTGAACAACTATTTTCCTAAGGGCAAGAATATAAACATGATAGGCCTTAGAAGTTTCACTATATCCAACAACGATACCCTTCTCTATAGTTGGTTCCAACTTAGTTCTCTTCTCCATAGGAGTGTGATAATACACAAGGCATCCAAAGATGCAAATGTGCCACAAATCTGGTTTCTTATCGGTGAATGCCTCTTCTGGAGTCAATTTTCCCAACACTTTGTGAGAGCTCCTATTCTGCAAATACATAGTTGTATCGCAAGCTTTTTCCCATAAGAACCAAGGAAAATCCTGAACATGAAGCATGGCCTTGGTTACCACAACTATAGCCCTATTTTTTTGTTCAACAACCCCATTCTGTTGAGGGTTGTATGAAACTTTCAACTCTTTCTCGATACCTTCTTGAGTGTAGAAATATTTCAAGGCATTCGAGGTATACTCGCCTCCATTATCAAACCTCGATATCTTGATCTTCCTCCCAGTTTGGTTCTCCATGAGAGCCTTAACCTCTTTGAACCTACTGAAGAAATCATCTTTATTCTTCAAAAAATATATCCACGTCTTCTTGGAGAAGTCATCAATGAAAGTAACATAATACTTGTACCCATTCAAGGATACTATTGTCATGGGCCCACACACATCTGAGTGTACAAGATCTAAAATCTCTTTGGAACTAGTGTCACTGCTTGGAAAACTGGTCTTGGCATATTTCCCAAGTGCACAACCTTTGCACACCTCGTGCCTTTATGTCCTCATCTTAGGTAGCCCCGTCACTATTTCCTTGAGAATATTAAGTGCTCCATGGTGAAGGTGAGCCATCCTCCCATTCCATAATTCTCCTAGCCCTCTACAACTCCTAACCAACACATGTGTTGGCTCAAACTGTAACTGAAACAAGTTTCCATGCTTGACTCCAATCACTTTTGCAACCATGGAATCCTTGGGGGAAATATAGACTTTTCCCCTCTCAAAGGTCATGATGTAACCCTTGTCTTCCAAAGTAGATATGAAGATTAAATTCTTTTCCATGCCAGGGAAATACAACACATCCTCCACCAACAGAGGTCTTCCAGACTCCCATTGAAACTTGACCGTGCCAACACCAGTTGCATTGTACTTGTCATTGTCTCCTAGCTCAATATAGAAATCCAACTTCTTCTCCTCCAATTTGGTGAAATATTCTTTGACTCTCGTCACGTGGCAAGAATCCCCACTATCAATATACCATACCATGTTGGCAAATGAACTTGAGAGACTGGTAATGAGAGAAAACTCATTCTCAAATCGTGATGCAGACTCGTCCACCTCTATTATAGTAGCAACTTGCTTCTTCTACTTGTCCTTATTTTTCTTATTCGGACAATGATTGGCATAGTGACCCAACTAATAGCAGCAAAAACATTTTATCTTGCTTAGATCTTTCTTCTTCCCACTCTTGGAAGAAGAACCTTTTATTTTCTCTTTATTGGACTTCTTCTTACCCTTGCTTGCAAGAGAAATATTTTATTCATCTTGACCCTTCTTCGTCTAATTTCCTCGATAAGCACCTTCATGGATCTCCTTCTAAACAAAATCATCCCAAAGCCTCACCCAATCAAGTAAGCAATCTCTGCCAACAACACACTTGAAAAAAAATTCCCAATGCTTCGAGAAACCATTCAAGGCTATACACACCAAATCATCTTCAACAATCATCTCTCCAATAACAACCAACTCATCCCTGACCTATGTCAGCTTGGACAAGTAAGAGGTCACACTTTCACCTTTGGACATCTTGGTGTTATGCATTTTGTCCTTGAGCATCATTTTACGACTTGGATAGTCGCTCTAATAATTTTTTGTCAGCGTATCCCACATCTCCTTTGCAGTGTCTTTCCCTAATAGATGAGGAATTAGATGATCTCTTACCCCATAAAGAATAATCCTTTGAGCCTTGGCCTCCTTGACTTCATGCAAATCTAGGGCAATAGGATCATTTGTTGGTGGTATCACCTTTGTACTAGCATAGATCCACAACTTGTTCTCCTTGAGAATGGATGTAATCTGAACCTTCCACTGTAAGAAGTTAGACACACCCCCAAGCCTATCTTCATATCGAACATTGGTTTCCATAGTCATAGAAGAAACTGGAGACAAAATTCTAATTTTTCTTCTTGAAATCTATGTCACAAATCTTGGCTTTGTATTCAAAGTTTAACTCTCTAATACCATGTTAATTTCTTATAACCCAACTATAGATTAATTGCACAATAAATTCACAAATAGAACCAAAAAAAAATTTCTATCTGATTTAAAACAATTAATACAATGGGTTATTTAACAACTAATAACAACGAAAGAAAACATAATAAGAAGCCAATTAAATATACACAATAATATAGATATACTCAAGAAACCCTAGTGTGGGGAAAAATCTGCAAATGTTGGATTTTCTATTTAGCCTAATAGCAAACTTTCCTTTCAAAAATACAATACTGATTTGCTACAACAATCTTACATATATAGCCTCAGTTGTTTTAAATCAACGTGCAAGAAAATAAACTTTCTTTACATTACTTATCTTTAAATCACACATAAAATCACTCTTGATCTTATCTCAACCTCACAAACCTGGAAACATTCTATTAATGAATAAAAAATCTGATGTTGCTGAAAATCCAACTCAAGTTGCTTTAAAGCAATTCCACATTCCACCTTTCAAGCTACAAAAATCAACAAGTAAAGTGTGAACTCAATGTGCATAATTTGAATACCTTGGTATTTTTTAGATAATTTTGTAACTATGCATTTTGTTTGGGTGATTTCACTTGGCTGAAAACTCATGCCAACAAATGACATCAAGTGTGAGCAATTGTAACTGGGTTGAAATAATCTAAAGACTCTAATGGTCAATTGAATCTAGAAGTATTTTAATGTCTTTGATTTTAGGCGTGCTTCAAGGATTTCTCTTCTAAGAGAGGTGGTGGCTCTACTATCTAAAATAAAAAGTTATTGTTGGTACACATTGTCTATTGTTAGTGTTTTATGAACATTTTTCAAGTCTACAACTATTGGTTGTGAGGTACACATATTTTTCTTCCAACTTTTTAAGAATATTTTGTTCCATGGTAAAGAAACATATTTATTTATAAAACCTCAATTTTATGTCTTGCATGATAGTATATGGTCAATAATGGTTGATTGGTATGGATGTATTTATCTTTTTGGTGTTCGCTTAAATTATTTATATGTCTCTACACCTAGGAACTACATGAATCAATTTACCATGATTATTTTATTGATACTTGTAGATTAGGAAAATTCAAGGTTGAAGGCATTAATAATTAAAAATCAAACCTTAAAGACCTACACCAACAATGAAGCACAATCCAACATCAAAAAACAAAATAACATAACAATGTTACCCAAAGTTTTCATGCCATGGTTGAATGACCTCCATTGCTCTTCTCCATTTTGTTGAATATGGTTGATTGCCCTCAAATTTTGAGCATGCAAATAGGCCTAATGACAATGACAAGCAAAATATTGAAGATAATGATAGCTAGAATGTACTTGCAACATAAACTAAGTAGAATAAGATGTAGATGTCAAAATGACAATGATGGATTTATTTTATAGAAAGCCAAATTGGGATGAAGGGTTGAGATTGAATGATGATTTGACCTAAGAATCAATGGTCAAGATTGCTTGAGAAACAATGAAATAGGGTTAGGGTAAAATTAGGTTACAATTAGGGCAAAGATAAGGATGGATAGCTGAGATTGAATTATAAAATAATTCAATCAAAGGTTGACATTAAATGAGACAAGATGAGACAAGGATGACATAGAAAAAGATGTGGCTGAAAAATCAAATAATTATAAAAAATCATTTGATTTAAGAGGGATAGTGATTTTTAAATAATTAAAGTAAAAAGGAAAGTTGACTTTCTAATTAAATAATCAAAAACAATTATTTTAATTAGAAAGTAGAAGAAAAAGACAAATAAATAATTAAAATAATTATTTACTTGTGAAAGGAAAAAGCATGGAAAATCAAATAATTATAAAAAATCATTTGATTTAAGAGGGAAAGTGATTTTTAAATAATTAAAGATTATTTAATCAAAGAAGAAAAAGGCAAATTAACTTTCTAATTAAATAATCAAAAACAATTATTTTAATTAGAAAGTAGAAGAAAAAGATAAATAAATAATTAAAATAATTATTTATTTGTGGAAGGAAAAAACATGAATTAAATGAATAATATTTGTTTAATTCTAGAAGAAGAGGCTAATGAATAATTACATAATTGAAATAATTATTTAATTATAGTAGAAAGATGGAAAGTGAATAATTAAATAAATTTATTTAATTAATCAAAGAGGAATGAAGAAATGAATTAATTAAAAAATTAAAATTATTGAATTAATAGACGAATATGACCCTTAGATAATAATGAAATAATTAAAATTATTTAATTATGTCAAGAAGAAGTGGTATTGACAAGGAAAAATGGAACTTGCAGGCTTAGGACATATTTTTGTGCCTATCCTCGTTCTATTCAAGTAGCCAAGCATCTTGTTCAAACCCATGCCAAGGTTTGTAAGAATCCATACTAGAACACAAAACAAAGGATTAATAAGCTTGTTAGGATGGACAAAGAATGTAAATAACTAGTCAAGTTAGTGCAATCCAAATCTCACCATAATATTATAAAAAATTAAGTTCTCCATCCCATATCATTACCCTAGACATCATTTCCAAATAAATAGAACTCTTATTGTTTGATTATGAAATACAAACCATGACTTCTATGGCCTTCAACCAAATGACTAGATTTGATGGGTATGATATTAATGAAAGGGATACACATGTTGAGGAATTTTAAGAATTTATGAAAAAAATGAAGATAAAGACACGTGGTTGAGATTTGTATTTAAGTATTTATATTGAAATGAACATAAATGGTATGAAGGTTTTCCAGAGTGCTTTGTTTCTAGGAACAACCTTGTGGCTACATTTTAAGATAAATTTATAATAAATGTTTACCTTACTACTCTTGTTCAATAATTGGAAAATATTAGATAGAAAGAGAGAGAGTTAAGTATGGGCCTAGAAGCCACAAGTTTAAAATTTCCCTTTCCAAAATACTATTTTAGGCCTAGCACGCCTACCTACATTAACTTATTTTTTGAAGCATATGCAATTGGTTTGAGTTCAATACATGATAAATTTAGATTGACAAATATGTATTAGGTTTATGCATGCCTTGAATTCATAAATATAATAAGGAATAATTATAATTTAAAATTATTTCCTCAAACACATTTGTTTCTAGTAGTGAACAAGTTAATATAATTAGTAACCAAATATTTGTGGAATGTAAGATGATTACAACATCATAAATGTTTGAGGGTGTATGCAAGATGATATATGATGGTTTTGGTGCATCATATGATAGCAATATTGATGACTAAGATAGTGTATGCACTTCCCTTTAGTTGGATAATTGATCCACTGATGACACCAATGATGAAATGTATGATGACATTCAACCTAAGAATGATACAGATAACCTTGTTTGTGGTAGTGAGATAGAAAAGGAGGATGATGTGTGCACATGTGAATATTAAAATGGATCAACTCTTGAAGCTAATTGTATAGATTATGTGCATGTTTATGATATCAAGGATGAACAAGAATTTGGTTTCTTATTTATGTATTTCCATTATTTTTCCTTGTCATTGATAATGAAGCTACTAAATTTTTTTCATGAGAATGGCATGGATGTGACTACACTTAGTGGTGAAGTTTTTGAGACAATTATTAGTGCATTCAATGATGTTTATTTTGAAGACCTTATCCTTGATGATTGCATAGATGGTGAACATGTGGAAGCATATGAGAACAAATTTCTACAATGAAAGACTTGTGCTCTTCATCATACAAAGTATGCTTCAATTAGGTCAAATTATAGTGTTGTTACATTGATTGTGGAAGAAGAAGATGTTTGTCATGAGTTTTATTTCAACAATACATATGACACAATAGATTTCAAAAGTGAACATGAAATAAAGAGACAATTTGAGGAACTCAGTTCTTTACATGAGGTTTCTCATAGTAGTATTTTTTTTTATGTTGATGGTATGAATTATTGGTTGAGCCATGCTTATTAGAAATTGAAAAATTCATTAGTACATGTAAAAGTGATATATGTTGGCCACTTTTTATCCTAGAGTTTGATTAGGATACTATTCATTACGAGATTTTCCTTTTTGAAGGTGTAGCTTCTAATGTTGTGGATAACAATGTGCTTGAATTAGAACCATTTATATGTGTCCAACATACAAATGATAATGATGTTGAGTAGAAATACATGCCAAGTTGAATATCAACATATTGTTTCTCATCTTGGACTTGTGTACATGAGCTTGGAATGCAAAATAACTTCCTTGTGTTGAGAAAGGTTGTAGTCATGCACACTTTTTTGTTCCATAAGAGTCAAAGGTGTTTTCTCTTTCTATTGATTCATAGAATAAGGCTAGTAGGTATAAAAAGGTTGAATCTATTTTGATACTGGGTGTTTTCTCTCATCCACATGTAATGTTGCTAACCTAGCTTTAATTTTTCTACTCCTTATTGTTATTTACATGCACGATGCATTATGGAATAAGTTACACACATATTATTTATGGTTTCTCTATAATGGTAATGTTGATGGTGGAGTTGGCCTTTACTTCTTGTGTAGTGTTCATAATTTGATGCATGTAGTAAATAGTTATCATTTTGTTGAAATTGCATGGTGAGTACAACCATGAGTTGAGGAAGATCAACTCCTTTAATAGGATTCTCTTTGATAGAGGCAAGTGAATGTAGTATTTTTTAAATAGCCTTGTTCCATTGATCTTCTTCATAGGGTTGACATACAATTATTTTCATTAGTCCTGATTGCAACCATACCTTTTCTATGTTCCTTCATGTCATTGGTTGTAGGTCTAGTGTCTTGTATATAATTCCTTGTTGTTTTTTTACCTTGTGAATATGGTGTATTTTGTGTTTGTGTTTATTTTATGTCTTGTCTCATATGTATTTTTCTATGGTTGTTTATGGAATCATCATCCTTTTTTATCATGATGAAGTATAAGTTGTCATGATCTCCTTGTTGTCCCCTATGTTGGTATGCTCCAAGAGACACACATCCTCAACTAGATCCAATGTTGGCACCCCATTTGATGTGTCTCGTTTATCTTTTCTCTACTCCCATGTTCTCTTGAACCTATTCACCCACCATTTATTACCAATATGAGTGAGTCTAAGTTGGTATTCCCTTTGTAAATTTTTCCTAAGTATTTTCTTTTGTTATTCATCATGTGGTTATCAATGTGCTAAATGTTGTAAAATATAAAAAAATATAAGTGTGGAGGATGTGTTCACATTTCTAAGGGTTGTTATTATTTCAATCTTTTAGAGTTTTCGTTCCTAGTATTCCTTTCTTCCCAACTCCACCTTGTTCCTTTGTTCCTATTTGGGTATCAAACTTTCCATGTTGGAATACCTTTCATCCATTTCATACTTTCACTCTCTTTCCCTATTAAAAATTCATATTTTCCTTCTCAACATACCTTTTATCCATTCCCCACCTCTCCCCTTTCCTTTTTCATTGTTTCATACTTCCTTATACTAGTGCATGCCTTTCATCTAGACCGCAACTACCTAACACGTTTCACTAGGCACTAAGTTATCTTTCAACACTATAGCTTCAACCATCCCATTTTTAGAGAACCATTTCCATGGTATCCCCAAACTTTAATCCTAAAAATAATTCATTAACTCATCAAGATTACAAGTTCACACATATCCTTTCTTGGGTACCTCATAAGAAACATCCCCAAACTTAGATCCTAGACACTCTTTACTATCTTAACTTATTAGGATCATGAGTTCAAATTTTTTATATTTATATACCTTAAAGGATGAATTCCTTGGTACCTTTGATCCTAGAATCCCAAAAAATTCCTTAATATACCTTTCAAAGTTAGAGTTGTGATGATTCCCTTACCTATTTTCCTAGAGCATGAAGTATGACCGACCCCTGATCACCAAAACTCTAACAAGTCTCACATTTTATATTATTCACTCCCACCATCTTTCCTACATGACCCAAAATGTCATTAATGATATGATATTACCCTAAAACTACCCAATTATACTTTTCCCACTCAAAAAAAACTATTCATCCTAAAGGAACAAATTCACATGTACTTTCATTGATGGAAAAAGAAGGTGAATCATATATTCATTAATACGGTGGTTGAAATTTTAGTTCTTGATGATCATGACACCATCTCCTAACCATCATTCCAATGGATTTATTGGACTATTCCTTGGCATAAATTCTAAAATATTTGTGGCTCTTAGCATGGGAAGGTAGAATTCAATTTATTCTAACAATTTAGGTTGCAGTAACTTGAAGATGGTGGCAATTTCCCAATGAGGGTTTCACATGTTTTAATCCAAACTTGTTTTTTAGTGGTTCATCTTGTGATCTTTGATCAACATGTGTAAGCCCTCCATGGGGGACTATATTTATAATCATTTATATATATGTCTATATTATCATTTAGAAAGAAAGGGAAAATGGGAGGGAAATATATCAATTGTAGAGTTGGTAGAAGAGAAATATTTATAGGGAGCCTTAAGGTTTCAAATCTTCAATCTCTTGGTAGAGAATTTTAATAGTGTAATAAATTGGGCTCATCCTAAAATTTTAATAAATAATTATAACATTTGAAGAGTGAATTATTAAAGGCATAATCGACCTTGATTAAGTGTATCCTTATGTATGGTGTATGCTTCTAGATGTATTACTAATTAGTTCACTAGCTAGATGATCATAGAAACCTTGCAAATATTTTGTGTGGTATATTTTCAAGATAATAAAGGAAATGTATTGGTATCCTCATGGATTACTAAGTAGATTCATTTAATAGTCTATAAATATTTATTATCTTTCTGAATGTATATGTAGAACCTATTTTTCTTGTACATTTTGGAAGGCACGGTCTTTTATGATATCTTCATTAAAGTATCACAATTAGTTTTAGTTATTGTGTGTTTGAATGAAGCTAGTGACTCTGGTCCCTTAATAGATATAGGCACTAGTATGCTACTAGCTCCACCTCCCCATCATCCCAACACACTCATAACAAATCATTTTAACCATATTTTCAATTTAATCTTATTTAGTGTGTTCTCAATGCCATGTCTAAATGCGTATAATAACATAAGGTTAAATCATAAAAAACATTCATAGACATTCATGAGGTAGATTATCTATTATAATAATGTGCTTAACCTTGAATATTGCAAAACATATAGGCATGAATTGATACCTAAAATATGGGTGCACTATGAAATGGGTATGGTTTTTGTTAGGGCAAGTGTTTAGTTTCTATGTTGATATCTATTGTAGCACCTTTAAGAATTCCCCCTTAATTTAATAGATGTGAAGGAGGTTTTACAACCCTCAATAATTGGTCTATAGTTATCTAAACTAAACATGAGTTCATGATTTTCTTCTTGAGTTTGACACCCCTAATGCTTGGGAGAAGATCGGGCTTTAGGATCTACAACTTTGGTCACTAATAAAGGGTAAAGAAGAAGGTCAAAAGGAAAGAATGATAAATTGTTATGTGAATTTTCCCCAAGAGAAGAGAAAGTAATGAAATAACCATTTAGAATTAAAAGGGAGATAGAAAATAAAGGATATTATGATCCTTCGGTTAAAAGAGAGATTAATAAAGAATATATATATAAAAACTCTTTTAAAAGGTGGAGGAATAATCATTTATTTAAATAATTATTAAAGGCAACCTTTGTGAAAGGGTGTGATGGTTTGGAAACCACCCCTTAAGGCTTATATAAAGCATTTATGTGAGACTTGGAAAGGGCATGGAGTAATTTGAAGGAAGAAGAAAGTGGTTTGGTGAGCTATGGGCATTGAAAAAGGAGGCACACAGAGTGTGTCCAACTCAAGGTAAAGTGTACACCCAAGATTGTCCTAGCCAAGATTGTTGTGCATGTTGAGTAGTTATTATGAAACATATTGTATACATGTTGAGCAATCACTTTGGAGCATGTTGTATACATGTTGAGTAATTACTCTAGAGCATGGTGTGCACATGTGTTGAGTAATTAATCTGGAGCATGCTGTGCACTTGTGTTGATCATTGTTTTGTTGAACCAACACTTGTGTAGAGCATAGTAGTGTGTTGTGTTTTGAAAGGAACTATTTCCTCTTAGATTGTTCCATAGCAAGAGCCAATACCACTAACATCTTCCTAGGGTGAGAGTGGCTTTTCCAAGACATATGATTCAAATAAGTACTAAACTCAATTCCAAGATATTTTTAATTATAAATGAGATGGAATTGATTTAATTGAATTATTTAATGATGTTATGTCTTCTCTTTTAATCATATTTATATTTTTGAATGCCAATTTATGTGTTGTTGATGATGTTTTAATGCACTTAAGTATTAAACTAGATAACATTGATTAATTAGCACTTTTTGTGCATTTGTATCTAATTTATAGAAATAATTTATAACCTTTAAACTTAATTAATAACATTAATAAATCCACTGCTAAATATATATGTTAAAATTATCCAATTTAATACTTGGGAAAAAGTAGTGTTACATTTTAAATCAGAGCCTAATGATCAGGCCTTCCTATCTCTAAAATTTTCTTTATGCTTTTAAAATGCCCCTTGTATATGTCTAAAATTATATGTTTTCCCTAGCCTTCGAGTCATGAAACCTGATTAGAACTATAAGATCTAAACTATAACCTTTGTTTATATGCTAATTTATGTTTCTTCATTGGCATTATTTAACATCCTATATCATTTAGATGTCTCTATATCCATATTTAAAATTTTGGTTAGAATTGATATTGCTTTGAGAACTCCTTATTTAAAACTGGACTCAACTTAAGACACCATAATCCTCTTTAAGTCTATCTATATATATAGTTCATTTAAACATATCTTAATTCTAATTTTAAGCATATCCCTCACTCTCTTGAAATATTTATCCACTTAGTTATGCATATATCCCTTCAAACTATTTGAATTCACTTACCATTCACATTCTCTTATATATCTCATATGGTCATTGATGTTGTCTTAACCATCCACACATTTTGGCATCAAAATCTATTAGGCTATAACAATCATTTTTATATAGACATAATTAATAAGATCATTTGTTTGTTTATTTATTGAAGATCCTAATCCATGCATCTAAACTAGTATTATCTACAACAATATTAATTTGATACAACTTTTTATCAACCTAAATAAATAAATAATTTCACTTTACAAAATAGAATACATGCACGTATATAATCTTTTTACATGAATCACATTCAATGTACAATAAATTTGTAAGGTATATAAGAATCCATAAGAAGAGGCGTAATGTTTGGAACAATTGAGTCGCATGTTAGCTAATCGTTTTACATGAATCATATTCAAAGTACAATAAATTTGTAAGGTATAAAAGAATCCATAAGAAGAGGCGTAATGTTTGGAACGGTTGAGTTGCATGTTAGCTAATCTTTTTACATGAATGATATTCAAAGTACAATAAATTTGTAAGGTATATAAGAATCCATATGAAGAGGCATAATGTTTGGAACAATTGAATCACATGTTAGCTAATCTTTTTACATGAATCATATTCAAAGTACAATAAATTTGTAAGGTATATAAGAATCCATAAAAAGAGGCGTAATGTTTGGAATGGTTGAGTCACATGTTAGCTTCAACAAGAGTTGTGATTGCCTATATGTCCCACTGTGTGTACTCATAAAATTGATTTCTTCTGTTACATTCTTGGCGCATTCCACTATTCTAACAATTTTCAACCTTTCAATATATGTGAGAAAATGTGGTATAATGGAGGAATTCAAGTCATTTCCTTTATCCCTTGCTTGACTATGGGCTACATGGTAAAGTGGTATTCTTTTGTCGGCTAGAGCTCATTGTACGACAATACCCTAGGATGGACTTGAAAAATTTATCAATATGTCAATAGACTGAGTCTTCTCAAGACCTCTATTATGCTTAAGTGGTGGTATCCTTGTATCGTTTGAATTCATAACATGTTGGTATTCATATTGAGTGTCTAATGGATTTATGCTTTTTATGTCAAAATTCCTAATAAGTATTCTCTTGTGGTACCTGAAGCACAAAATATAATAACTTACAATGAATAAGTTTCTATCTATCTTAATAACAAACCAAAAAACTAAAAATTCAATGAATCTATATGTATCATGGTGGTTTTTTTGAGGACACATGATAGACACTAGAATGAATACAAACGATAATAAACATAACATGCCAAAGAAAAGAAAGAAAACATAGACTGTAGGAATGATAGTGAGTGTAGAGGTAACAATGGTGATCTCCCCATCATCGCCATGGTCATTCCCACTATCACAATTATGATATTACAAAAAATATGGACCAGACAAAGGATTCTATTCTCTTAAATTCTGCAAGTCTTGCTTGGATTATCTTCTTTGTGCTATAGATGGGTGTTCTCAAGAGGTATTTGGCTCAACTATCTATCACCAGCTTAATCTATTTTGAGGAAACATTGAAGGTCATTTATATGCATAGAAGTATTAGAGAGACAAGACCATTCAAGAATATTACGAATATATATTGTTGCCAAGTTGTTTATAAGGTTCATAGTCAATCTCTACTGTCATAAAGAAGTGACCTATTCGTGCTAGAAGTCTCTAAGTGCTCGGGATTCAGTTGAATGCATAAATGAATGCCCCCAGAAGAAATAGATAGTTCGGCCAACATGCTAAAGGTAAATTTTATTGCTTCCATTCTACGATCCTCCACCCCCGTTTATGTTCCAACAATGAATGAGTAAAAAGTTAATGCTTGTCACTTGGGATATTGAAAATGTGTCTGCCTCTGCCACAACCCATAAAACTACAGTTGAGTGCATAAAAAAGACTGTAGATGGATGTATAAGAAGATTGGAGAAGCAGTTTGAAGATGTTGGCATTCAGACCCTCAAAAAAAGTGATGGAAATTTTATTTCCCTGGCTGAGTTTAATCAAGTGGTGGATTCATTTATGGCCAACTTGGAGTGTAGGGTGTAGAGTTTTGAACGTCAAGGTAATCAACAAGTTTTGGATTTAAACATATTCGCGACTGCTCATGTGGAAAGTATTGCACTTCTTTGGGAACTCATTTAGGAAATGATTCAGTCATTTTCGGGAATGTTTAACGATAGTTCCCACTAAAGATGATCTTTTGGATAAAATGATCATCATCTACTGAAGGATGAATAAATGATGTGATGTATCCTTGAAAGGTGAATCTATATATAAACACATCCCTAGAGTGTGTAACAACTTATACAAACAAATATATTGTCATTAACTTGGTAAATCCACCCTCGTTTGTTCTTGTAAAGCTAATATATGTAGAAATCCACTATTCTAGAGTTTGCATTTTAAATTTAGAATAGAGAGTTAATTCTTTGGTGGTGGCTACTATGTTGTGGTTACCAAGAGAGTTAAGCAATGTAGTTGTCTATTGATTGTAATTATTAGATGTTAAGTATTTATCAAGAGTAGCTAAATTGAATAGAGAAAAAATGAGGAAGAGAATTGAGGAAATGAGAGGACACCAAAAGCTAACTATGATGATTACACCTTTTTTTTTATAGTTTTAGCTTTATTATTTGTACAGATTTTCTTTCAGTATAAGAAGAAATCATATTAGAAAATTTAAAGCAGTTTGCTAAGTATTAGAATAAATGTGAGAAATACAATTAGATCTATGAAGCCAACAATATGTCAAAACCACAAATAAATAGAGAAAGAACCCTATTCTAGTTAAAATTTTGGTCAATAACAAATGGAGTAAGAATATTTTAGAGTAAATAGTTAAGGATGTTAATGTAATGCCCAAAAGTACTTGAGAAAAAATTGGGAAACTAATGTTGCATGATACCCCATTTGACATAGCTTTGATTGATGAGACTCTCCAAAGTGCCATAAGGACAGGAAAAATGTGGAGATAAATCTTCGAGGGATAAATTAGAGACTATAATTTGAGGTCATCAACATCAAAGAACTAGATGATTCTTTTACCACTCTACTATATTTGGAGTGGTTTGTTGATAACAACGATTCTATTTACTTCTAAAAGAACTTATCTTTAATAATGAGAAATATATAGCTTGCATGCCTTTGTACACTACTATGGAAGGAACACACAATTAGAGTATATATCAAGAAGAAGATATATAAGAGGAGGATGGATTGAGATGATTATATTTTATGGGAAAAATACCAAATTTTGGTATAGAGGAAGAACCCAATTTAGAAGGGGAAATACTAGTGGAGAGTGATGACTCCATCACTGATATTGAGGATCTACTAGAGGGATAAATGTTAGATGAGATAGAAAGGGGGATAAGGAGATTCTTAAGTACTAAGAGGTTACATAATATAAGAAGGATTAATAAAGTGATAGTAAATAGTACCACAAGGAAAGAGGAGATATTGTAGACCTGTAGATCTTCGCACATAAAATAGGGGATCTCGTACATCAAGATAACATTATATTTAGGAGTGAGCAACCTCCTTGGATGTCTTGATCAAATATATTTTTTTAGAGAGAGTATTTAAGGATGGAATCCTTGGATGACACATTGGTGGTCAATGTAGTGTCATGGTGGTACATATATAAAGAAAACATCCCCACATGGAAAACATTACCAATATTAACAAAAACTAGTTATTTGGTTGGAGGAGACTAGGGACTACTGTAAAGTATTATGACACTTCTAATCCATAAAATCATGTAGATGAGTATATTTAGTGGTGGGATCCATTGGAGGAGTATGAAAAAGGTTTAACATATATTTATTCTATTGGAACTTAGCTCCAATTATTAAAACATCATACATTAACTAGGAGAAGAGAGAAAAAACTAAAAGTTGGACCATGCTAAAGGAAGATTTTTGTAAAACATTTTAGTTTTAAAAAGCTAATAGAAAATTGCATAGTGGGTAAAAGCACAAAGTTGTGTCACACTTTCAGTCAACTAAATAGTTCTGAGAAAAACCGTTTTGGCCTAAATAGTTTCAATCGAACCAGTTTAACCCAAAACCATGTGGCCTATATGTGGCACATAGAGTTTTGGGCAAAACCATTTCATCTAAAATCGTAAAATTTGAATTTTTCCCTTTGTCGCATTGAAATGCAGCTATTTTATCTACAGGTTTTCGGTTGAAACCCTTTCTACCAAAACTATCTATGTGGCATCCTAGTTGGTAGCCAACTCAACTTTTTTCATAATTTTTTGAAACTTTCAACTTCAATTAATTATTTCTTCAATTAGAATGATTTTTTTTTAAAAGAAAAATGTCCTTTTGTAGAGCTCGAAGTGTGAATCCAATTATGTATATTTTTTTAATATTTTGATTAGTTTTAATATATTTTATTTTTAAAATAATGCAAATAGGTTGTTAAAGTTAAAAAAGAGGCTAATTACAAATTAAAAAAAAATAGTAAAACATATTAAAAAAAATTTGAAAAATATATGGTGCACTAGAGAAGAGAATCCTCTTTATAAGGGTATAATTTTTTTTTTGAAAATAATTAAAAAATTAGATAATAGTTGAAGTCAAATGAAAGTTGTTGAATTCTAACAAGTTTGATTTTAAAATGCTATTACAAGAAAAATATACATCAAAATTTCAAAAAAAAAATTCCATGCACTAAATATTGAAGTTACCTATTTGGAGAAAAAAAAAAGGGGAAAATGACTAGTTTTTTTCTATTTGTTTCTTGATATCAAGTGAACGTCACTTTTTCCTAAAATTTTTAGCATTCCAAAATATGCTCTTAAATTGATAAAAAAAAAAATTCAAAACAATTTTTAAAAAATATGAAAAACTACAAGAGTAAACTTTATCAATATTTCTACATTTCATTAGTTTACATAATTTTTAAATTCAAAAAATTAAGACCACTTTTATGTGGTCGAAGTTCAGAATTTGTTTTGCTATTGGTCGATTCCTTTATAAAGTGTGACACAACTTTGTGCTTTTACCCTAGTGAACTACAAATAATGATGAAATTCATAGCCCTACTTACATAAAAGGTAAAAGAAAAAATTAGAGAAAAGAGATCTAAAGAACAATACTATAAAATGAACCAGGTATTTGGGAAATAATTGAATAGGTGGAGAAAACCAAGGGGGATATTAGAGGGTATATTATAATGTAAAGAAAGGGGAAGAATTAAATTATGAGAAGGAAAATATAAAAAATTGTAAGTATAGATTGAAGATGGGAGAGAGAATATTTTTACCATCTCGTCAATATCAAAGAAGATTTAGTGCATGAGGGCATACCTAAGATAGGAAAAATCATGGAATACAAGGTAGAAGAATAAATGATGAAACTAGTTAAGGTTTTAAAATACTATGTAAATATATTTTCCCAAGAACATTTATTCACTTGAAGGGAATCATTGAGGTGTTGAACATGTGTTGTCATTGATGTCAAAAGAGCTCATTAATTTCAAAGAATGGTTGTTTTCATATTAGTGAGAATTAAATGTAATTACTTATATCATGTTTGAGATTTTGAAATTAGGAATTATTACTGTCATGTCATGTCAAAGCATTTGAAATAAGGAAAATTGTTACCAGTTGTAGAATTTTAAAATGTTATCATTACTAAGAAGAAGGTTGTAGTATGCTTGAAATATCATCTTGTATCTACTACAATTGTTGGAAGCAGTTTGGAAGTGTTTGCAATTGTATTTTGTGGTTTTCTACTCATGCACTATCATAGTGTTTTTCTCCACATTTTACCACAATTGAATGCTATGGCTTGCGGTTTGGACCTAAAGTAAATTTACTAATGATGTACTAGATTCTAGAGTTTCAGAGGGTGAGCTTCAACAAACAGAAAGTTAGAAGTAACAAAGTGTTGTTTGTGTTGGCTGATTTATTATAAAATAATGTTTGAGTATTTGTGCTAGAGAAGGGAAGCGTGTGCCAACTGGAGGAAGCATGTGAAGTTAAAATAGGACCAATTTAAGATCACTGAAGGAAGTGCATAACATCAACTATCACTGGTTGTAATGCAATTGATTTTGGACCGAGTTGACTACACGTTTCATATCAATTTGAATTAAGGTCTACCCTTAGTCGACATGGCTAATTGCAGATGGTGTTAAGAAGTTTTTGGTTGACAGTTAAAATAGGACCAATTTAAGATCATTGAAGGAAGTGCATAACATCAACTATCACTGGTTGTAATGCAATTGATTTTGGACTGAGTTGACTACACGTTTCATATCAATTTGAATTAAGGTCTACCCTTAGTCGACATGGCTAATTGCAGATGGTGTTAAGAAGTTTTTGGTTGACATAAGATATTGTTAATATGTTAGGATGTATATATTTATGACTAGGATTCATTCAATGTAGGTGAGTGTAGAAAAATGTAGTCCATTACATTTTCATACTATGTTTGCATCCCCTTAATTAATTGGACTTAATTAAGCTTCTAATTGCCTAATTTATGCATTTCAAAGCCTTATTATTCCCATTTTCCAAAAAAAGAAACTTATATTAAACAAATGCTAACATTAATTTAAACACCTTGGAAATTGTGTGTCCTAGATTTAGGTCCCAGAACCCATTTGCCCAAGGGCGAATTGGTCCTCCTTAAGTGCCAAGACCATTTTTTTAATATTTTTTTGGTGGTATTTGAATAATTCAAATTCAAGTTTCAAATGTCAGCTTGTGGAATCCAATTTTTGGGAAATTGGATAAAAACCTATACATACGTAGCTATTTTATCAATTCAAACTAAGCAATAGTATCTAGCATTAAGGAAAATTTCACAAGAGAAAATATTATTTTCAAGAGCATTGAAGAGTAAATTTATTAGTCATCTACAACAACAATCAAGATCATATCATCATGTCAAAGTTATGTCTGTTCATATTATGTTTTGGAGCTAACGTTGTGATGTAGGTTTCAAGCATTCACACATCAAATCAAACAATCATTCAAGCCAATTCAAGCAAGATCCAATCCTTAGAGATATGTGTTAGACTTCACTCCTCTAAGGGCAGCCATTGAGGGTTTGGTGAGTTGTGACATTGCATTGTTCATTTATCATTATTTCATCATCAAGGTTTAATTACCAAATCAGGGTTTGACCAAGGTAAACCCTTATTCACCCAAAAAAAACCATTTTTCCCTCTCTTTGTATGTGTAGATTTGCAAGTGAAGAAGGATTAAAATTGGATCAAAAGAGAAATTTTACAAAGTTTTCAAAGTTGTCATCAAAGTTGTCAAACCCGAAAAACTCACCTACAATATTTATTTCTAACTTTCTGATAGTGGAATTTGGAGAAATCAAGAGCTAAGATATGGGATCAGAGGACTATGAAATCATATTTTGGACCCCTGTATAGAGACCCATTCATCCTAGGGCGAATATGTCCTTCAATAGTGTTCAGAACCCACTTTTGGTGCTAGTTACATATCATTCTGCCCTTCTCAGATCTTCTGCCTAAAATTTACTACTTTTGTTTGTGCTATTATTATATTTTGCATTTCAAGCTTTGCATCATACAATTGAGTTCATTAAGTATTTTATTTTTATCTCCCAAAAGTGCATTTTAGTCATTTCTATCATTAGGAAACAATAGATCCCCATCCCCATAGAGTTGACTCACCTCAAGGTTGAAAGCCAATTCTATCCTTGGGAGATCTCTTTTTCTAATGAAACTAGGAAAAGTGAGGGTGTCCTAGGTCATCATTTCATTTTGGTGAACCCACATCACCCCCTATCCTTTTTTCCTTTGTTTCAGTAGGTGGTATAAGAGAGTGTGGACCGTAGGAATGCTATGTAATTAGGAATTCAATTTGAATATCGGTATGATGTAATGTGAGTTGCATTCTAATCATTGTGCGCCATTATCAAAAGATCATATGTTGTGTGGAAGAGTGTCTAAAGGTTGATCAAATCAAGTGCAAACTGTGTTATCAGTCTTAAAGATCCACAAATCATATCTTTGTAATTCTGTAGGATTAGTGTCTTGCCTATTGAGTTGGTTCTCAAATCCTTGTATTGGGGATTAGTGTCTCCAGTAGGTTGGTGAGCTTGTAGATACAATTGAGGATTGATGTCTCCAGTAGGTTGGTGCCTACTTCATGATTGTAATTGATTCATTATTTTTATGAGGATGGATTTGGACAACTCTAAGTAACTCTTCTCATCATGGTTTTTCCCATTTTGGGTTTCCACGTATATTTGGTGTTCTTTATGTGGATGTGTGCATCTATAGTGCTTAATAGTTAAAGAAATTAATACATGTTGCTTTGATGTTTTCAGGTTCATGTTTGGATAAGTTACTAATGGTAAAATTAATGTTGAATTAAAGAGTTATGGCATATACTGATTCACCCCCCTCTTAGTATATTGTGTGCCCTTCATGAGGAAGTGGGGGTACAATGAAGATACAATTAAGAGGAGTAAAATTGTAAAGTAAAAAGGTCTTACTACCAAAATATAAACATGAAAATTAAGATAAAATAAAAATTAGATAAAAATATTAATATACAATATTATCAATCCTATTAAAGATGTAAAGTGAACTATCTCGATAGTCATCCAACAAAAGAAGATATTTGAAATCAAGATTTACATATATTTTAGAGAATTGAACAAGGTATGTATTCATGATCCCTTTCCTATCCATTTATAGAGGAAGTACTAGAATATGTGGTTGATAGGGAAATATACTAATTTACAAATGCTTTCTAAAGGTACCATAAAGTCAAAATTAAAGAAGAGGTCCATCCAAAAATAACCTTTACTATTGAATGGGGATCATTTATATTATAATATAATTTATATTGAAAATGTACTTGAAGTTTTTAGTTAGATCATATTAATATATTCAAATTTTAATGCATGATTTATAGAAGTTTATTTGGATGATTGGACCTTATATGAGTTTCTAAAATACTATGTTCAAATACCGACACTAATGTTTGAGTAATACAAGAGTCTACAAATAATTTTCAATTTCAATAAGTGCACATTTATAGCACCATTTGGTACACTATTGGAACACATAATTTGCAAGGAGGGAATCATGGTAGGCCCATTAAAAGTTTCTAAAATTTTGAATCTACCTCCTCCTAAGAGTGTGAATAAAATAAAAAACTTTCTAAGATGTAAGGGATATCACCATATAATTTCATACAAAATAATGTGGTAGTAGTAGGATTAAATGTGGAGATATTTAAAGAAGAACAATAAATTTTTTGAGTAGTCATGTCTATGTCAAGAAGCATTCAATATGCTAAAGAGAAAAAATATATAAGCTCCCATCCTAATTTTCCTTGATTGGAAATAGTCATTTCATGTACATGTGGACACATTAGGGATAATAATTGGTAGTATTGATGTAATCAGGAGGCACTAAGGACCACCCATTACCTTAGCAAGTAGGAAAATGGGAACATCTTAAAAGAATTATGCAACAACTAAAAGGGAGACATTAATTATAATCTATGCATTGTATAAATTTAAAAATTACTTTTTTGTCCACTCTATTTATATTCTATGTTTATCATGAGCCATTAAATTTCATAATGAATAGATAGAAATTCAAGGGAGAATTTGTAGATGAATAATTTTGTTCTAATATTTTTATTTCAAAATATTATTGAAGTTGTGAAAAGAAAATTAAGGATCTAACTATTTATTTACAATTGATACATGGCAAGACCAAGGACTAATTTATGATGATTTCTTTGGTGCACATCTAGTTAAAGTAAATATGGCACCCTTGTAACTTAAAACCATTCTTGAGCTATTGGCATCAAAGTAATTCCAAAAGAAAAGTAGTGGGGGAGAAGAGGTTGATGGTGTGGTCTTTACCTTACAAACTAACTAAAAGATAACTATATATTCTTGGTAAGCATGATGTAATTAAAAGGGTAGTATTAGAGCATGAGAGACAAGACATTTTGAGAGGGTCACACTAAGGCATTTTAGGCAATCACAATTTTGGGGATAATATAGGTAAAATGTGTTATTGGATGACCTATGGTGGCCAACATTCCTTAAAATTGCAAACAAACATCATGTGTTAAAAATTGTGATTTATATCAAAGGGTAAGGAAACCTACCACAAGGAATGCAATTCCCTTGTGGATGATTTTGGTACTAATCCTACTAAAAAAATAGGCAATTTATTTTATTGGTCCCATAGGACCTCCATCCTTGTAGACATGTAAAAATGGCTTCACGTATATGACATATCTTAAACTGCATTTTTTCATTATCAACATCACTTTCATTATCACTATTGCATATCACTTCATTAACCTCATTAATCCCCTTTTTAACATCATTTGCAACATTAATCCTATTTTCCTCTATTAATTAAATAATATTGAATTGTTTAATTAATTCACTATATCATCACCTAATTTAACCTTATTCCTCCTGATTAATTAAATAAACATAAATTATCTATGTCAACCCGGAGAGAATTGTTGAAGCACATATGTCCCTGTCTTGTTTGGTAAGAAAACCCAGCTTTGTAAACTCCATCTCATGAATACTAACCCTTAGATTTACCCTAGTTTAAAGAATCTTGCTCTCAAGGGTTCCCCTGCCAATAATTTGGTTTCCTACTCTGCAGACTCTCTGGAGGACAAAACTGAGAACCATGAAGCTAGCAGAAACTCTGTCTCTACCCCTCCTACCTCTTTCAGAGATGATGGTACTAGATTCCCCAACTCCCCTAACCCAAATGATTTTAACCTCATTTTATACTGGGATCAGTCTAGAGATATCCTTGCCTCTGCTAGAAGTGGCGTTGGTGATATTTTCAAGGTTATGAAATGGGCCTATCAAGAAATTAATGATCTTAATCTCAAAAATAGGGTTCTAAATAACAAGTTGGAGGAACTGGATTTGAAGTTGTTTGCTCTAAGCAATGAAGAAGGAAAACGGAAAAAGAACAATACTGGAATGGGAGATGATGACATCAAGGACAAGTATAAGACTCTGGAAGCTAAAATTGTTAAAATAAAAAACAATATGAAAACTATTGTGAAATTGTCCTCTCTACAACCTCTTTGTTTATGGGGTCTTTGACGATCTTTTCTTTTGTTTGTAAACTTTGTGGTTTCGGGTCCCTGTAAAACCCATTTTTTCCTCTTTCAAAAACGTACCTTATTCATCTAAATTAATTAAATTATTATCATTAATAATTTAATTAACCTACTTTTCCTTCCGCAAAATTTGAATAATTAAATCAATTATTCAATTTCCCCAAAAAATCACTCAACATGGTCAAATAAATAAATATACCTTTATTTATTAAAGTCAAACACAAATTGCACGTTCCTCTCGAACATTAATTAATTATTAAATTAATTAATGCATCCTTACATATCTTGATTGAATAAATCATGACCACTGATTTCTCAATCTATTTCACAATCCCACTAATTTCTTCAATCCTATTAAACACTCAATCTGATTTCTTCAATCCACTAAGCATTCAATCTAATCCCACTGATTATCCAATTAAATCCCTTAATTGGATCAATCAGATGAGTTGACTGATCAATCTATTTCCTCTCAACGGTTCTCAACCGTTGATCCTGATCTTTTATTGTTGAATCCTAATCGTCCATCTAAAAACCATAAGTTATTAAACAACCTTCATCCTTCACACAAATGATCGAATAATCTGGAGAATTTGTGGAGAGGTCATGTCAAATTGACTATTTAAGCACATTGAACAAATACTTTCATTCTAGATTGTCATTACTCCTATGTTTGAAGCTTTTGTAACATTGAGGCTTCATATTGATCAAGTAATCCAACATCCATTATCAATACGAATACACTCTGACATGGAATGGTAAAATTGTAGCCTTTGAATTCATTTATGTTCTCATTTATGCTAACATTTGCTTGTTGAATTCATTGCTTTACAATCGAATTTCATGAGTAGGTTGGAATTTATCTTGTTTTTATTTCAATTGATTGTTTTCATTATTGTATTCCATCAATCCATTTCTCCCTTAAACATTCTGGCATGCCCGGTGGGACCTAGGTCCTTAACTCTAACATTTTTTTGTCAAGTTTTATGAGCAATTGCAGGTTCTGGGTCGTTCACGTCTTTTGCAAGAATCACTTTTTCTAACTAGGATTCTATTGTCTTAAATTCTGAATGTGATCATCACTTTTGTTTTGCCACTTTTGTCCTAAACATTACCATTATCAACCTAAATCTAGTCGCTATTGTTGAGAAAGGCCACTACAATGTCTGAAAAGGCCATAGTTGCACTAAATACAGGGTCGCTATTGCAGGTAACAGGTCTGCTATTGATTTTTTTCTAGATCTATGTCAGTTTTGTAAAAAATTTGGATTCACAGTGTATCTAACCCTAGTTCTATTGGTCGTATGATGTGTTTTGTGAGATTTTCTAAAGAATTTTGGTGCAATTCTTGTAGGTTCATGGCGTATTTTTGTTGGAACAACTAATCATTTTCTTGTAGGGTTGGTGAACGGTCCAAGGCTTTTAAATTTTTTAAGCATTTGTATGAATGTTGTTTAAAGTTTTTAAAACATTTACATTTGGTGTTCTTAAAATGAATTCACTTTCCTTTACTGTGCTAAAATTGAGCAAGACAACTTGAACATTTACATTTGGTGCTCTTAAAATGAATTCACTTTCCTTTGGTGCACTAAAACTGAACAAGACAACTTGAACATTTACATTTGTTTTTTTTTTAAATGAATTCACTTTCCTTTGGTGCAATAAAATTGAACAATACAACTTGAACATTTATGTTTGGTGCTTTAAAAATGAATTTTGCTTTCTCTTAGTTTATGGATTTTTTTGTTTGAAGTCTCAAAATATTTGAAATTGCTGCATTTAAAACATGAATTGTTATCTTTAAACACCTCATTTTGGGCTTAAAAATCAAATTGCAATAAATTGTCTACTGTGTCCATCATGTTTGGCAAGCCAAGTGTGTATCCTCTCCTCCTACATCTTTGGACGATCCTAGGTGATGAGAAACACTTTGGACTTTTTGCATATTTTTTTACATCATTCCCTTGTAGACTGGTCTACCTTGAGATACATCTCACACTAGAGAACTCAAGGCGACCCAAAGCGGTTTTCCCCTTGGGCCACTATATAAATTGATTAAGGCTAAATTTGTGATCTAACTAGTGATTACCTTGCTGACAATTCCATTTAGAAAAGGGAGGTATCCAGATTCGTGTGAGGTATAATCAATCCCCTAGTAGGAGTGGTTAAAGCCTTAAGTCGCTTTTCGAATGCTCACAAGGTGCTAAGTTGCCCGAGTATTGGATTGACTGTGTATTGGTGACATTTTCAATGCAAGGGATGTGTACCGTACCTTGAAGATTTTTACTCACCATATGAACTCCCTTGAGCTGAGACAAAAATCCCTAACTTAGCATAAGCTACTTGTAGCTTTCAAGGGAAAGGGTGATTTGGGCTATCCTTCCATGCTAGGAGGCCCCTATTTGTCCTCTCTTGCAAAGACTTGAGTGTATACATCCCTTTGGGTATCCATACCCTTGAGTTGAAGGATATTCTAGGTTGTGGGCCTGAAAGTGTTACCATTGGCTTTGACCTTAGAGATAAAACTGCTTGAAATATTTTTGATGTGTTATTACTAGTATAAATTGGGCTAATTTTGGCCTATTGTCATAAAAAAATTATGATCAATTCATACACTTTGTTTGTTGTGTTTTATCACTTGTTGTATCTCAAAAACATTGTCTCGAACATCAAGCATGAGCTTGCAGTGCAACAGATGAGGTGGCATTGTTGTTGTGGCCACCAGGGTTCAAGTCTCCAAACTTGTTCCCCAATTTTGAGTGTTGTGTGGTGGTATTGGAGTTTGGGGCCACATTGGGGTTCAAGTCTTCGGACTTGACCCTTGGTGTTTGGGCCAGGCCCTCGGGCCTGAGGTCCACTCCCTTGCTGGGTTGGTGGGCTCACGGGCTTTGTGCCCTCACTGGGCTACCATGCTTGCGGGAGTGGATATTGTAGCACATCCTTGTTGGGGATGAGGTCCCCCATTTGTGGCCTCACTAGTTCAAAACTCCAGTCAAAAGCATTTACCAATAAAAAAAACATTGTCTCGAACATTAGATCAAACAAACGCCAAAACTTGAAAACTTATAAAAGAAACTACCATCACAAAACTGGAAACTGTTGAAATGAAGTTGCTATTGCCTAGTTTTTCTGCTACTATCTCAAAAAATTACTACATTTGACCTAAATTCTACTCGCTAATGATTCAATTGACCACTATTTCTATCACTGTTGCATAATAGTCACTTTCAAAATAGATTTTATTTTGAAAAATTTGTTGCAATTGTCTTAAAATAGAACTGCTATTGATCTAAAATCCTGTCGCTATTGCTCTAAAATCCCACCACTATTTTCCTGCTTGCAGGCTTGCCTCAAATTTGTGAAAATAACTGATTCTCAAACATTGGCCCAAAAAACTCTATTCAACTATTAGAGAACATTATTGGACATGTCAGTTAAAATCTAGCATCACCATCCTTCAGTTTGGATTTGGTTTAGATAGGGTTTGTAAATACCATATTTTGGACACAACATTTGCACCATATCTTATCAACATCCTTCAACATCACCAAGTCAACAACCAAACATCAGTCTTGAACACATATTGAACACAAGAAATCAAACCATTATCTTGCTATAGTTTTTAGAGTAACATTTACTTGCAACCTCATAGCTAGTTCAAGTAAAGCAAGCACCATATCCTCTAAGACATAGCAAAACATCAATTTGAGTCTTGTGAACTATTGTGTTCTAAAACTAGTGTCAAATCAAACATCAAATAACATAGCATCATTTATCCAATGACACCCAAAATCGGCTCATCTCCTTATCATAGGGTTTAGTAGTAAAATCTTACCATCCAACATCAAACTTGATCATCCATATATCACACCATCAATCCATAAAAAACAGCCAACAACCTTCGTCCAAAAGGTATATACAAGTACCCTTTGTACGTCATCTTATCAAAAAAAAATTCAAAACAAAACATTCCATTTCCATAAGTTGTCATTTCAAACTTACCAAGGTCTTTTGGGCTCATTTATGACTAGAACGAGATCTCAACACAAAAAGAAGATGGAAGCCAACAAAAGTAGCTCCAGTATACCAAACACCAATACCACCAAGGAGGAATATCAACCATAGGGTTACAATCCTAGGACATACTCAACTCCCAAAGAACAACCAATGTTCAAGGCACAACCAAATCAACCACCTAGTGATGATGACATACACCTTAAACATCAAAAAATGTTTGCTAGGAAACATAATCAATCTCCCAATCCCATGGATATGATCATAGAGGACTATGATAGTGACGAGTAAATCATTGATGAATTACTTTTAGAGCATTCCCAAGATCCAAAAATGTAGAAACTAATGGACAAGATGATTGGGAAGGATCCTAACACATATTTCCTCAAGCTAGCACAAAGTGGGGCTAAGCTACCTATAGACTTTAACATTGACATTCTTAAGGATCCAAATCTCATTCCTTTAGGAGACCAATCAAGGGTAAGAAAAATACCCAAAGCAACAGTAGACCCCAAGATACCACCATTATTCTCAAACACACATATCAATGACCAATCTTTCCCACAAAATGTGGAGAATCCATTATATAGACATCCATCACAAATTGAACAAACGGTAGTAGCTCAACATAATCAAGAGAATAGGTCCCATAACATTCTCCCACTCTCCCTTGGTTTGAATTGTTAGTGTGCATGGTTGAGCCCATGTCAGGGGTCCCCCCTGTCCCCTTCTAACTAGATTCTCGCTACAACACATGCGGTGTTTGTCCTTAGAGGTTTCCAATGTGCTACTCTCTGTTGGGGATCCCGTGATTCCTAGCAAGCTTGCAAATGATGTGCCTAAGATTCCTTTAACCCCGGTGTCTAAAGGATGGAAATACGTGTTGACCAACATGAGCCCGACTTCAAAATTTCCTATTCCCAGTCTTGGTGAGGTTATCTTGGTTTTAGGCATTGATTTTTCTATCCCTGAAGCTATTAGCCATAGGATTGTTTCCTCCATGGAGCTTGTTGTGGTTGGACAGTTCTTGTCCTTTCGACCCTCTATTGATATGGCCCGTAGATGGGTTTTTACAAAATGGCATTTGAAGGGGCAACATGAGTGTTTGTGCCATGGTCAGTGGATGTTTCCTTTATAAGTTCATGACGAAGGAGGATGTGGTCTTGGTGCTTTCTTCGAGCCCCTGGGTCTATGGGAAGCATGCATTGTCATTGTGTTGTTGGAAACTAGGGTTTGACCCTATTGTTGATCTCAACAAGTCAACCCCTATCTAGGTGTGTCTCCCTAGTCTTCCCCTAGAATATTGGGATGAATCAGTTTTTAGGAGCATTGGCGATACTTTGGGCCAATTCATCACCTCGAACTCTATCACTAAATGCATGTCCAAGTTAGTTGCTCACTTTTGTGTTAACATTGATATAAACAAGACTTTACCAAACTTTGTGAAGCTTTGTTCAGTCTTTGGATCTTGGACTCAACATGTCTGCTATGAGAATGTTGTGATTTACTACCTGAAATGTGCTAAGTCGGGCCACCTTATTTTGGACTACAAGTCCATGATTAGACCTATCCCCAGCCACAGTGCTCCTAGTGAAGAGTTCCCTGCTAATGAATTCCCTTTTGAAGCTGACATTCTCAAGATTATTGAGTCCCTAAACAAGATCAGGCCTGCTAATCTTGTGATTTTGACGTATCTAATTAGGTCCCTGACTGACTCTGTTGTTGTGCCCAATGGTCATTCTCCCACAAGTTCCTTGGTGTGTAAGCCCCCAAGTCCTAACTCTGGTGTGTCTTGGAATTCAAAGGTATCTATGGAAAAGAATCCCTCACCTACTATGGGTGTGGAGGATGGCGAGATCCAGGAGTATGGAGTATTGTTGGATAAGCCTAGTATTGGACTGAATGAGACTGTTGAGGTGACCCACTCTCAACCTGTGGAAGATGAACTTTGGTCAACCCCTAAGAGGAAGGGTAAACAAAAGAAAGCAGATGTGGGTGGTGAGTCTAATCCTGGTTGACCCAACTAGCGGTTGACTAGGTACAAAGAAACAACAAAGGAAATTGTGATAGGAAAGCAGAGGACATTAGAAGTGTCCTCAAAGAAAGTTTCAAAATGAAAGTCCTTTCATGGAATGTGAGAGGGATAAATAGCCCCCACAAATAGTTGGCCCTAAAGAACTATGTGCTAGAACACAAAATAGATGTTTTACTTCTACAAGAAACCAAGATGAAGGAAACCATTTTTGAACCTATAGCAAATTATATTTGGCTGATTTCCCTCTATGCTTATAGTGATGTGGATGGGGCTTTAGGCGGTCTTTCTATAATTTGGAATCCCATGAGGATTTCTGGTTCTAAACTATTCTATTGTAAGAATAGTGTGGGGCTCAGGTTTTCCAATGGTGGGGGCTCCTAGTCTTTGATCAACATTTATGCTCCCAATGTTAGGAATGTGAGGAAAACCCTCTAGTAGGAAATATTTAACTGGATGTTGACTAATAAGGGAGACCGATGGATGGTGGCTAGCGAATTCAACTTGCCCCTTTACCCCTTAGAGAAGAATGGTGGGATAATGGATTACTCTGATAGCATATCTGATCTGGTTGATTTCCTAAACAGTACTGGCTTGGTGGATGTTGATTTGCAAGGCCAGTCTTATACTTGGTCCAACAAATGGCTTGGGGCTTGCCTAATCTAGGTTCATCTAGATAGATTCATTTTTTCTCCTAATTGGACTGCCTTGCTTCATGTTAATCTATTGGCTCTACCCTCGATAGTTTTTTACCACAACCCCCTTCTGTTATCCCTAAATGAACACTTTATTGTTGGTCTATCCCCTTCTAGTTTGAAATCATGTGGAACTCTCATCTCGATTTCAGGAATAAGATTGCTACTTGGTAGAATATCCTGGTTCATGTCTCCCCTATGTTTCAGATCTTCCATAGGCTCAAACACATCAAAAATATGGTTAAAGGATGGAACAAGAGGGCTTTTGGGGATGCGTTCCATAAAAAAAAAGTTGTTTCTAACAAGCTCAACAAGTTACAAAAGAGGATGGAGGAAGGTGATACCTGTATGCTGACTTGTCAACAGGAAAGGGCCGAACGTCTGGAATGGTAAAAAATACTAAAGAAAGAAGAAAAATTTTGAAAGCAGAAATCCAAAATACAATGGCTGACTGAGGGGGACCAGAATACTTCTTTCTTTCATAATTTAGCCCTCAAACATAGGAAACGAAATCAAATAAAAAATATGAAAAATGAGGCAAGGGATGAGGTGTCCCTTCCCTTACAAATTGGGCTATTGGCTACTGACCACTTGAATCGGACCTTCTCTACCCCTTCTAAGGCTCTCAACCCATCGTTGGATGCTTTTATGTTAGAACCCACTCCTAACTCCATATCCATTGAGGACAATGATTCTATTATGAGGTTTGTTACTCTAGAAGAGGTCAGGTCGGCTACATTTAGAATGGGAGCTTTTAAAGCACCTGTTCCTGATGGTTACCCCCCGAACTTATTTCAAATATTTTGGGACATCGTGGGTGAGGACCTGACTCTGGCGACTTGGGATTTTTTTAATTCTGTAAAATTGCTCAAATAGCTAAACCATACCTTCATTGCCCTTGTGCCTAAAATTGAGAAACCTCAGACCATGGAAAATTTCTGGCCCATTAGCCTTTGTAACATTGTTTATAAGATTTTTTCCAAAATTTTGGTGAGTCGCTTGAAACCCCTCCAAGATAAAATGATAAGCCCAAGTCAAAAAGGCTTCATCCCTAGTTGCCATATCTTGGATGTGGCTATATCCACTCATGAAATTTTACATTCTATGGATAGGTGTAAGAATGCTAGTATGGCTCTAAAGCTTGATATTTCTAATGCTTACGATAATTTTTTATAGGAATTTCTTCCTAAAGTCCTTGATAGGTTTGGTTTTAATCAAAATGTGATCGACATCATCTTGGAATGTGTTACCATGGTTCAGTACTCTGTTCTAGTCAATCAAGTGCCTCATGGGTTCTTTGCAGCTGGAAGGGGCACTCGTCAGGGGGATCCCCTCTCCCCGTATCTTTTTATATTGGTGGTTGATGTTTTGAGCAAGAATGTTACTTGTATGTTGTTGGAGGGCTCCATCAAAGGTGTCAAACTAGCCTCCACCATTGATCCCACTTCCATTCAACAATTTTTTGATGACACTATGTTATTTGGGAAGGCCTCGGTGGTGGAAGCTAGGAAATAGAAAAGTTGCCTCAATCTCTATGTGGCTTGTTCAGGTCAGTGTATCAATTGCTCCTTCAGTGTACTTGGGCCTCCCTCTCACTGTCAAGGAAGTCACTCCCACTTTTTGGAATACTATTCTTGAAAAGATACAAAGGAAAATTGTTGGATGGAAAGGCTCCCTCTTGAGTCATGCTGGTAAACTGTAGCTCCTCACTGCTACCCTTCAGGGGATCCCATACTATTTTCTATCCATGTTCAAAATGCCCAATTACATTGTTGAGAAGTTCAAAAATATTTAGAGAGTTTTCCTTTGGTTTGACACCGAGCATAAGAAGAAAATGTCTCTTGTCAGTTGGGAGAAAATTCTCCTCCCCAAATTTGGGGGAGGGTTGGGCATTAGAAGGGTCCAAGCTACAAATAAAGCTCTGTTGGCCAAGGTTGGTTGAGACCAGTTAAGAAACAAAAAGGCTAGTGCAGGATAATAAGTGTCAAATATCTTGACAATAACCCTCTCATCAAGTGTATTGAGAATGATCACCCACACGAGTCCCTAGCTTGGAATAATATCTACAAAATGAGGAAGCTACTTCAAACTGGTCTTCATTGAAAGCTGGGTAGAGGCAATTGTATCTATTTCTAGGAAGATCCTTGGCTTCTTGAAACCCCCTTGGCCAATTCTGAGTTTAAAAACCTCATGGCACCTGTGACCCATTTTTTTAGCTTGAGGGTCTGTGACTACCTTATTAGTCCCCCTAGTGCTAGGAGTTGGAAAGACCTGGGCTTATGTTGCCCTTTATCCCCTAACTTGAAAAGGATCACTAATTCTCTACAAGTGAATCTCTCCCTTACCAGAATCCCCTTATCTTATCTTGAGGATAATTTCTTTTGGTCTCTGGAAAGTAAGAGCAACCTATCTGTTAGGATGACTTATAGTCTTCTGTCAGACAAGGGCATTCAAAGCAAGATTTGGAAACAAGTTTGGAACCAACACTTGACTCCAAAAATATTTTTTTCTAGTGGACAGTTTTTCATAACAGGATTCTAACCCAAGATAACCTAAAAAAAAGGGGCTTTATGATCACGAACAAGTGCATTTTATACAAATGCAATGAAGAATCTATTGATCACTTGTTGTTGCATTGTTTGTTTGCTCCTGAGGTTTGGAACCTAGATTTTCAAAGGTTTTCCACTCACTGGACCCTGAATAAGGATTTAAATTCCTTTATCATTGGTTGGATTGGTCCTTTCCAACATCCCCTTTCCATGGAAATATGGAGACAAACTCCCCCTATCATCTGTTGGTGTCTCTAGAAGGAAAGGAACAATCGAAACTTCAAAGATGTCAAAAGGAGTCCCAAGGAAGTCTTTGGCACTAGGTCTAGAATTATCTCTGAAATTATCTCCCTATACAAATGGAAACCTCCAGACAAAGCCCCAACAAAGTGGGAGATTAAAATGGAAAATTCCTAGAATCTCAATCTTGGGACCAACTCCTTTGACGCTTCCAAGTCCATGGCTAGAGTAAACACTATTTGGAAACCCACGAATGTGGATTGGTTTAAACTAAATTTTGATGGCATGGCTAAGGGGAATCCTTGTTTGGCTATCATTGGCAGTATCATTAGGGATTGCAACAGAAACTTGGTTGTTGGGTATGTTGGAGGAATTGGCATTCACTCTTCTATGATGGTTGAGGCACGGGCACTTCTCAAGGGCATCAAGATTGCTTTCACTCTAGGCATAAAAAACCTGCACATTGAAGGAGACTCTTTATCTGTGATTGACTCTCTTAATCATGGTAGATTGCTTAGCTGGAATATCAAGGTCATTCTACTTGGCATAAACCTTTTGGTCTCAAAATTGGATAGAAAATGTTTGACTCACATCTACAGGGAAGGTAACCATGTTGTCAATAGCCTAGCTAACTTGGGGTCCAATTGGAATTTATGCAAGTGTTGGAAGAGGCTTGAGGTGTTACCCACTACTATACAAGGATTAATCCTTGCAAAACAAAGGAAAATAATATTCAATGATGGTTAACAATTTATGTATTAATGCGTACATGTGGCTCCACTCGACGGGTCCTTTGGTGATGCGGATCTGGTTGAGTGAGGTGACGAGGTTAAAGAGGAATGCCACATGGCTTTTTTACTTCCTTACTATGCATGGTGGGGCCTTTGACTTTTATGGGTTGTCTTCTCAATTGTACTACACATCCTATCATATCTCATGGGATGCGTGTAATGAGTTATTAATCGCCAATATTTTTAATAATTCCAATTTAGGCTATCTTATGATTTGCATAAGATATTTTGAGTTGTACTTAAAAATTTCAAATCCCCCTGTGACTAGTTGGCATGGGAAAATGTGTAACTTTAAAATGGCCCTTGACATAACAGATACTAATTATCTAGTTTTAATTAACAATTGGCTTATCTTATGGCTCTTTTGTGATAATCATAGCCCCACGAAGCTGGCATCATCAGAAATGACCACTAAAGTGTGTAAAATATAGGTTGCTTTCATTACTCCTTAATATCCTAGATGGTGGAGGAATGATAGTTTTAAAAAGGATAAATTCATTGGCAAGTGGTCACTTTTACGACTAACTTTGTATCTCTAGGTATGCTATTGTGTGTCATGGGTCATGATGGGTGGAGATAGAGTAAGAATTGAGCCTGATAATTGTGAGGAGTTCCATAGGGACCCCATTACTTGGCACATTTGTAATGGGGTGTTGTCATAATAGTGGTTTACAATTCCTGAGAGGAACGAATTTTAGCTGAAATCACATATTTTTAGAAAATATAATGATTTAAGCCTTAAAAAGTTCCATTTTAAGGATTCCAATTGAAGAGGGTTTGATCAAATCACCTTAGATCAAACCCCCTTGGATAGAACCTCGCTAGTTTTAAACCATACCTATAAATGTGTCTCCTTTACACCTATCAAAATGCTGATAAAAAATCACTTTTGATTTAGATTTTGGGGGATCAAATGAATTCATTTAAAATTTATTTCAAATGATTATGGTATTCCCTCAGAACAAGCTATCCAATGAATATAATTTTAATATGTTTTGGTTTTGTTATGTATTTGTTTTTTAAGTTTTATTAAACATAGGTTTTTCATCGAAAATGAATTTCTTTGTTCTTCACATGTGGAAAAATAGAATATTATCAAAAAAAAAAGTTGAAAAATATGAGTGCACCAGATATTGAAGTCCTTGATCCAACAAAAAAAAAAAAAAAATTTTGACATATACAAAAAAATTTATCGTTATACGGTCGCGTTGTGTCTGAATTGTAATTCGTTTGACTTTGAAACATGATTAAGGAAAAAATATTCAATAAAAAACTATCTAACCAAGTGGAAGCACTAGATACAGAGTTACAAATCTAAATTTGAAAGAATTAGAATTTTATCCTTCATGGAAAAAAAGTTATGCGTTATACGGTGTGCGTCACTTTTTTAAAATTTTGTTTTATGAAAAAAATCTATTTTCGTGGGAGATGGAAAAAGAAGTCCAATTTGATTCCAAAAATTTTGAAAAAAATATTTTTAGAATCTCTAGACAAAATTTGATGAGACTCTAGTTTGCATCATCTTCAAATTCCTCGCAGTTTAGCCGCTATAGGTGCCCGAATGTGAAGATTTAGTTAAAAATAATAATTTCAGTGTCCAGTTTGGCCAAAAATTGTAAACCACTATTATGGGATCACCCAATGAGGATGGTCTGGCATAGCTTTTGGAGAATCTTGTGGGCCACAATGAGTGTTTTTCCGCCTAGTTTGTTGGTTCATGCAAGGATAGGAGGGTCACCATGGGTGGCATCTCGCTTGAGGTGAATGAAGAGGTTATTGGAAAGGTGACAGGACTTTCCTGTAATGAAAATAAATATAAAAAACACACCAAAATGCAAGACTTGGAGAGTCTCAATTCCTTCTTAAAAGGTGATGAGAAGTCAGTTTGGAAGCAGTCTGGTTTCGACCGCGAGGCACTGCCAAAACCATGGGACAAGGTGTGTCTTGATTTAATATGTTACTTTAGAAGGCTAGTTCAAGGTGTTTTAATTTTACCATTTTCCACTGTTAAAACACTTTAGGCACAAGATGACCCCTAGCTTTCTATTTTTTCTACTCACCTCTCTGGAAAATTCTATTAAAGAAACCCTCGAGGCTTCTGCTCTCAACTCAGATGATACACCCCCTTTACCTCTGCATCAAGCCCTAATCCTTAGGCTCTACCAATTTAATCTTTCATTGTGCTTGCCCAAACCCATCTCTATTGTGTGTGTTGAGGAACTGGAACCCCCTAATGTGGCCCCTATTAATCCTTCCCCTACTACCTTTGAGGGTTCTAAGAGGAAAACCCCCATTCTTGAAATTGAGCCCATTTTTGAACTTAAGCCTAAACCCCCTTCTAAAAAGAAGAAAAGCACGACCAGTATGGCCTAGTCTAATGCAGCGACTGAGTTATGCGAGCTAAAAAATAAACTCGTCAAGAAGGACAACAAACCCACCACCAAGAAGAAGGGGAACAAAGTTTCTTAGAGCCTGATGGAATTTCCAGCGTCTAACAGCGAAGGTAGGAGCGATGAGGAAAAAGACTCCAAGGGTGATACCATGGTGGCTGTGAGCTTTGAAGTCAGGGTGGAACAAACTAGTGTGAGGAGGTCCCACAAACTGGTGAAGAACAAAAAAGGTACCCTAGTTGATGATATTTCCAGTGAATTGGAGCATATTGGTGGTAGGACTGAAGGCAAAAAAGACATTGTTGAAGAGATGAACGAAGGGTTTGTGGAAGGCATTAGCAATTTTTTGGACATGTATAGGGGGATCAAGGAGGATTCCACTCACTCCTCTGACTGCAGAGCTAGTGGGGAAGATGAGATCCTGAGTAGGAGGGGAAAGAATGAGGACCCTAGTGTATTGCAGGATTGGGTTGCTAAATTGGAGTGGAAATTCTTTTGTCTAGCCTGGTTCACAGTTAAGATGATCCACGGATCTGTTGTCACTCTATCTAATGTCATCAAGGAGGGAGTGGATAAAAATTCTGAGGGAGAAGGACCCAACTAGATTGGGGATGATGTGTTGAATCTCCTGGTCTAGAAATGGGAAAATGTGGATAGTTAGTGTTAGGGTCTGGGTGGTACTGGTATTCTGTTGTTAATGTGTTGTGTTCATGTCCTATTTTCATTGTTTTTGGTTATAGAATTTTTTGATAATGTTTTGAACTAGTTCCTTTTTGGCCCTCTGGGCTCTCCGTGTAAAGGGTACATCACCTTGTAAATGTTGCTTATATAATAAAAAACATAATCAAGAGAATCTAAACCTCTTGAAAAATCAACAAACATACTGCTGCAAAATGTTAACACAATGGGACCCAACACATATGAGACATCTTGGAATACCCAACAATAAGGTCCCAATACTAATATGCAACACATGGGAATTCTTCCACCAAGAAAACCACAACAACATGTAGTGAGCCAACAAGGAAACAAACCTTCACAACCCCAACTACATGTTAACAACCCACCTTAAGGACAACCACCCCAAGATCAAGGCATGTGCCATGGAAATTTTCAAAACCAAACTCAATGCATGCCTCAACAACAATACTATGATCCTAACATGTGAAATCAATATGGATCATTGTAGATGCCCAAAACACTCAACATCAAACATACATTTCATCACCACCAAATTTCAATACCCAACACCAAATGTATGTTCAACCACAACAAAACACACACCTAAAAAATCAAGCACCCAATCCTCCACAACATAACATCGATGCACAACCTTCGTCACAATACCAAACCTACACACCTCAACAACAACACAACATACCTCAACAACAACATAGTGCACCTCAACAATAACACAGTATACCTCAACAACAACACAATGTACCTCAACAACAACACAACAAACCTCAACAATAATACACTGTACCTCAACAACAATACATCATACCTCAACAACAACACAACATACCTCAACAACAAGACAACGTACCTCAACAACAACAACATACCCTCAATACACAACATGCCAACATTAGTCCTCAAGGACTCCATCCATCATCCTACATCCACAAAATGGCCCACGGGCCATCATATGTAAAAACCTCACAATATAACACACACAACATAGCAGGGCAACAAGGTTATAACGTCTCTCCTTATCAAACAAACACACCAAGTGATGATGTAACCTTACAAATATAAAATCTCAACCAAAGGATATCAGACATCCAAATTGGAAAGCCGAAGAAGAGCTATGCTCTACAAGACATATATCCATATCCCTTTGATTGGTCCTTATCTATGATACCCTTCCCCAAAAACATGGAAATACAAAAAAATGAAAAATACAAGGGAAGAGGAGCTCCAATTGAGAATGTGCAAGAATTCTCAGTAGCTTGTATGGATGTAAAACATAATGATACCTATTTAATGAGGCTTTTCCCACAAACTCTCAGCAGGGCTACTATCGAGTGGTTCTCTCATCTATTGTCTGGTATCAAAACCTTTGATAAGTTATTAGAAAAATTTGTCAACCATTTCTCATACAACATAGATTAAGATATAACGGTCCCCAATCTATACAAAATTAAACAAATCCAAGGGCTTATGATGATATGGAGAGAAACTTTGATGGAACAATAAGACTTCCAATACAAGTAGGGCCAACAATAGTAGAAATAACTTGTCAAGTACTGGATCTTGAGTTTCCACATAACCTTCTCTTGGGACGTCCATGGATCCATGCAATACAAGCGGTCCCTTCAACCTTTCACCAATGCTTAAAATTTCCTTACAATGGTAAGGAAGTTACAGTATACATTGATCATGAACCCTTCCATTATTGCTCAATCTTGTAGCAGTACAAAATTATCCTTCAAATACCCAGTAACGACATATCATTCCACTCATTTTCCTATGTCAATACAACATCACTTGCTTCAACCTCAACTCCATCTATGTCAACCTCAACTCCATCTACATCACCCGATCCTCCAAAATCTAACCTCAAGATCTAGGTGCTTGACTAGGGCTTTGGAGAATACCATTTCAAACAATCCTTCTACATTGGGGAGTTTCCCCCATCACCAAAATCCTATAATTGACCAAAGGAAAGAAAGCATGTTCAAGTTGTCACATATGAATTCAAGCCCACTATCTTCACCAAGTGGGGAGAAATGAAGGATGAAGTGGTATTCGAAGAGGACCTCTCATCATGGATCTATAAAGAAGAACAAGAGGAATAGGAACAACTACATTCCCATCCTATAGATCTTAGCAATTAAGGTTATCAGATAGCAAGAAATATGGGATACACTAGAAAAGGTGGCCTTGTTCTACATGAACAAGGCATAAGAGAACCCATCATAATAGAACAATGCAAGAAGAACATGAGACTAGGTTATGGTTCAATAAACGTGGTTACCCCAAACATTGGAACTACCTCTTATCAGGAAATAGCTCCTTCTATTGTCATTGAGACATCAAATAACTACAATCTTATTGACAACAACCTAACAATTGCAGACCTATGTGAAGACTTTGGCATAAATACCATTACCTTCAGACCTACATCTAAGGAATGCCATGTACTGAAATAGATTCCAACGAATGGGGATGGGAGTCTTGCGCCTCTAGTGACTATGACCTAGATACCCTCTAGGACCTTGATAACTCTACTATCCTTACCTTTTCCCCATTCACGTCCAACATAAGCTTTGTTGATAACAATGATAACTTACCCTTATGTCACCTGTAGTTGATCGATTGGGATCAACAACATCATGCACATGTTGTGGACCTATTCCATAACAACAAAGCTATTGTGGAGTTCATGGGAATTCAACAAGGTATCTATCAAGGAGATCACAAGGCTGGTTTTTTCATAGAACTAGAACAAGGAGCATACTTTGGAGGGGAGATTGCATCCTCCAATCGCAAAATTGAAAAGAAAAATCTAAAAAATAAAAACGAGACCCTCTAGGGAAAACCATAATTTGGCTCTATCGAATCATAAAAAAGGAAAAACAAAGGACATAACTAAGGGTGAAAATCTCACTGAGGCACCCGAAGATGGAGGATTCAATCTCCCCATTACAGAGTATCAAGAACACTTAGTAACCTTGGTTGAAGGTTTTGAACGTATCAACATTAGAACAACAAAGGAACCTAAAATAACATATCATGCAACTTCCTTAGATCCTAAGGAAAAAGTAAACTTCACGACATTCATCAAGGAATCTAAGATCAACTTTTCCTAGACATATGAAGATATGACTGGGTTGGATCCAACTTTAGTGGTACACCACTTGATGATATTTCGTGCATCAAAACCGGTTATGAAAAAGATTGACAAGATGTACCCACAGATAGCATTGTTAGTCAAGGTGGAGCTTCAAAAACTACTGGACATTGGATTCATCAGACCCATAGACTATCTTGAGTGGGTATCCAACCTCGTACTGGTATCGAAACCCACTGGGAGCATATAGATCTATACAAACTTTAGAGATATTAACAAAGCATGCCTTAAAGATGACTTCCCCATTCCCAACATTGACATAATAGTGGATCTAACTGTTGGATCTACCCCTTTTCTTTTTCTTTATTTCTTTAAGTCTTTGACATTGTATGATTGAGTATCTTGTCATTGTTGTTGCATATTTAACAAAGGTATGTGTCTCTTCATGCCTTTGTTGGTTTTCCATGAGATCTTAGATTTTGGGGGCTTGATCATCCTCCTTGATCTTTGTCATCATATCTTTCCAACAATTGTACAATTAGACCTCTCTTGATTATCTACTTTAGTGTGAGTTTGATGCAAGGTCATCCTCTCACTAAAGTGGGGGCTAAATGTAGTGTAGGAAAATGTACTCCTTTACATTTTCACACTTTGTTTGGGTCCCCTCAATTAAATTGGACTTAATTAGGCCTTAATAAGCCCTATTTTACATCTACAAGCCTAATAAATTACATTTTCCGAAGGGGAAACCCGACAACAATTAATGCCAACACATAATATTTTACATTGAGCAATGTGTGCTCCAAGAATAGGGACTTGGGACCTATTCACCCATGGGAAAATGGGTCCTCCTTAGGCCTTTGAATCTAAATTTAAAATATGTTTTTGGTGGTATTTTATTTTCCCTGAATTCAAATTCTAATGTCGGCCTGTAATGTTTAATTTTTGGGAAATTAAGGATACATACCTATAAATACAAGGTTATTTCATCAATTCAAATCCTAGAAGAAATTCTAAGACACCTAGAGTTTTCATTCAAGCATTCCAAGAGAAAATATTATGATCAAGGGCATTCGAGAGTAGATTTATCAGTGATTTATTGCAAAAATCAAGATCTCAACCATCATGTCAAAGTCTTTTGCAATAATGCATGTTTTTGGAGCTAACATTGTGATGTAGGTTTCAAAGATTCAAGCCAAAATTCAAGTCATATTTCAAGCATCAAGATCCATATCCATTGGAGCCATTTCATGCAAGATCAAGATCAACATTTTAGCCCTCCAAAGGTTTATTCAAGGGTTTGGTGAGTTGCAACATAGCATTGTTCATTCATCATTCCTTTCATATTTTCGTTATTTCAATTCAAGGTTCAATTACCCAAATGGGGTTTGACCAAGGAAAACCCCCATTCACCAAAACAAACATTTTTTCCCTCTTGTGTTTGTGTTGCAGATCTTAGGTTCAAGAAGGATTGAAAATATCTTGAAGAGAAAAATTGGAAAAGTTGTCAAAGTTGTTGTCAATTCACGAAATATCACCTACAGATCTTATTTCTGAATTTTTGACATTGAAACCCAAATCAAACAGAAGCTACAGACTAAAATTAGAGGCTCCTGAAAGCTAGTTGAAACCTCTACACAAAGACCCATTCACCTATGGGCGAATGAGTCCCAGTTAGCCTCTCGAATCTATATTTTGGTGATAGTTACACATCACTTTTCCCTTTCTAGATCTATCAGAACTCCACTGATTATGTCTATACTATGATTTAAATTGATGTTTCAAGTTTGAATGTGTATAGTTGAGTTGATTTACTATTTTTAGTTTTTCTCCCAAAAGTGTTGTTCAAGATAATACCTCCATCCTCAATCATAAGGAAATCAATAGATTCCCTCATTGAGTTGACTCACCTAAGGGTTGTAAGTAAATTCTTTGTGTGGATCTCATTTCCTAATGAAAATAGGAAAATAGGTGCATCATACCCCCTTTGTTATCATTTCATTTTGGTGAACCCTTCCCACCTTTAAACCTATTTTTCACCATTTAACCTTGGTAGATTTTTTTTTGGAATCCATGGCTATGATTGAGAGGTATCTTATCATTAATTTGCATTCAAATAATCTCCAATAGATTCTTCTTAAATTTAGGATTAGTAGATGATGTAGTAGCAATATCTAGTCTTGCACTAGGTACTGGTGGAGGAATTGTAGTGAGTGGTGAAATGATGAAAAATGGGTGAGTTCACCAAAAGGGGATTGATGAACTACTTAGGGGCCTATTTCTCATCAATTCATTAGGAAATGATATCCACACAATGAAATGACTTACAACCCTTAGGTGAATCAAGTCAAAGTGTGAATTTGTTGATTTCCTTTTTTTGCAAGGATGGGGATCTTGATTAAACAACACTTTGGGGAGAAAGATTAAAAATAGTAAACTAACTCCAAAATGGAATCTACAACTTGGATCTAATAGATTAAGCTCAATACTTATGGAACCAGAAATCAGATCACAGATCAAAGAGAGGTAAGATGATGTGTACGAGTCACCAAAAGTGCTCTGCTGAAGCTAACCTGGGACTCATTCACCCAGGGTTGAATGGGTCCTAAGTTAGGTTTTGTCTACAACTTTTGGAAGCCTTTGCAACAAATTCAAATCTCTTAATTTTCCTAGGTTTCAAGTTTGGAAATCCGGAAATAAATTTTGTAAGTGAGTTTTCCTGAGATGACAACTTTTGCAACTTTGACAACTTCTCCAATTTTTCTCTTCAAGAGATCTTCAATATTTTTTCCACCTAAATTTGTAAACACAAATCAAGAGGGAGAAATATTTTATTGTTGATGAATGGGGGTTTTCCTTGGTCAAACCTCGTTTGGGTAATCAAACCTTGAAATGAAATGAAATAGCATGAAAGGAATGATGAATGAACAACTCTATATCACAACTCACCAAACCCTTGAATGGACCTTGGAATGTAGATCTATAACTTGCATGAAATGGCTTCAATGGATGTGGATATTGATCTTGAAACTTGATTTGAAACAATGCCTTCAATGCTTGAATGAATCATGAACTCAACATCAACATATTAGCTCCAATAACATGCATGATGCAAGAAGACTTTATATGATAATTGGATCTTGGTTTCTATAATAATTCTTCACTAAATCTTCTCTTGAATGCCTTGAAATGCTCTTGATCTCATAAACTTGCTCATAAAATTGCTAGGTGAAACATAGTGAAATGACCTTATATTTATAGATATGTAACATTAATTTCCTGAAATTCAAATAATACAAGCCAACATGTGAATATGGATTTATATGTTAAAATACCACCAAAAACATAATTTAAATTTAGGTCGTAGGTCTAAGTGAGGGCCCATTCGCCAATGGGTGAATGGGTCCTAGGTCACTCACCTAGGACACACATTGCTCAATGAGAACTGTTATGTTTAGGCATTAATGAATGTCAGGTTTCCTCTTCAGAAGATGCAATAAATTAGGCTTGGATTTGAATTGAAGGGGAAAATTAAGCTCAATTAATTAAAGGAGCCCTAAATAAGTGTGAAAGTGTAAAGAGGTACACTCTACAACACCACATTAAGGCACAATTAAGTCCATTTTAATATTAATTATAAATTAGGTGTAAAAATGTAAAGGGATACATTTTTCTTCACTACATTTAGCCCCCACTTTAGTGAGAGGAAGAGCACTAGCAAAAACTCACACTAAAGTAGACATTCAAAACATATGTATGCAACAATGACAAATATACTCAATCATACAACATCAAAGACCCGAAGAGGGAGGATCAAGCCTTGACTATCCAACGTGATGTGGAACATGCCTCAGTTGTTTATCCAAGAGAAGGGGGGAGGATCAAGCCTTAATTGTCCAACGTGATGTGGAACACATCTCAGTTGTTTGTCCAAGAATGTGCACAAGAAAAACTCGATGTCCACTATGCAAACAACGCACTCACTCCGGGCTAATGGAACCTCAGGCTGTCCACTAGGTGAGCCCCCAAGGGGTGGCTTAGTGAGAAATTCATGCTAGGTCTACAAGCTCTCACTATACTAACCATACCAAAGCTATCCCTCTAATAACTCTGGTAGGGTGCCACAAGATGACAACTAGAACTTTGGGCTTCACAAGGTTAACAAGTTGTATTATGCTAAACACTTATGAACAAAATGAAAATACAAGTTTTTTCAAATGGACTTTTCTTAGTTCATGTAAGGTCTCTTCTTAGGGAACATCATGCCTAATGTCTCCAAGAGAGGACAAGTCAAGGGTAACAAAATCACAACTTAGGGAATGCAACACATAGCATCACCACTAAGAGGAAAGTCGTACACCACAAAATATCACGCTCTCGAAGGACATCACACCCAATGACACCACCAAGAAAAGGGCACATCACAAGAAAGAAAATCGCAAAATGAAACATGAATGCCAAAAATAATGCCAATGTATGCCCCCACTTTAAGGAAATTTCTAACACCATTTCTGGGAGAAATTTTCTTTAAAGTAGCCAATACTCAATGCTAAACCATAAAGAGGACATGAGAGCTTATTTAGAAAGCCCTATGCCAAGTCATATGTTTCCAAATGAAGCTATATCATGAAAGAGAGAGAGAGAGGGGTTTCCCCCAAAATGAAATACCAAAAGACATAAGGGATCCATGGATTCGTGATAAGTATATATTTGCTACAATGTGATTATAGAGCTTAGAAACATCATCATTCCCTAAATACTCGCAGAACAAGAAGAATGACACATAGAGAGAAAAAAACAAAGAAAAAGCTTTTGGGTCAATATGGAAGAGACATAATTGTTTTGATGCCTTGCATCATCCTTAAAAGGAAAAACACAAGACAAATGAAAAGATAAAGGTTTATGACATATAGATGAATGTAGATACAAATATATGAATGCACATGAAGAGGGATACATCAAACGAAACAGTACGGGGGGATCACATTACACACATGCAATCACACAAAAAAACATGCAAATGAAAACAAAGAAAAGACTAGTAAGGCACATACGAGTCAACCTATAGTAGGTCATTTGCATCTCAATATTGATCAGTATATATGGAAGGTGGACAACTAGCCAAAGGGACAACATCAAGTGCAACACTAGGACTAGGGTATCTAACCCCTTACCTCCACTAAGTGCAAGACAAGGATGAGATAAGATGGGTGATGAGAATGAGCTCCTTGCACTAAAGAAAATGATATTCAGTGAATGTTAAACATGTAATAATGAGCATGCTATGATCCTACAAATATTGGATGGCAAGGGGGAAAGTGCATGCTTTAAGTCAAGATGAATCCCTAGGTGATCTAAATTTCTTTAATAATCCATTTAAAGGACAAAAATTATTGGTGTGATGTCCAAAGAATCTATGATAGGCACAATATGGTCTATTTTGATTAGTTTTATTTTTGGTTAGCTTTTCACATTTAGGTGGTAAGTTGATTAATCCCCAATGTAAAAGAGTGTAAAAGGCCTTCTCAGTCTTGGATATCTTTAATAGGCCATCAAAGGATTCAGGTAGATCATATATCTCTTCTAGTTGAAGTTTTTGATGTGCAAGTAGTTTCAACTTCTTCTTCTTTGGTTTGATAATTGTTTGGTCATCAATTTCATCTTCTAACTGTAAGTCCTTTCCTTTTTCAGAAAAAGGATGTGTTAGGAGTAGTAAAATGATCATAATCTATGTTTTCTTTTCTCTTATGTGTGGGAAATGTATTGTAAGCTAGTTGAGGAGGAGACAATTTTTTGTTAATTAGATGGAAAAAGGTGCATATAAATTATATTCCTTCTTCATGCTTAAGCATTTTTTGTATGTTCCCTATGAGAGGAATGGCATTAGCAACAATAGGTTTAGTTCTCACAAAGTATTGCAAACTTTTTAATTTTTCATTTATCCTTCTTATGTTCTCTTGTGGGACATTAGCAACCATTGTTTGAACATCATGAAAAAAATTTGTAGGTAGGGAAGTCATTAGAAATGAGGTATGAAGACTATGATTGTCATGTCCCCTAAAATTGTAACACTAAACTATCAAGCGTCTAAAGACAAATAAATAAATAACATACAAATAATTGTTAGATTCCAAACATGAATAATTACGATTTAAATATAATTATAATTACCGTTGGTAATATTATAATTATAAATATAATATTAATGATAAATATGAGAATTATCAAATACACAAAATATAATATTCAAAATAAAAATATAAATAATCGCAACCAATATTATTAATGTAATTATAATCATCATGGATAATATTGATATTATTAATAGTAAAAACACTAAATCTGAAAAGCAACTATGCTTCTGATTAAATATAAACAAATAATAAACACAAAGCAAAAGCATTAATATCAATTCCTAGGAAGCATCGAATAATAAACACAAGCATTGGTATCTTCTCCTAAAGGCATCATTTCCTAAAGGATACTCATAATGCATTGTATTATCCCAGCAATTACTAACAACTAAAAGCTACGGCTTTTCCTTTGATGCAATAGTTACCAAAAGTCATATACTTTGGTCATCGAAGGGTTATGACTATTATTAAATTAAGGCTTAAAAGAGAGAAAGAAGGATAGAGTGAGGGACGTGTAAGGTATTCACATCATTATAAATAGCCACCGCATGTTTCTTGTGAGAAGTCGTGGTATTTAGGGGAGGGTAAGAGAAGTCGGATCTAAAGGCAGTGATAGGTATAGAGGGAAAGGAAACACACTTAGGCTAGAAATACTTGGACCCTCCATGAAGCCGATCACAAGCAAAAGGCAGCGACTGGGTAAGTCTAAGTCTGTCAGGTTGGGTATGATATTTATCTCTTATTTACTACTGTCATCTGTTGTTTATATATTTCAGGAATGTGTTAACATACTGTAAATTATATATATGCACATTTAATTCCTGTAGCATACTTCATACGAAACTTATGAATGTTCGATTATAAACAAAGGAGTTGACAATAGTTATAGCTGGCATATATACTTAATATATACATGATAAATATATATATATATATATATATATATATTTCTGAGTGGATTAATATAATAATGGCAAACAGTCAGAATAGTGAAATTGGGCATATTATTAATTTAGATCTCAATTGATGCTTATAAGTATACTTAAGTATATTATGATTTATGGAGACATTTGAATAATAGTAGGATGGATAAGAATATTGAGGAATTGGAAGAATATGGTTAAAGATTGATAAGTGTATATGCAGTTGCATTTATAAACATATGTCAAACTCATAAATACATCATAGATAGTGGGATACATACAATACATATAAGATAATATATATAGTTATATAGAATATATTATTTACGACAATCCAATAATGATGCTTGCAGCAATTATTGAGCCTTATAAATAATAATTACTCTATTTATTCGTTATGATATAATAGAACTCCATTTATGAGATCTTGAAAGATGTTTAATGTCTAATGAACTTATGAAACATATTACAAAAGAATCATTCATAGAAGTGATAAGAAGAAATGAATAATTCTTTGATGAGAATGGAATATTTATATCATCTCTAGTCTTATTAGATTTTATAACTAAACTTATTGATCTCTAACGTTCTAATGTCTCCTTGAGGAACACTTTGAATACAAGTTTGGGTTTAAGTGCTTCCACCGAAAAGGGGTCATTACAATGATCCATATAGGGTTGATTATCAACACTATTAGTGAAAGAGTTGGAGAACCCAATATCCACGATGAATGGTGTATCACGGGATGACATGAGTCTCGAAATACGTCTCAGAAAAGTATTGCTAATAGGACACCAAGTTGTAAAGCTCATACAAGTTTCAAAAGCTCAATATATACCAAAAATGGAAAGAAGGTGAAATGCAATGAAGTAACCTAGAATGTAAAGTGCAATGCAAATGTGTAAATGCAATTTTCATATTTCAAACAAGATAATTTTTTGATTATGTTATGTAAAAACCTGAAAATGACGTCTTGTAAATGCAATTTCGAATTCACCCAATGCACTAAATTTATCAAATGAAGCTAAATATGATCAATTCTAAGTAACAAAAATTTTGCAAACTGAAAACAACAAAGTAGAATGCAAAAATAGATGTTTTAATGCCCAAAAATTTAGGAAATGACCCTGATCAAGGACTCATTCACCCATGGGTGAATGGGTACTAGCTTAAGTTTTTTTTAAATGTTTTTGCATATTTCTAAGTTGATTCTAGTGGTTTCCAAATTTTGATTTAAAACAGTGAGTTATAGTTTGAATTTTCTGTGAAATTAAGGTTGAATGCAAATGCAAAATATGACAAAATGACAAACTAGGAGATCTCATTTGATGTGAAATTTTGATTGAATTTTCAAAAGTATTTGAATGATGATGCAATGCTATGTAAATGATTTACACAATGACTAAGTTTTTTGTAATTTTCAGATTTCAAGAGATGCAAAAATGCAATCCTAAAACTCTAAATGAGATGTAAGATAATGCAATTTAAGCAACCCTAAATGAGATTGAATTCAATGCAATGAAATGCAAATAAATGCAAGATCTAAATCTAGGGTAAAAATGGACTCCAAAATAAATAAAAAATGCAATGATCAAACGTCGGGTTCACCAAAATGAAATGATGAAAAATAGGTGAGTTCACCAAAAGGGGATTGATGAACTACTTAGGGACCTATTTCTCATCAATTCATTAGGAAATGAGATCCACACAATGAAATGACTTGCAAACCTTAGGTGAATCAAGTCAAAGTATGAATCTACTGATTTCCTATTTTTGCAAGGACGGGGGTCCTGATTAAACAACACTTTGGGGAGAAAGATTAAAAATAGTAAACTAACTCCAAAATGCAATCTAAAACTTAGATATAATAGATTAAGCTCAATACTGATGGAATCACAAATCAGAGAGAGGTAAGATGATGTGTACCAGTCAACAAAAGTGCTCTACTGAAGTTGACCCAGGACTCATTCGCTTGGGGGAAAATGGGTATTGAGTTAGGGTTTGTCTACAACTTTTGAGATCCTTTGTGATAGATCTAAATCTCTTAATTTTCCCAAGTTTCAAGTTTAGAAAGCCAAAAATAAATTTTGTAAGCGACTTTCCGTGAGATGACAACTTTGACAACTTCTCCAATTTTTCTCTTGACTTGAGATCTTCAAGATTTCTTCCACCTAAATTTGTAAACACAAATCAAGAGGGAAAAATATTTTATTGTTGGTGAATGGGGGTTTTCCTTGGTCAAACCTCGTTTTGGTAATCAAACCTTGAAATGAAATAGCATGAAAGGAATGATGAATGAAAAACTCTATGTTACAACTCACCAAACCCTTGAATGGACCTTGGAATGTAGATCTGCAACTTGCATGAAATGGATTCAATGAATGTGCATCTTGATCTTGAAACTTGATTTGAAACAATGCCTTCAATGCTTGAAAGAATCACGAACTCAACATCAACATATTAGATCCAACAACATGCATGATGCAAGAAGACTTTGATATGATAATTGGATCTTGATTGCTGTAATAATTCTTCACCAAATATTCTCTTGAATGCCTTGAAATTCTCTTGATCTCATAAACTTGCTCATAAAATTGCTCGGTGAAACATAGTGAAATGAGCTTATATTTATAGATATGTAACATTAATTTCCTGAAATTCAAATAACACAAGCCAACATGTGAATATGGATTTGAATATGTTAAAATACTACCAAAAAGTTAATTTAAATTTAGGTCCTAGGTCGCTCACCTAGGACACACATTGCTCAATGAGAAGTGTTATGTTTAGGCATTAATGAATGTTGGGTTTCCTCTTCAAAAAATGCAATAAGTTAGGCTTGGATTTGAATTAAAAGGGCCCAATTAAGGAAAATTAAGGTCAATTAATTAAAGGATCCCTAAATAAGTGTGAAAGTGTATAGTACACTCTACAACACCACATTGAGGTATAATTAAGTCTATTTTAATATTAATTCCAAATTAGGTGTGAAAATGTAAAGGGATACATTTTTCTATACTACAAGTGGTATATGTTATGAATACTTTAGAATGACATTGAGATATATCTCAAGATATACTAGAATCTAGATAACATTAGGTATAACTTTACTTCATATATCAAGCTATTATTTGCCTATGTGAAGACATAGATTGGATTAGGAAGAGTATGCTCGTAGACTATTAGAACTACATCTAGATTGATGAGCTATAGGTAAAATTAGAAATTTTGTATGATTAGGAAGTTTAGTATTAATCAATATGAGCTTGTGGGTTTTTGTAAACCAGAATTTGAAATTAAAAATAGATTCCATAGGTGATCACTTGATGGTGGTGAATTTATCAAGGAGGGAGATGTTATCGCTACACCCTTTTGATATTTACATAGTAACTCACACATTTGATCCCAACTATGTATAATAATACCTGGGAAATAATTTAAAGCCATTAAAGAGAATTAAACTTGAGATAAATAGTGATAAACCATTGAGTGACACCATCTTCTATAACATGGTGGAGGAAACACATGTTAGCCACATCTTGAGTATGGTCTATTAGAGAGACAAACCTATCACTCAATAACATATGAAATACTTTAAGAGATGGTGGAACAATTTCCCATTGAGACAATATTAGGGAAAAAGACCAAAAAGCATGAAAAATGAAGGGAAAAGTGGTTAATTATCAAGACAAATTAAAAATTTCAGCAAAATTCAAAGGGTTTGTAACCTTTGTTGGAGGGCGAAAATGTTGTCATAGCCATATCAAAAGATAAAAAGGTTCTCAAAACATGTAATACCATTCATTTTTTTTTTATAATAAGTGTTAAGAGCAAGTAAGAGGCGTGAAATTTTACTAATTAAAGTTGCATCAGAATTTTTCAAAGGATTTGAAACCTTTGTCAACTTTTGACAAGGTTTTCACAACCTTGTCGGACTCAAATGAGGTTGTTAAAAGTGGTTTGATCTACAACACCATGTGCCAACATGGTTGAGGATGCAAGGTATGGGTAAAGGTTGGTGTTAATGTGAAAAGAGAAAGCAAGAAAAGTTAAAGTTTTTGGCATTTCATAAGGTTTCTAGAACTAGTGTCGACTCTCGATAAGGTTTTCATAACCTTGTTGAAGGCCAACAAGGTTCTCAAAATTGGTTATATCTCCAAATCCAAGGGACAAAGAGAAAAAGAAGAAGCAATGCTAAGAAATAATTAAGCGATAAAGATGAACAAGGGAAACATAAAGTAAGAAGTGTTAAGTTGTTCATAATTTCATAAATATTTTAAAACTTTTGTTAGTTGCCAACAAGGTTCTCAAAACCTATTCCATCATTGACACTAAATTCAAATGCAAAAAAGAGAAGAAAAGGGAGATGAAGCTGAAAAAAATGAAAAATAAATGCATAAATAAATCAAAATAAGTGGAAGAAGAGAAAGAAAAGTTAAGATTTTTGTAGGTTTTAAGGGGTTTTAAAAACTCTATTGGCTCCCAATGAGGTTTTCACAACCCCATCAGAGCCTAACATGGTTCTCAAAACCGGTTCACAAGTTGACAAGTTCTATCAAGAATTAAGAAGGGCTACTCTAGAAGACGCAAATTATTTCACCTGTTATTCTACAATACTACTAATGTGCTTGCATCACCTAACAACCACCATATTTATCATAAATCATTAGACGTAATTGACCATGCTTCATTCAATTTTATAATCCCTTTTTTGGTCCAAGTAGTTGCTACAATAGATTTCTTAGGTAACCTATTCTGACATCTATGATCACCCCACAAATCATTAATGCTCAAGCATGGTTAGAGTACAAAATACTATTCTTTCATGTCCCCTAATCATCTAGATTAGATTTTGAGGACACTTGTATGTAGGGAATTACCCAAAATTTTATGGTTAAGGCATGAACACTTCTTGCAACATCTACTAGGGATAAAAACATGTTTATTGTTGTCATAATATTTCTTCATTTATTTGTATTAAGGAAGAAAGGCTATATTTTTCTCTTACAAGATTCAAAATAAAACACTTATTTGTAACATTTTTGTGTTCTTAGAAGTGTAAACTATATAATTTACATGCTTTGCAATCAATAAAACTAAAAATACCTTCTCCATAATTATTATATTGTGTAATTTTTTGAGTTTGAGCCACACACTGTAGCCTCTGTTAGTTTGTTTTAGGTTAATTGTAGACATCTCACCCCTTTAGTTGTTATATTCTCTTTGCATCTTTACGTCTTAATAGTGTCAATGGAAGTAATGCAACATTCCATCAATTCTAAAAGGATCGTATTGTACCACTAGTATGAGAAGAGAACTCGACTAAACTTTGGTGCATCACCGCCCCTTCCCTTTGTGCAATCTTCTTCCCCTTTTCCTTGAGAATTGTTAGAACAAGGTTATATTTTATTTTACTCAATGTTGAGTTGGATCAACACTTGCATCTAAGTTTAGTAAAGGATCTAGTCTTCTCTAGAGGTTTGATCTCATTATTAAGGTCCCACACCTTGAGATAATTCCCATTGTATTGTTGGATTGTTGAACTCTAGGTTCAACAAAGGGTGAAAAATTTAGTGATAAAAAATGTTTTGTCCATTATTGAGGTGGATTATATGGTGGAAAATCATGCTTGTAAATAAGCCATTTGGTTGAAAAGATTATGTTTAGATGTTGGGCTAATTTAGGGTGCAATTACTCCTTACTATAATAATTATAATATGATTTATTTGGCAAAAAACCCAAAATTTCATGCAAGGACCAATTGTATAGATGTGCAATACCATTTTGTTAAATATATGGTCAAATATGAAAGGATGTAATTAGGAAAGTTCAAACTTTGATGAATACTGCAGATGTTTTAACCAAAGCCCATGAGCACACATAAATTCAAATGTTGTCTACACTTTATGGGCCTTTCATCCCCTGGTCATTAAATTCCATGACGGTATGCTTCCCTTTGGATCTTACAAGGTTTTTGACAAGTGGAAAAATTTCAGGAATTAAGGTGTCTAAACCTTGACAATTTCTAAGTTTATTTATTAGTTATTTATCATTTTTCTCATATTTTATACCATTTAAGAATGTGATCTACCAAAATAGGGCATGGAATTTTAAGTTGGGTTCATATGCACATATCAAGACTTTGTGGAATGTAGTAAGGTGTATTTAAAATGTCTATCTACAATGGATTTGGAGCACCCTATTTATAGGGATTTTATGATAGAATTTTATTATGCATAAGAGCCAAGAATAGAGGCAATTAATTTGGAATCTTGACCAACTATGATAAGATTTATTATTTGTCATGAAATGCCTAATTTGAGATGGAGAATAATGACAAGTTGGGTACGCATGTTGGGTTGATAAAATTAGTAAGTTGTGAGAGTTGTAAGAGTGTGAAAGATTATACAATTTTTAGTCTACTAGTGGGAATCTTCAATGGTGGTGTTAGTCTCATCTTTTTTGGAACATGGTATTAGCTATTATATATATAAAAATATTTTCACTAACATCATGTAAAAAAGTAGGGATCATTTAGAATTGGTAGAAATTACATGCAATGAAGAAGAGAACACATAATATGATTTCTCCCATGAGATAGTAACATTCCATCTTTAGCTCCTACTACCTATGGTGAATCACCCACAACCACTTGTTACCATAAATACACTTAGTGGATTGGTTCACATCATCTTCAAAATTTTAATAATTTAATTGCCATGGGTGATAGAAAGTGAAAATTTGGTTAAAAAGATAATTTCAATGTCCCACTTTGGCCAAAAAATAAGAAAAACTTATGTGGGATCATGAGACAAGGAAGGGTTTGAGACATCAACAAAAGTCACTGGTCAAGTGGAGCTACAAAACACAATTCTTGTAATTACTAACTCAATGAAGATGAAATGGTAAAAAATTCAAGTTGTGTAGGGAGATGTGTACAACTCATTCTAATCTCACATGAAAGACAAAAAAATAGTTTATTTGCAAGTTGAGGGCCTGTGCATTTCTTTTTTTGTCAAGTTATATTTGGTGTTTGAGTGACTGAGCTACATGCTTCAAATTTTTTTATTGGATGGTTAGGCTATAAGTTTAAAAATAGTTTTTTAGCAAGTTGAGGGCTTATGCATTTCTTTTTTTGTTGGGTTATATTCGGTGTTTGAGTGGATGGGATACACACTTCAAATTTTGGTTATTGAATGGGATGGGATGGGATAATTATACAAGTTATTGTTACATGCAAATGAGGATTCCAACTTCTCACACAATGACTATGATATATACAATGTAATCCAATCTTATCCCATCTCATATATATCTTTATCACATCAATATTTTCCAAGGTTTTATTCTCTCATAGGGGATCACCATAGATACTTCATCACAATATCATTTTATTTTATTCCTACCCTCTCCTTCTCTAATGGTATCACATTAGCTACATGGAATAATATTTGTGCTTAGTATTTATTTATACCATTATCTTATTTAGTATACCATTCCTTTTGTGTTATATGTGTTAATGTTTTTTTTAGTGTTTCCATATATGTGTAGTTAAAATTTCCATATCTATAACATTTCAAACTTAGTATTTTTGTATGTGTAATATTTCCCATGCTATATATATTTTCTCGCACTACATTTGTTGACATATAGTGATTGCATTACATTGACATGGTGTGTTAGAAGAACAATTTTATATGTATAGAAGAACAAAGAAGAATATATATTTATGTCCCCTACATTATGCAATGATATTAATATACCATATTTTATTTAGCATGCTTCTCCTACTTAGATTCATCTGTTGAACACACTTGAAGATTGAGAGGGGGGTGAATCAGTCTTATCAAAAACTTAATCCCTTCCAGAACTTAAATCTTTCAGCACAATACAACCTTCTTTATCAGATTAAAACCTTTAAACAAAATAGTAACAGAGAAGGTTATAACAATTTGAACCTTCAACAACTTCAATCCTTAACAATATAGCAATTCTACTTCTAATCAGATCAACAATAAAGAAAGATGAAGCAAAGAGCACACATGCATAGGAGAACACCAAATTTATGTGGAAAACCCAATAAGGGAAAAATCATGGTGAGAGTTAACTCACAATATAAAGGCTTACTACCAAAAAGGACTTACAAACTAAGGCACACTACCTTAGAGAAAGATATAAAGGATTTGCAGAACTAAAGCTAACACAAGTTTAGGGATAAGATACAAGGACCAATGATATTCACTATCTTAAAGTAGGATACAAAGATTTAGAGAAAGATTACAATATTTGTCAACATAACACTATGGTGACAAAGGTGTTATAGCACATCTGATTCTATCTTTCACACTTTCAAACTTCTTCTATGAGATCTTCAAAGATAATCCAAACTTTTTACACTTTCTTGTTTGCACACTTGTACACTTCTCCACATTATTGCATACAAAATGATCTTGCATTTATATCCACCACAACTCTTCAAAACCTCAATTAGGTTGGCCAGGAAGAAGATAAACAATGAATTCAACAAGTGGGCTACCAAAACATTTAATGTGATCCTATCTCGAAGATAGAGAGGACCAAAAATAAACTTAATACATCTTTAAAGGTGATCCAAAATAGTTCACACAATGGGACACATCAAACTAAGCTGACATCAAAGGAAATGTGTAGATAGAACATGAAGTGCATAACCAATCATCCCAAAAACATACTTCCAATTGATTTTGCTTAAAGTGGTTCAAACTGAGATAGGTAAAGACCCAAATCTAACTTATCACATCTTCAAATGTTGGCGTAGACCTCCAAGCACATGGTGCAAGAAAAAGGACAAGCCCTATCGGCTAGATATCTATAAATAACCCAGACAACCAACTCAAGATACAATGCAACATCAAAGCGACCAATTAGTAACATGCAAATCACATGGGGATATTCCATGAACATCTAACAACATTTCTAGAAACATCTTTCATACTTTCATGCCATCAACATCCACCGCAAACCAAACAGGAACACAATACTTTATTTAGGAAGCATAGGATACATAACCAGAGGATATAACATTAATAGATCAACATGTGAATCGCTTCAACACATGAAATTGGAATTGAGACATTGCACATACATTGAAAACACATTCACCAAGCCGCAAGAGTAGAGACATTAATGCGGAGAAATGCAGAGCATTTTTCGGATCAGTCCAAACAACCAACAACACTGTCAACCTTCTACAATTCACATAAATCTCCTCAGCAACACTAGTGACCTAAAAATATAGGAGTGCAACATCCATAGAACACTAACTTTGAATCCCAAACTGCAAGACCAAATCTTCAACAATAGATAAATGTAGAGCATTCTTCCAAATAGACTTCAATGTAGCTTCTAGGAACAAAACCACTTAAGCAACTTGTGAAGGCCAAAAATTTCTTTTAGAAACACATGCTTCATTAGGAACATTAAGAGAGAGCATAAGACATACTGTAGACCTTTAAAAATATCTCTCCACCATCAGCAATACTTCTAATGCTTCTACTCCTCATCTTAATATATTATTATGAAACCAACTCTACTAACAAAAATCATACTCAATACCTCTTAGATAAGACATGGCATCCAACCATGAACTTTAGTAAACATCAGATAAGGCATGACATCCAATCATGAACTTCAATAAACACCAGATAAGGCATGACATCCAACCATGGACTTTAGCAAGCATCTCCATACATCAATGTTAACCCAACCTAAATGTTATCAATAATGACAACCAATGCTAAGCAACAAACACTGCAACAATCTCTCACCAAGTAATTGGAATCAAGGACATCAAATTCCAAAAATATCCCTTACTTCTCAAGTGCTAACAACAATGTCAACCACAAACAATTCACCAAGTGTTGTCATCAGCTATTGATAACAAGCTCATCAACCATTGCCAAACATATAACAATCTTCATCAAGTGTTGACATCAAAGAAAACCAACAATCAGTGCTGAAATCAACTACCAACAATCTTACACAAAGCTCCTCAAGTGTTGACATCAATGACAATAACTGCCAACATCATCAACTTGCTAAAGTGGGGACAAAATGTAAAGATGAAAATTAAATACTCTAATATATAGACTTCTTTTTTTGTACTCATTTTAGTTTCCATCTCCTTAGTGCTTTTTAGGATCATTCACACCTATTTCTATCCATCTCAATGAAAAAAATGACAATGAAATAATCCTATCCTTATAAAACTATCCTTAGTCACCTCTTAAAGGTAGGATCTTGTGGGGGTTTTGGCAAATGCTATTGTAAACCATAAATGGTTTCAAACGTGTTCATTTATTTATAAATTGAATACTTGAGGAGTTATATATATATAAATTTGTAGGTACTAGAATGATATTGAAAATAATGTAAGATTCTATGCCAGTGAAACTCCTATGAATGATTTCTCTACAAGTAAGTGTGTTGTAATAGTCTTATTTTATTTGATAATACATTGAGCAATTTTTGGAGCATGGAGTTTTTCTCCCAAAAGGGTTTTCCCCAAATAAATACTAGAGTTATGTGTTCTATTGATAATGTTATTATCCATGTTTCTTTATTTATTAATAGTTTATATTAGATTTAAAGTTTTATGCACACTTCTCCTCTCAAGATTAGTGTAGGAAGAAAATTTTGTTATCCCATTGCTTCCTTACAAGTTTAATGAAACAAACTAGTCAGAGGATATTATTACCAAATTGCATGGATGAGAACTTGTATTCCAATTAGAATTACACATTGGGAATCTAATTTATCTAAGGAGCTATAACAATTGTACTTAAGATTACACAAGAGGATGATGTGCAAAATGAGAATGCTCAAGATGGTTAAATATCATGGGACTGCGTAGTAATTTATTTCTTTATGTTATAGTTCTATTCATTACTGTAGTTTTGTTTAAGCATTTTAGTGTTTTGAGGAGAAAAAAATATGTGTTGGAAGGATGTTGATGCCCAATTGTAGCATTTTGGATTAGCACCATATATAGTACATAGCTATAAATAGCTTGCACATAATTTTATATAATTACATAAGTATAGATAGTAATAAAACACATATATTGTATTTAGAGACACATTGCAAGTCACATATGGATTTAAAGTACGTTTGTTATTAGAACTAATTTATATGCATTTATACATAGTCTAGGTGGTGCTAGGGGACATGCACATTATAACTCTTATATCGTAACACTAATAACAAGTCGATAGAGAGAAGTGACTAATGCATTATTACTAGAATAAATACATAATTGTTTCTTTATTGAGTGTTATTTGTGTGAATGTATGTGATTCATTATGTATAAGTGAACTCTATAATAGGTAACATATAAAGCAAGTAGGGGGAATGAATCAATGTGCTTTAGCTGATACATAGAGAATGCTAGTTCATATGTACTAAGTGCTTAGCAATCAGTCTATTACACACAAGTAGTATATGGTTAACAAAATGTATGAATAGTGTCTAAAGGTAAAGGTATATGAGAACCCATGATAAATAATGTAGCAAAAATGCACAATCTAAGGGTGAGATGGTGAGTTGGTGGATAGGGACCAAATAGAGAACAAAAAATGACTAATCAAACCCTAATCAAAATAGAACAATGAAACACAATAGAGGGTAGATCTAGACCCTAATTAAATATAAAAGAAAGATGTAACAATTAGAAATGCTAGATCTAAAACCTTAATGTAGAAGGAATAAACCCTAAGGAAAATTTTCTAGAGGGTGCAGGAATGTTAGGTTCACCAAAAATATGAAGAAATGAAGAGCACCATTTACTAAATATTTGAGAACAATTAATTAAATCACAAGATAAACAAATATGATGTAGGATAATGAGTGGGGATCAAAACATTAAATCTTAAATTAAATGATTTTAAATGAGATATTTAATTGGATTCTAGTGATACGAAAAATGATCTTGAAGGCACAAGATATTGATTCACCACACAACTAGAATTTTAGGACCTAATATGTCAAGTGTCTTAGACTCTACAAATTGATTTTGATTTGCTCTAATTTAAATCCTTGCTTGCAAAATTGATCTTTGTGAGTGTTGAAATGATTTGCACACATAATCAAACTTGTACCCATAAAAATGAACTAATAGAAAACTAACTATTAGAATCCATTCACCTTGATATTATGATACCTAAATATAAGGATTGACAATATTTACAAAACACCTTTAAAAAATATGTTGAATTGCAAGGCTCATGGTTCTTCTCTATGAAATTTCTAGTGGATTGACTTTATGGCATTGAGTGAAAGATACAAGACAATAAGAAAATGTGCAATGGTGTCTAGGATGATGTTACAAACAAATAATGTAGAATCGATTCTCCTTTAAAAAATTTGATCTATATGTTTTTTTATGTTCTACTATTCCTTCATGATTTCAAAATGAATGAATGAATATCTTTAAGACAACAACATAACCCAACAATCAGTCATTTTGGTTTGATCTTCAGGGGTTTGGTTTGGGCGGTGTGTTTGGTGATTTCTTTTTTGGTCCAGGGCACAAATCCATTTCGTGCGCTCGTAGACAATGTTAAATCTTTTTCATATGAATATAATCTCTCTTACGTAGCAAAAAAAAAAAAACAACATAACCCAACAATCAACACAAACATGTGTTAGATTGACTCACAATAACTAATAAAAAGAAATTGACAAAATTTATTTCAAATTTGAGTTTTAAAAAATTAACATTTAAATTTACAATTATGAAAATAAATTGAATATAATACATGATGAAATCTAGATATTGAAATGAAAGATGCTCTAATTAAATTGGGCCCGGTGAAAATGGCATGGGTATGAGATCTTCCCAAAAAAATTAATATAAAAAATTATAAAAATCAACCTTATGTAAATAACACCGAACACTTGTACCTTGATGTTTGAGGTCATTTTCTTTTGGGGTAATCCATGGAAGGAAGGGTAGCATTGCCAGTGCACTGGTTGCCCCACAAAAACCTACTCTTTTATCTAAGTGACAAAAACACAAACAAGAGGCCAACAAGTCTCTTCGTCGATAATGCCAACACAGCAGATTTTGTACAGAATATTTTATTCGACGAAAGATAAATGGTTCGGTCCTTTATCCATTTTCTAAGCCATGTCTGCTTGCCACCTGTCGACCAAACAATTAAAAGTAGATCGAATACGTGGCACAATTGGATCCGGTTGGTTTGTCATGCTGTTCTGTCAGAGACCTCAACTGTTCTAATATCAATTTCTCCACATAAATCACTCCCAATACAAAATCTGCCATTTTGTAAACATTAAGAAAAGCCCAATTTTGCAGTCTCCAATTTGGTAGATGTTCCTCTTAGCATTGGCATTTGCTTACTCATATTTCTAAGGCATTCATTGACAATTTCTCCATTTATTTTGAGAATTGGGCATTTCTTCGGCCTGCAATTTGAAATATTATTCAACCAAGCTATTCGGAAATCTGGACAATATTCTGGACTCTTGAATTTTAATTGAAGGGTCCATGGGATGGGAACACAAACTTTTAATTATTACAGTCTCTAATTCTCTGTGAATCGTCGAGTTTATTCCCTTTAAAATAAAAGCATAGATGTCAATCCCTGCTGTAGTCAATAGAATTCCACCGATATCTGTCCACAACAATAAGAACTGTTACTCACAGCAATGCGTCCCTTCCAAACTTTTTGGCGAAACATTACATAGGAACCCAACAGGTTTTACATCAATTAACAAAAGGATAGTGCCCTTGGCTAGTCCTAGAAATGAAGTTGAAGCGGATGACAAAGAACAACAGGAGGGAAAGCAGTCTGTTTCTCTTTCACTCGACGATGTGAATCCTGTTGGACTTGGTAGGAAATCAAGACAGGTATTTGATGAAGTGTGGAGAAAATTTTCTGAATTGGGTCAGTTGTCCCGAACTCCAAGAACTGATGAGGAGTATGAGTCAGTGCTTGTGGGGGGACCCATGTGTGAATTCACCATTCCTGGTGCACAAGACACCACTGTTCTGGTTGTCGGAGCCACGAGCCGTATTGGTCGCATTGTTGCCCGAAAGCTTATGCTGAGAGGCTACAAAGTCAAGGTAAGATTCAACCATTGTAGTTGTATAGGGTTTTATGCTGCACTATTTTGCTTTGACTTTTTTTGAGCCTCTTATAGCTTTCATGTTTTCCGAAGGAGATGCACTATGTATTTGCATTGTTTACTTAGAACAGGTACTTCATAGCGGTTGCTTTAGCCATTTTTTTTCACTGGTGGGCATTCAATATTATAATTAAATTCTGTTAGTAGGCTGCAGTCACATATGCTATTTGATATTTGTGAAAGTGGGAATGATGCATCATTGAGCATAGGCTTATATTCGTAAGGCCTTTTGATAAGAACCTTTTGGCATACGTGGATGATCACACTGGCAACTTTTTTTAATCATTACTATTTATGGAATTTTTGCAAGTTGGCCTAAGGCATTTACTCAATTCAGGCGTTAGTGCGAAACGCAGATCCAGAAATACTAGAGATGCTTCCACGATCAATAGGGATAGTGGTTGGTGATGTAGGTGAGCCATCAACACTAAAAAATGCTGTTGAAGGTTGCAATAAAGTCATTTACTGTGCTACTGCACGCTCCACTCTTACTGGAGATCTTAACAGAGTGGATCATTTTGGTGTGTACAACTTGTCAAAAGCTTTCCAGGTTTGTATCTATGACACATATTAATTTAATGAATCTGGCAAATTATGTCCATGGCAATAATATTCTTTTCCTTAGTTCTGGACAGTTTATTGCTTATTGTTTTCAAAAAATTATTTTGTTTTGTTATCAAATGGTAAAGAGCACCCTTTTCTTAACTTTCTTTTCTTGATCAGTAAATTTTCCTCATGGGTATACTTGGCTTAGATGCCATGTCCAAAAGGTGGTTCGTCTGATAAATTCACGCAGGATTTTTAGTTGGCCTCATCCACTGGGGTATGTGACACACCAAGAATTGAATGTGATAGTTCTACCTAATTCAACATTTAATGTTTTGTGCATTTAAGCATGTCACATGTCTCTTAGGGATTTGAACAGAGGTCTCCAATATGAAAGCCCCAGTGATTTACCATTTGAATCTGCCCATTTGACTTAAATGTTAGGTTAAACACTGGGCTAAGCTCTTAGTGAACATGGATATGGGCTTGGGTACTCAATATGGCAAGGTGATCCATGGTCACTACTAAGTGCCCATCCATGGGAATGGAACCTTGGAACTCATCATTCCTCACCACTCACCCCAAACCCACTGGGCACCCTTTTCTTAATTTTCAGGATTGCAACTTTTCACATTTTGTCAATTTTTTTTCATAAGTGTGTACTATTGTTTCTCTCAATTAATACTTTTTAATCTATGAAGCAATTAAATTTTCTTGACGTTTTGCTATTGAAATCTATGCTTGGGAAACCTATCTTGATGGTTACTCTTGATATCATTTTAATAATGTGGTTAAAAAATATGAGAATGCCAAATAATCAATAATTGAAAAAATAACCATAATCTATGTGCTTATTATATCCTTTGAGCTTGCAGCGAAACTTGTTGTTTGGTATTAACAACAAATCCTACAATTTCCAAATATGACAATGAATAACAATTAGATGGCATCTGATTGTGCAGGACTATAACCATAGATTAGCCCAACTGCGAGCTGGGCGAAGCAGTAAAAGCAAACTTACAATTGCTAAATTTAACCGTCAAGAAGCACTGGAAGGTTGGGAAGTGGAGCAAGGAACATATTTTACTGATACTTTTGCTTCCAAATATGATGGAGGCATGGATGCAACCTTTGAGTTTAAGGAGACTGGAAATGCAGTATTCTCAGGTTAGCTTACCTATTCTGTACTTTGGGTTTCCCAATTTGCACTATGGCTGTCATGATGATTTTGTTGTGCATTCATAAAATTCATTATTTCATCTCAGTTGTATCATGTATATGAACTATTTTACTAACATGCATATGAAAGAGACGCTTGGGACAGCAATGCATGTTCATTAATGGATTTCTTAAATGAGGAATTCAAATGTGCATTTCAGCCTATTCTGTACTTTGGGTTTCCCAATTTGCACTATGGCTATCATGATGATTTTGTTGTGCATTCATAAAATTCATTATTTCATCTCAGTTGTATCATGTACATGAACTATTTTACTAACATGCATATGAAAGAGACGCTTGGGACAGCAATGCATGTTCATTAATGGATTTCTTAAATAAGGAATTCAAATGTGCATTTCAGCCAAAATGACCTAAACATTAATGTTATCATTGTTATGAACTTAGCTTATGAGTAACAACTTTGTCTATAATGTAGGTTCTATGTGTATATATTCTCACGCTGGCTTAAGTGAACACATGTATTCTAGACCAATTATTCTTTTCTGGAAATCATTTACTTTTGACTGGTGGTCCAGGACGCAATGGGAATGTGTGTCTCTGGGGAAAATTTGCCCTCTATTAACATATTGGACCTATTTTATACTTGTGGTCCCAGATTCAAGCTGTTTGGAATAGGATGGAAGTTTAGGAAGAATAAAAACGAGACTGATTTTATCATCTTTGCAAACAAGTCTGACACCATGTTTATGATAAATAATAGAGTCAGTCAATTTGCAAATTTTTGAAGATTTTATTTTCCCAGCAACAATAAATTGGAATAAGATGGTTTTTGCATATATGGCCTCATGTAGTAAAAAGAGAGTCAACAATGCTCTCCGTCTCAGTTTTTGAGACCTTTCAAGATTGATGGTTGAGATAAACGTGAATTCATCTATGTTACTTAAAATGTTTCCTAGCTATAAGTATATCCAAACATAAATAATTGAAATCATTACTTCATCATATCCTTCCACCTAACTGAAACTATTTTTCTATGGTAATTTTTTGTCATATTTCCTTCCATTCTGTTAATTACTGAGTCTCATGGACCAGTATATGTGTTTCCCATACATACAAGAACAGGCATTAGTGAGGAAAGAGTCGTCAGAAAAATTAAACTCTTTTGAAGTATGATTTTTTATATAAATCAAGACAAATGCATTCATATGCTCATCTTATAGAGTTTGAGAATAGTCATTATTCCACAAATCCTATAGTGGAATAATCCTCCTTGGTGCAGGGAAATGTACCTGAATTTTTTACTTGGCTTACACATCATTCTCCCTTTGTTATGTATTTATTATTTGGGCCTAATATTTTGGTTGATGTCCAAGCTAGCCTGAGCCCTTGTATTGCATTGATTGGCAGATAAGCTTAGGGAATGATGTAGATTCTTTCGTTCTTTCGACTTATCCTTTCTACTTTTCTCTACATGTGACATAAGAATTCCTATTAATGCTGATTTTGCTTCCCACCATTAGTCTTTGGATCATCTATCATCAATACTTCTCAGGTCTTTCTTGGTTTTAATGATCTGTACATTAAAAATGCTTGAATGCAATATTTATTCTCCCATTCTATTTCATGTTCCAAAAGGTGACACTCTGATAAAGTCCCTAAAGTAGTTAATTTCTTTCATTTTCTAGTTTCTGCTACTTTGGCACTGTCTGAGACTACTTACAAATTTGTAATCATTGGGGACCTCTATTCTATGATATCAGTACTGACTTGATGCAGGAACTTTTCTGCCTTATGAACTTTACAATTGTTATTCTCAAGACTTTATTAACCTATCGACAAGTCTAGGTTTAACCTTAACTCTAGAGTTTCACTTTTAAAACCAAGAGTAGTTACTTCGAAGTTTTGTGTTAATAATAAATTAATAATCATGTTGACTCATTTCTTAATCAGTAAAAGTTAAAACTAAATATGAATGGAACCTTTTAATTTTATTTTTTTAATCCAGAGATAGAGATATATAGTTATATTTTTTCAAAAATAGACCCTTGATGTTGGCCAAAACAAGGGACTGTTTTATTTGCTGACCATAATTTTTCTGTATAATTTCTCCTCCTTGGTTGTTCTTCTATTGTCATCTTCCACAGTTAACAATGTTCAGTTTTACCATAGTCATTTTCAGAATGCCATTTTCGGCTCATCTAGCTGAATTCTAGTTGATGCCATTCATTGTAGTCTTAAAGGAAATCTCTTCTCACTTCATATCTTATTGGGTGTAATGATAAATTTTCATCTTGAATATATTGATATCTGAGCTAGTAGGATCGTGGTATTTTTCCCTGATGAATTGTGAAATATGATTGGCTATATTGTTAGTAGCTCTTTCTCATTCTTGTGCAGATCCCACCCACGATATTTTTGTGGCTAAACAGTATAGCACTAGTTGGAATTTTGACAAAAAAGACCTGAGCATTTTTTCTGCCATCAAACTTCAAAGGAATCTTGGTGCATTTTATGTTGTTTTGAATATTTGGAAAACAGCTTAGCTTAATACTACATTTAACTTTAGCCCTCTAAGACTTTGGGTAGTGTCTTCTAGGCTTAATGTTGCCATACACTCAACTTAACAATGTATCAGTATCCAAATTATTCTAACAAAAAAAATGAAATATGATAATTCTCTAATCTTTCATTCCAAGAAATCAACTTGAATTTAACTAAAGCATATCCAATTTCACTCCTCCAAGAAACATTACAATTTGCTTATGCAAATCTAGTTCACAATTGGTTAATTGCAGAGAACAATATTACCTGTCATTGTGGTGTATAGTATATGGAATGTGCAATTTCCCTGGAACTGTCCTTTTTCTCAGGTCAATTGCTTTTGCTACAATGGTGCTAATATATCACCATCTCTTGGAACTTAGAAGCAGGGCTCAAAAAATTGTACTCATGCTTGGCAAAATTTTTAGAAATAAATAATTATATAAATTCATAAGTAAACTTAAATAATATATAAGAAGAATAAGGAATTAATTTAGAGAATATATAGGTTTATTTTTATTAGAGTGAGAGAAGAAAGAGTACATTGCACGTCGTAGTATCATATGATGATTTATTATCATTAAAAAATTCACAAATCCCTCAAATGTTCTCCAACTTCTTCTAACCTTCCTCATTGTCATTATCCTCAATCTTGAAGGAAATGTATCTTCCTAAAGAATGAATGCATCATCAAGTATGTTGTCGCCCAATACTTCCATTGCTTCCACTTTTTCTGCTTCCTTCACTAATTCTGCGAGATTTTTGTTGGTAAACATGGGATGTGCATCCTTGGAAATCTAGTTAGAATATGGATTGATGTCATCCACATCAATTACTTCAAGAGACTTCTTTCCCTACCTTTTTGATGCATACAAAAAAATTGTATAGCATGAAGACAGGGTCATTGATGTGCTTTTGGGTCAACTTGTTTCTCTTCTTGGTTTGAAAGCTCTCCAACAAGTTCCAATTGTATTTAGACCCAAAAGTGCTATTGGGTTGGCACAAAACATGGATGACTAACCTTTGCAGATTAGTTGTTCAAGCACTATAATTGTCCCACCACAAGTATGCAAATAGGACATTTATAACTTTGTACTATTGTAAGTAATTGGTTAATTTTTTTTTAAATTGTATGATTCAAGGACCTTGTTGAGTATTCAAGTGAAACATTCCTTCATGAGCCATCAAAACATAATGCCAAGTACTCTTTGAGTTTTGTACAATGCTTGTAAGTGCTAGGGACGAGATGAGGTAACTCTGTTGTTTAAATATAAAAACTAATAAGCTACCTGAGCTACAGAAATGTGGTTAATTACAATTTTTTTTGATGAAGTAGAAGAGGAAAGAGACAAACCAGTTCTTCATATGAATCCATTTACATCAAGATCATCTCATAATGGGGTTCAAACCTAAAGGATTTTTCCCAAATATTTTCAATATGAACATTGTCCAACATTTAGACAGTATTACTTCTTGCTCATGACTACTCTGTATCTCTAAAAGGAGGTCCACTTGTTGCAATCCTTGACTACATATGTGATGAACTTTGCTTCTTCCAATCTCTCCCTTTCCCAAGCTCAGCAAGACTTCTTAACTTGTAATCTTTGGAAATTGGTCCAAATTTCATTGTGTACTTAAGAAGATGATAAGTAGCTCCTCAACCAAATGCGTGATAGATAACCAATTGAAGAATAGTAGAGTAGAACATGCAGAGAAAACAAAGGAGTAAGTATTTAATTCTTTACCAGATAACTTCTCGTTGAAAATATGAAGTGCAAGTGCCCAGGCTTATTTCTAAATCCAAGGCTTTATTAAAGAGATCTGGTTGCTTCTTTCTTGTTTCCAAGGGTAATTGACACAAACAATCAAAGTGGAGTTACCTTTGGCAGTTTTATTTAATTAGAGATCCAGCAACTCTGTAGTTGATTCAATCCTCAGTTATCACTAAGAATTTAAGTTTCTCCTTTACAAATAATTGTAACTTTGTTCATTCATGTTCCCATTGGGAAGTGGCTCAATTCTCCATTTTTTTCTTTTCTTTACAATTTTTCAGTGGCATGGAATATGTATACAATAATAATTTTTCAATGTTTACTCATGGAAGGACTTCATTTAATTTCAACGCCACATAATTTTATGACATGAATGATGACATCCTTCACCAAAAGAGTGTTTTTCTTATCAGATTATTCTATAACTTATTAAATATAAATGACTTTTGCAGGATTTGTGTTTACCAGAACTGGATATGTGGAGCTAACGAAAAAGCTTTCTCTTCCCTTGGGTTTTACCCTTGACAGGTACAGAATGTGTGTTTTTCATATTGACTGATACTTTTTTTGTGGAATATTCACTAAAGTACATGTAAGGAACATGAGGAAAGAAAGGAACTTTTACTCATTACGGATTGTAGCAATTTTAAAAGTGATATTAATTTGTTGACACTCTTATTAATACATTCGAGATCTAACTAGCCAACTAACAGGTTCAGAATGGGATGAACAATTTCAGAGCAACTTGTGTATCTGTTTATATTTCTTAAAGATATTTAACCTCTTAAGTTATATCTTTCCTCTAGGTAATTTGTTCTAGTATGTAATTTCTGAAATTAATGCTTTAAAGTTGATAGGGATTGAATTTGACATAGAATAACTAAAAATCTTCACCAGTGCATTGCCAATTACCCTTGGACATTAAATAATTGTTAATTTTTTCCATATTTGGTTTTGACAGATATGAAGGCCTGTTATTCTCTGTTGGTGGAGATGGAAAAGCATATACTGTAATTCTAGAAACTGGGCCAGCTGGGGATATGTCTCAAAGCAAACTATACTTCACACGGTTTGCAACACGTATAGGCTTTGGCAGGGTAGGCAACTTTTGTTTTTTAAAATTCAGTGAATGTTTACAGCACTTACAGATATCAATATAATTTGAATTATGCTTACAAAATCTCTGAAGATTAACAAACACAAATCACTGGAATTGGTTGCTCCTTTTGTCATGCAGTATAGGTTACCTTTCTCAGCTTTCCGGCCTGCAAAACCTGATGATCCTGTATTGGATCCATTCCTTGTACATACAATGAGAATACGCTTTGAACCAAGAAAGCAGGTAAACCTTTTTTCTGGTTCATGTTGTATTTACACTATATGTGTCTTATTTGAATTTCATTTAAATAAATAAAAAACAGTAAAAAAAGATTTGCGCATGGCTAGAATGCAACATAATAAGACTTCATTATAGATTTATAACTTGACAGATTCTGCTTTCTTCTGTTGGTAAAATGTAACAGAGAGCAACCACTACAACTACAAAACAAGGATCACGGGATAGTAACAGCTTCAAGATGATTTTAGAATACATAAAAGCTCTGCCAGTAAGTTGGACTTCTATATGACTCCCCTGTGTGGTTGACCTATATCAACATCATAGCAAAGCAAGAAATTTTTTTCAGTTTGCTGAGATAGTGTATCCTGTCATTGACTTTAATTCTTGCTTGAGTTCACTTTGCAAACACCTATGTGAAATTTTTCAAAGATAATTATTTTTATATAATCTTGCATTGATGAATCAATGCAATTTTTGAGAGAACTAATTTCATTGGAACTTTAATTTCATGGTGTCGAAGATGCTAGCTGACAAGCCTATTGCATCTCTCCTTTTGACAGATATCTCTCCATTCTGTAGAAAAGAAGTATTCTCAGAAACTCTAGGATGAAAATCCCATTTATACATCTTGGAAGGGCCTAAATTTAACAAGGAATTAAAAGTTGATGGCAATTTACCTTTCCTCGTCTTCTTTCTAGTAAGCAAGACGCTTCCCTATCAAATCTAGTATGTCAAAAATTTACTGTCACCAACCTTTAATCGCTTGTGTCTTCTCATCATCCCCCAGCCCATAGAGCATGTGTCTTCAAAACATTGCTCATGTATCAAATTTTTAGAAAATGTGATGAGAATCATCATCATCTTGACCAAAGGATTGCTCATATATCAAACATTTTTAGGAAGAATGTTTATAGTTATAAACAGATCTCAAAAGCTATCGAGCCAATGCAAGAGTATCCAAGGTGTAAGAGCAATCTTGCACCAATAAAAAATGTTTAGTTTTACATTTGTAATTTTGTACGCATTTTTCCAATATTATTCTTGTCATCATATGTTCACAATACAAAGGCACATAAGAGTTCTAGACTCATTCATTGGCATATCAGAGTTTTTCAGTCCAAGCTCATTGGTTTTAGTTTTTGGCGACTGTTTGAGCTTTGTAGCAACACTCAATTATATTTTCAAACTCATTGGTCCTGAGAAGGTTTGTGGTATGAACTGTACAGAGATCCATTGCATATTTTTCACCGCATTCTTTGTAGAAGGTTCCCTTCCGCATGTCTCACTATTACACATTTTGTCTCGCATCAAGCTTTTCATCGCCTTGAAATATCCCCACACTATTTATTTTTTTGCAAATATTTGGCAAAATAACAATAGAATTAAAATGCAATAAGCTGATTATTTATTTATCAGAACATGAAAGTAATAACAACAGCAACATATTGGAAATATAGATTAACTGAAACATCCTTGGCAATGCTATGTCAAATGTATTAACCCCGATATATTGTACTATTCTCATTAATTGATGAATGCGAACTGAAGTAATGCTGGTGCCTTGAATACTATTGAATCATTTACAACTAAAATAAAAAATACACCACTAAATACTAGTACAGCCTCTCTACTGTGTGGTACTACTCACAAAAATGATTGCAAACTGCCTTTAACCCTGTCCAAAATTAAAAAAATTCACAAACAACTGAAATATGCACTATAGCAGTTGTATGGAATATTGTAGCAGCTGTATGTATCACTATGGCAGCAGTACAAAATACTGTAGTAGTCATACGTATCACTGTGGCAGCAGTAGAGATCACTGTAGTAGTAGTACAGATCTCTAGAGCAGTGGTACGGATCACTGTAGAAAATATCAAAAATTAAAAAAAATTAAAATAACTTTCAACAATCAACACTCTGGAAAGTAACATAGATATATTAAATACATCTATCTTAAGACATCGAGCAATATCAATCTCAAGGCACCTATTTAACCTATCTTTGATCTCCAATATAGGTGCCTCAACATTGATATCTCTCAATGCATTTTAGATAGATGCTAAGTTGTCAAGTTGGAATACAATATGGGTGTAGACATGTGGGTATTGTAGGCTGGTATGGGAAATCTTTTTTAGGGCTGGGCACACTCTGGGTATGTCCTTACAACAAACATATACAAATCATAGATATATACATATTTGCAGCCTGAAAACAAGAATTAAGTTCATAATACCACATATCATGTATTTGCTAAACAAAACTACCATAAAAATCACCAATACAATATCCTAATTTGATATCAATTTGTCAAACTTGAATGTCGTGATAAATATTTGTTGTTCAATTTTAAAATAATACAATCAATTAGTAATTAGTATCATATAGGTCTTCATCAAGACCAACATCATCATCATGATCATTGTTGACATTAGATGATACAGGTATATTAAAAGAACCACAAGTAGCCCTTTTACTACTCCCAATAAAAGTGTGCTGGTTAGTTGACTTCTCAAAGAGTGAAGATTGTGTGGCAGTAGAAACTTCCAAGTCAGCTTGCTCTAGGTATACATCCCACAGCTCTGTTGCTCCTTCCTTTACTCCAATATTGAAGATTACACATTTCATAAATCATAGCCCAAATCCAATTATAATTTTCATTTAAATTATTAAACCTTACAAATTTCACAAATCACACCTAACTCCAAATGTAATTTAAATTTAACTGGCCAACTCGCTTGCAATAACCTAATGCACCTCTTGTAAAAAAAAATTACCAATTCACAAAATGTTCTAAATATATACAACTATTGAAAGTTGAAACTAACAAACAAACAGCCTGACAATGGAGTTAATGTTTTTATATTAAAGCGATTAATGACATCCACAAAATGGCGGTGTTCAAAAACACCAAAGCTTTCAGGAAAAATGAAATTGTGGTCTTACTTGTGGGCGATTTGGCCTTGGAAGCAGCTGCGTTCTCAGTGGTCTTCTTTGGCAGACATTGCCATGGCCGATGGTGACACTGCTCAAAAGCTTGCCCAACATCTCATCTTTTGAATTTCAGTTTAAGGTGCAGGGCAACATCTTGAAGGTCAAAAGTCAAAGAAAATATGTCAAAACACAAATGAATTGATTCCAATTCCGATTCCTGTATGTCTCATAACCTGAATCGTTAGGGTTTTAGGGCAATTTGGTGACTTAGGATAGATGTATTTAAGATATCTATGCTTGTTACCTTTCATTAAAAGTTCTTACCGTGCTTATCTCAGTCTGCCATTCTTGCACTTTTCTCACTTATTCCTTTCTTTTATTTCACTTTACTCTTAAAACCATGCTTATTATCCTACTCATATTACTCCCTACACTTTTTCTACTCCCAGTTTTTACACCATTATTTCACATTAGTAGTAGCATTTCCCTAAACAACCCACCTTCCTTGGCATCTTAAGCATTATATAAGTGTAACTAGAATCTGCATGGATTGTGGAGTCAGATCAAAAATGTGTATGATCGTGGAGTCAGATCAAAAATGTGTATGTAAAAAAATTGTTACTGTTCTCTGCAAAAGCTTTACAAATCACTGCTATTGAATGTGAAAAATGGAAACCTAATGCTCCTAATCCCATAGAGTATAAACACTTGCCTAACTAAACAATGCCATATGCTGGGTGCCATATGTTGAAATAAATCAGTTTGCTATCCTCTTAAACATCATCAATTAGTTAGATTTACAAATAAATTCAATCTTGATATGTTAAGCTCTTTGTTTTGCATTCCCTGATATTTTATATTTATATGCTTGCAGAGCGGACAAGAAACAGATTTTGTTTTAGTATCATGTACAGGAGCTGGTATTGAACCTAGCATAAGAGAGAAAGTTATTAAAGCCAAGCAGGTTAGGATTGTACTAAAATATTTTTAGATCTGTCAAACTGCTTCAATGTTTAAAAAGCTCAAAAAAATTATTGCACCAAGGAAACTTCAAACCTTATGTAATCTTTTGGAATTTGGAAGGCTGGAGAACATGCATTGAGAATATCGGGTCTTGGGTACACAATCGTTCGTCCAGGACCACTACAGGTTTAATTTATCAGCCATTTTTATTCTTGGTGAATTTGATAGCCACTTTGGTAAACGGGAGATAGTGTGCATTTATTGCAAATCTTTCTAATAATCAAATTGTTTTTCTATCTAAAAACACAAATATGGAAAAGTGGTCTCAGTCCAGGAGGGCCACGTATGGATTGGTCACATTTTCATTCTCAGTTGTTTGAAGGTAATATAAAAAGCATATAACAAGTCGCTTGTAATTCTTGTAGGAAGAACCTGGAGGACAGCGTGCACTTGTCTTTGATCAGGGAAACAGGATATCACAGGTTAGATACATCATACTAGAAAAACTTGTAGTCTCTTATATTATTTATAGCTCCAGTTTCTCCTCTCAAGATTATTTACATTTATGTTTAACTTTTGTGATCACAGGGGATAAGTTGTGCAGATGTAGCAGATATTTGTGTAAAGGCCTTGCATGATTCAACAGCAAGGAATAAGAGCTTTGATGTGAGTATCTGTCATATATCATCCAACAGCTATATTAATCTGTGTAAATATGCTTTTAAATTTTTTATGCATTGTTTGCCTGTTCGCAGGTCTGCTATGAATATGTTGCAGAGCAAGGTCAAGGGCTTTATGAACTGGTAAGCATTAGAAAGTAGAATCAACATTGTATCTGACCAATCAATGTCTACGAGAGCATACTTCAATTATTTATCAGTAATTCTTAACATCAACTGGTATGCCTGCAACAGGTTGCTCATTTACCAGACAAATCGAACAATTATTTGACTCCAGCTCTGGCTGTTTTAGAAAAAAATACTTGATGTTTGAACAAACAGGCAACTCCAACCATTCATCAAGAGGTTATTATTTCTTCAAGTGTAATGCTAGTATGGCATGTATAGATTTCTTGTAACATCCATTCAAGTGCTCATTAGCTAGACAAGCGCCAAGGTTTTGATGTTATACATCTCGTAGAAAATGTCTCTATATATCTTTGGTGTTGCTCGTTGTATCAATGTCCAATTGGCAGATTTCTAATATTCCATTTTTGTCATCTAAGTTCAATTTTGTGTAGGTGGGTTTTAGAAGTCTTTCAAGTCTTGAATCCAAGTTCAGCCAGCTTCAATGTGTTCCCTTTGAAATGGTTGTAACAGAAGTGTATTCAAGATTTAATATATATTCTAAGCTTGCTCAGTGTAACTAAAGATTACATTACTGACCACTCTTTGCTTTTATGTGTATGAATGGATCTGTCAACAATAGAGTAACAAATTAAACGATTTTCTGGCCAATTAACAACATAAAAATAGTCAAATTAACTACCATCTTCGAAATGATGGTAACTGATACGATGAAATTTCTTGTAAGTATTTTTATTTTTTATAAATGTTATTTAAGTTTCCAATTTAGATTTCAGTTTTGTATTCGACTCCCAAGACCGGATCTACTTTCCTTGATTTCACTAATCTAATCAAACATGGTTGTAACCGAGTCAGTTCTATGGAATTGAAACTGTGATGTTTGACTGCGTTTGCCTAAATTTGTTGCAATATTGTATCACTAATTAAATGCTTTCTTAATTCCTCAATATTATCAATCCCCAATGCTAACTATAGACTCTACTTGTTTAATCTAGTGATTAAGCGTTGTTGCTATCAATGAAGCAAAGGTTGTTGGTTTTTAAATAGAGTTGATTTCAATGTGTCTTTTTGTTGTCTTTGATTTTCTATGTCATACCACGCCCTTGGTGTAGGAACCCCTTTTTTTCTTTCGCATTTATTGTGCGTTTTTAGCTGATAGGCTATTACGTGGGGGAACCCCACCAGGATCTCCTCCAGTCTGACGCTGGAAAACAGCAGTCACGCACATTTTTCTAAGCCTATCAGCGTACGCATTGCACCTGATTGGGGTGCAAGTGCTAGTTATCTAATTCTTTTGATGGCCTCAAACGGCTTCAACTTAGCAGTTCATGCTTATGTTGATAGTTTGGTAGCTTTGGATAATGGCTCCTTTGAACAAGTGACACCCGAAGTTTGTTCTGAGAGTATTTCACAAGGTATACATTTTGAATCCCCAGTGGCTATAATATTACCCATCCTTGAGTTTGATAATGCTTGTAAATAGGTAAAAAAATCACTTTAATAGGGTATTTTGTTGAAAACACTCCCCTTGAAAGCATGCTCTAAGATTGGGTCAACAAGCAAAGGACTCTGCATGGGGTCTGGCTTGATGCAATTCAAAATCTCACTAAAGGGTTCTTTCTTTTTCATTTTGTTGTGGCTAGCCATGCTAAGGCTATCCTTAAACATGACCCTTGGTATGTTCATGCATTGTTGTTGGTCTCTCAACCCTAGATGTGAGATTTCAATGTCTTTGATGAGAAGAAGTTTTGTGTGCTGATTTGGATTGATTCTTGCCCCTTCCATTTTGAAACTTTTTACATGCCATTGCCACTTCCCTGGGGAAGGTAATTTATGTCGAGCCTAATAGATTTTATTAGGCTCATCCATAGACATGTGTTTGTGTCAAGATTGACCTAGCAAAGCTTCTAAAAGAATATGTAGGCATTCAGATTGGTAAGCTTCATCACTCTCAATGTGTACTTTACCTCAATCTACCCAACACTTGTTTTCAATGCCAATCCGCTAAGCACAAAATTAAGGATTGCCCTTTGGCGGCACCCCGAGTCAAATCACCTCTTTGATTAGTTTAGGTTTCTCAGTCTGCAGAGGTTCCTACCTCAAAATTTAAGGACAAATGGGCATTGGTCTCTCACCTTAAAGGAAAAAATGCTGACCCTAGCAATTCTCAGGCTAAAGCTTAGGCCACTTTGGATCAATCAATTGCCAAAGTGCAGCTCGCAAATGTTTCACACCCTTTAGAGAAGGGGAAGGAAGTTGTCCCACCCATAGGTGAGACCTCTTTGAGGCAAAGATTTTCTCGAATGCCACAACTAGCGCTAGTTTTATTTTCTAAGGCAAAAGTGCATGTTCAATCTCCCTTGTCACCTAAAACTTTGCAACACAACCCTCCTAGGCAACTAGACGAGGGATAATATGTTGTAGAGAATTGAAGAATGTCAATTCCCAACATTCAGTTGGATAGTTTTCCCTAGAAATTATTTTTCAAAATCGCTATTCTTCTCTTCAAGAGTCGAATAGCGATGACATGCCTCTTGATTCTCATCAACAAATTTCCTCTCTTGGAATGTCTAAAGTCTTACTGATCTCACTAGGAAATATTTGGTGCTGGATATTTGTTATAAACAATTGGCTTTAGATGTTCTTTGTTTACAAGAAGCGAAGATTACCAATTTTTGGCTTTCAACAACTTGTGTTATTTGGCCAATCAATTCTATGTTTTGCAACAATTGCGACATAAGTCATGGAGGGGCTGTCACCTTTCTCTCTCCTAGCTAGCATCAATATGTCGTCAACCATGGTTCTAACCCCACTAACCGTGTGATTTGGCTTCTCTTAAATGTCAACAATCATTCTTTTGGTATCATAAATATTTATGCTTCCAATAATGTTGTTGAGAACTTTTTTGTGGCGATGGATTGTTGATTCATTGTCTGTCACCATTCAAGTAATGTGTGGGGACTTTAATATGGTTGGAATGATGTATAATAAAGGTAGTACCCTACCTTTACAATAGACAATTGGCGAGCATGAGGTGTGGTATTACATGCATAATAAATTGGGTCTTTTTTTATCCCATTATGGATTGTTGCTACAATCATCCACATTGGTATACATGGAATAATTTATGGGAAATGCTTGGATCTTGTGATGATTTATGCACAATCATTTTTGTCCTTCGCCAATTGTTTTTCTCTCCTAGTGGAGCCTTTGCTAGATGTCACTTTGTTTGACTACTTTCCCATAGAGTTCAAAGTTCAATGGCAAGTGAGAGTTCCTCAGAGTTGTAAAACTTAGTTCTTTTTAAATACTTGTTTATTGAGTTATCAACCTTCATTGGCACACATCAAAAAAGTGTGGAACATTGAAGCTTAACCCACTCAACGAATTGGTTGGATTGCTTAGTGGAATAGAACCATCCAACGTAGGTCTTGCTTCCTCGTATCTATGGACACCAACTAGTAACTTTGCAATGGCATGCATATGAGGCCACAACTTTGGAGCTATGTAAGGCTACTACAATTCTTGAATTTGACCCCCTTTCCCCTACTTTGTAGGTTAGGGTGGTGGAGTTTTGGCATCAAAAGATAAGTGTTGATAACCATTCTGCTAGAGGCACTCAAATCCAAGCCAAATTGAATTGGCTTAAAGTTGGAGATAGAGCCTCAAAAGAGTTCTTCCAAGTCCTCAAAGCTCAACACAATTCTCATGGTATCAAATGGATCGAAGATGGACAAAATGTCCTCAAAGATCTTTTAGACATTATCTAGGCTTTTGTTAAACATTATCAAAAAATTTCCATTGCATATGAAAATTCACTTAAAAGGGACCAACCCCTTCAGGAATGCCTTTAGGTTGTCCCCTATCAACTTTTCTCATCACAACAAGCATTATGTGATGAATTGCTCTCCATTTTCAATCTTAAGGTGCGTGTTCACACTATGGCCAATGACATGGCTCCTAGAAATGATGGCTTCCCTTGTGATTTTTACAAGGCCCTTTGAGATTGTGTTGGCAAGGACCTGTATAAAGTTTGTCTTGAATCATACCATTCCAATTTGTTAGTGAAATTAATTAATAAAGGAAATATCAATCTATACCTAAGTCTAAAGACTTGGAGGATATTTATAATTGGAGGCTCATCACCTTGCTCGATATCTTTTATAAGATAACTACCAAATCTTTGGCCTTGAAGGTGCATCATCTCTTTCCTCAAATTATGAAGTATGAGCAAATTAGATTTATTAAAAATTCAAGTATATTTTAGACATTGTTAAATTGTAGTCGGGGAAGGTATGAAATGAGCTTGATGCTCTTAATAGAAGGCTCTATTCTTGATAATTGACTTTGCCAAGGCTTATGATCATATTGAATGGCCTTTTATTTTGGTCATACTTCGAGCTTTGGGTTTTAGGCTTTGCTTCATTTAATCTATTACCATGCTTTTTGTTGATGCCTTGGTTGCATTACCATTAATGGCCAACAATCCAATGCCTTTGGGATTTTTAAATCTATTTGCTAGGGTTGCCCCTTTATGTGCTTGTTGAAAGATTTGGTTGCCTCCTAGCTCACTTTGTTTCCCAAGAGCTAGTTAAAGGTATTGCTTTACCTCACTCCTCAACTTAGCTTGTTAGTGGCCATTTTGCAACTGATCCATTCCTTACTGTCCTAGAGGAGGACCAAAATATCAAATAGGTGCTTAAGTACTTGGATATTATTTGCAAATCTTTTGGTTGTATCATTCAATGGCACACTATCAATGTTATAGATAGTCCTTCCACACACATCCTAGCTCAGCTCCTATGGTTGGAAATGGATTGGTCACAAAGAAGTTTTCATATTCTTTGACATCTCTTTTTCCTTCTAGGCTTCATAGTTATTCCTATGGCAAGTTGTTCTTACCACAATTGAAAAAAAATTGCCATGTTGGATCATGAAACTCTCTCTTTGACAGGGAAATTCCAAGTTTGCTCCAAGATTCTTGCAACCACTCATGTGTATTATTTCTCATGTTGGGCTCTTTCTAAAGCCTCTTACATGAAGTTGGACAAGCTTTTGTGTGATTTTCTATGGGCTTCTTCAAAAAATCACAAAGAATTTCATAGGGTGGCCTAGGATTTTTGTTGCCTTCCCTAAGATTTTGGAGGTTTGGGGCTTTTATCCACCTAGCACCAAGGTTTGGTTGTTTGCACTAAGTAGATTATCTATGGATTTCAAGATGAGAAAGCCTGATTTTTTTGTGGCATTGCATTGTCTTTGGCCATCCTTTTGGATGGCCTACTTGGAAGGGGATCGGGCTTCAAACCCTTCTCAACATAAATAATAAAGTGCAAATTTAAGGAATTTTTGTGATAAAAAGCATTTGGAGAACTTGGGAAGCCATGAAACCCTAACTTATCTAGAATGTTCTAGATTTCACTATGGGTCTCCATCAACTAGTAAAATATCTAGTGGTCCCCCATTTTGCACGACCAACACCACCCGTTAGCAAGGCTAACATGGATGCATGCCTTGAGAATTCACAAAAAAGGGATTCAAACCTTGTGAGACCTATTCTCCAAAGCCTCAATGAGTCTCTTGACATGGAACGAAGCCAAAGCCAAGTTTCACCTCTCTAATTAGGATAGTAAAACTTTTGATACAGTCATGAGGGTAATTCTATTTGTTATAATTCACAAATTTGGCATCAATTCTTCTAAACCTTGGTGGAAAGACTGGAAGTGGGGTCCAAACATTGCCTTCTAAAATTATAAACCTTGGAATCAATATCATTGACTCTTTCTCCACATGCCCATGGTTCCTATGTTAAATCAATGATGGTATATGCAATCACCAATCTTAGTTTGTCAACACAAACTTCATATCATCTAGTTGGCTATTCTAGAACCCAAATTGGCCCACTTTTCCAAGGCCTTCTTCTAGGCTCCATGCTACCTTATTAGGTGTTTCTAACCTTTGTTGCCCCTTCTATGGGCAGTCAAAGTCTTTTAAGCATCTCTTTTGGTTTTGTCCTAGAGCCCATAATTTTTGGACCTAGATCTATGATTTCTTCAAGCCCTTTAGACCAAAACTTTTTTCATGGAACTTGGTTCTTTTAGGGGTTTCGACTCACATCCCTCACAAATTCAACTAGATCTGACATGCTTTTAGGGTGGACATTCTCTTTAGCATATAGAAAATAAAAATTTGACTATTGTTGTCAATTGTTCTATTGATGAATATTTTTCATTTATTTTCTAAATATATGACTTGTTCTAATGTTTTATTACGGATTTAAATGTAAGATAACAAAGTTACACTTGATGTAGTCCACTTATAAGTGCTCCTCGACCATTGGAGAAATGCCCCCTATGCAATGGCTAGAGTTCCTTCATATTCCTCTTCTTCTAGAGTTTGCTCACCTCCTTGTGGGCATCAGGGTGGAATGATTCTTTCTACTTAAGGTACTTGGGAGACTCACTCCCAATTTTCTCCCCCGACTACAAGAAGGGATTGTGGTCAACTAAGTTGGTCATAGCTTACTCGTCAATGCTCTGCCTCCCTACCACTTGTGGAAGGAACTTCTGGGTGGCCTATTGGTGGTTCTTCCTACTAGTTTGATTCCAACAAGTTTCCTCAATCAGCTCTTTCCATTTCGCCAACATGTGCTAATGAAGAAGAAGAAGAAAAAGAAAAAGAAAAATATGATGATGGTTGAGACCCTTCCATGGATACTCCATACCTCACTGATGTATGGGGAAATCCAGTTGATTGGGATTCTCCTCCTCCCCTATCTACTATTGCATTATCTACCTAGTAACTTTGTATTTTATTACGTTTTAAGCTTCGAGATTCACTCGGTATGAACTCTAGGGATGTGATTTTATATCCACCCATCTTTTTTTTGTGAATGTGTAAATTCATTTAAAAAAATATATTTTTATTGAAAATAATATTATATTAATGATTGTGGTGCACCACTTATTATACATAAAAATTAGGTGGATTAAATTACTCCATGAGATCCAATATCACATCAACTAATAGTTTGGTGGTGATTGAACGAAAATATAGGTTTATGAAAATATCTAAATAAAAATATATTTTAATAACACCATAAAAACTTTAAAAGGAACAAGCCTTAAGTGCAATGAAAGATCAATTCACAAAGTATTTAGGTCACAAGGGCTACCATTCCAAAGTCCAATATCAAGGTGAGGGATCATCAACTTGTCTTCTAGCCATTTCCACTAATAGGATTTGCATCACTTGGTGTGGGATTCCAACTTGTGAGGGAACCATTATTTCCTTAGTTTTTTGTGTCATATTAAATAGGTGATTAAATAGGTGAGATTCCAAATCCAAGTTGGGGAATTTTCCATGTGGTGGGGCCATTCACATTTTTGGCCCCATTCCATCACACCCAAATCCACAACCACCACCAATATTGTTATTGTGTTGCAAAGAAGACCACCTAGAACATAGCAAAATTTGAGGTTAATTGTGTGGGTGACTAGAATATTGGTGCAAGCCTTACCCTTTATAGACCCACACGTGAAGGTGAATGGTGATGAGGGGAATCTAGTGGAGCCTAACTAGCCACATATTGGGCATTACCCTAATGGTCTAGTATGGTCTAGAGGTGCTCCAAAACTAGAAACACCTTCTTCATTTAAAATTTGGAGCATAATAAGAGGAATCATAATAAATTTGATGGCAAAGAAAATTTGTAGTTCATAGGTTCACAAATTGAAAATTGCATTATTTTTCTTTCATAATTGGAAAAAAAATCAATACAAAAAACAAACAAATTTGGTTTAATTGTGCAAAACAAGCATGCATATTTCCCAAAACAAACCATATGCCTATTTAATTTTTTTGGTTTAAACGGTTGAAAAAGGTTATGAATTAACTTCTAGGCCAATTGAGCATTGTAAGATTTGGTATAAAATGCTCTATACCATGCAAAATTTGGTTGAAGATTGTAGCCACCCAAGATCTAGGAACCTTTATAAAAGCACAAGAAAGATCAACTATGAGAGAATAATGTTATTCTATCAAAGGATGCAAATGATATATTACAATTGAATGAATAAATTAGATTACAAAGAGAACCCTTTGGTTATATAGGTCAAGGTAAACATAGGATTGCATAAGATTATGACATGTGTCTTAATCTTATGACTTGAGACATGTAGTGATAACTATCCTATGTGTACCTTAAGTAAACTTAAGTAACAAGTGTGATTAGGACCTAGGTGATGAACTAGCTAGATAAAAAGACCCTTTCACACCAACACCCTCCCTTAAGTGAAACTTAGGGAGAATTAGACAAATGCAAATTATGCAAATATGCAAAGATAGATGTCAACTACTGGGCCATGTTGGGTACTCATGTACAAGTGCAATCTCTCACAAATGGAGAAAAGAGGAAAACCCAATGGGAGTAAACTCCTCCCCAAAAGAGATAAAATACACAATTCTAATGAAAAGGGAAATCTAGACCTCTAACATAAACTCCCAAACAACATAAGATGCACTAAGAAATTGTTTGTAACAACAACAAAAATCTGCAAGAAATATTCATCCTTGTTCATTCTAAATCTCTTGGAAATTCAAGAATTACATAGCATAACTGAAATTTAATGATTGTGCAGCCATATGGGCTGACAAAAAGCACTAAAAATCTGATTACAATCTGATACACAATTGAAATATGACAGCAAAAATTAGATTCAAATTGTTCTCCCTCAAAATTTCTTCTTGCACCAATTTCTAGCTCCTTCAACGTGCAAACTTCATCTGGAAACTTTTGCTGCAATAAACCATGATTTACCAAACTTTTTGCAGCTGCAAAAACATCCTAAAACCTGCAATAAACCTTCAATAACAGTATCCACAACCCTCCCAAGAAAAGAACTATGGCTGCAACAACAACCTTCCCATTCTAGCCAAGAATGGCTACCAAAAGACACCTCAAATTGCATGTAATATTCAAAAACAGGCTTCCAAAGCTTCTCCAGCAAAAAGACATGACCAAATTGAGAAGAAACCTCCAAAAATTCATCCCAAATTTTTTCCATAATATATAAAATGCTTTCATAAATCCACTCCCACCAAAATTGTCAAAATGGGAGTCAATTCCTAGATTTTAGGCGGTTTCCAATGTAACTCCTACCAACTCACATTGGGTGCCCACATTTTCATGAATGAATTAATTAATATTATAAATGCATCATTCAAACTTATAACTCCTAAATCTCACACCCAAGGCTATTTTTGCAACTTTTTAAAATTGACAATTTCTCAAAGTTCCCTCCTAAATTATCTCCACTCCCAAAATTTGCAATAAAATAATAAAAGGGTAGTAATTTAATATTTATTTTATTCTAACCTTTCAAATTACCATATTAAATAAATCACCTACCAAACCTTAGGAAAATATAAAAATTAAAATGCATTCTTTTGGTTGATGCAAGATTGCTCTCACAACCCAAGATGCTCCTGCATCAAACATCCAAGGTAAATGAAATGTTTCATGAGTTGAAAACTCATGAATATTTGAAGACCATATGTTTTCTTTGGATCCACCATTCTTCCTTATTCTTTTGAAATTTCATCTTTCTCTTCTTCCAACACTTAGTTGGAACAAGCAACTTCCTTCTCTGACAACTTTGCACTCCATTCATCTCTCCTCTCGTGGACTTGTATCCACCATGTACCATCCTCCTCCTAATACCATGCATTCTCCTCTCTACTTTTGTGGGATTCAACCCACCATAAACTGACCACCTCCACCAAGTTTCACCTACAAAATCCTCTACAAATTCTACATTCAAATATGTATTATCCAAATAACAATCAAAATCCACTATATCCTTATACAAATCTACAATTACTACTCCATGGAAATTATAAATTTCCATCTGCATATTCTCTTCTTGCTTGAAATTCTCTTCTAAACTCACCATAGAAGGTATAGAATCATTAAAACTAAATTCAAAATAAAAATTTACCTCATTCTTGTTCGCTGCCCCAACATTTTTTTCCTCTTTATTCACTACAACATCCATCTTCTCACCTCCAATGACAAGTTTTGTAAACTCCTCTTTGTGTTTATCCATCATTTGTCCTTCCAACAACTTGTTGATTCTTTCCATCTCTTCTTTCAACAAGAGATCTTCCCCTTCCTCACCACCTTTCTCATCAAACTTAGGACCATCCATGCTCACAATTTTTTATTGTAAACCTTCTTCATCTACTTCACATAATGCACTCCATTCGCATGCTATCATAGAAACTTGTACCTCTTTATCTTCTCCATTTGTGTGGGTTGCCCCCACATATTCTTCCTTAAATTCAACCCCTACTAAAGGGCTACAACATTCTTTCTTTCTAATCTTCTCTTCATTGTCTTCTTTTACAAAAACATTCTTCTTCTCATATCTCTCATCCCATGCTCTCATGTCCGTAACCATATTTTTCAATACATCTACTTCAGTCTTGAGCTTTCCAAATTCTTCATCGTACTTCCTATTTTCCAATTCTTCCCTATATTGTTCCCAAAACAAAATTCTTATGGGCCTCCTCATGACCCATCTCATCCTCTCAAGTATTGACTGTCTCACGTCCAACAATCTATCTACACACAAATCACACACACACCACAAGTCCTGGTGCAAACTGCCTCACATTTGGCCCTCTACCTGCACACTCAGGAACTCTTACTCTAATACCACTGATGAAAAGGGAAATCCAACCCTTTAACATAAACTCCCAAACAACATAAGATGCACTGAGAAATTGTTTGTAACAACAACAAAAATCTGCAAGAAGTATTCATCCTTGTTCATTCTAAATCTTTTGGAAATTCAAGAATTACATAGCATAACTGAAATTTAATGATTGTGTAGCCATATGGGCTGATGAAAAACACTACAAATCTGATTACAATCTAATATACAATTGAAATATGACAACAAAAATCAGATTCAAATTGTTCTCCCTCAAAATTTCTTCTTGCACCAATTTCTAGCTCCTTCAACCTGTAAACTTCATCTAGAAACCTTTGCTGCAATAAACCATGATTTACCAAACCTTTTTATGCTTCAAAAACATCCGAAAACCTGCAATAAACTTTCAATAACAATATCCACAACCCTCCCAAGAAAATAACTATGGCTGCAACAACTTTCCCATTCGAGCCAAGAATGGCTACCAAAACACACCTCAAATTGCCTGTAATATTCAAAAAAAGGATCTCAAAGCTTCTCCAACAAAAATCCATGACCAATTTGGGAAGAAACCTCCAAAAATCTATCCCAAAAACTTTTCATAATATAGAAAATGCTTTCATAAATCCACTCCCACCAAAATTGCCAAAATGGGAGTCAATTCCTAAATTTTAGGCAGTTTCCAATGTAATTCCTACCAACTCACCTTGGGTGCCCACATTTTCATGAATTAATTAATTAATTTTATAAATGCATCATTCAAACTTACAACTCCCTCCAAATCTCACACCCAAGTCTATTTTTGCAAAATTTTAAAATTGACAATTTCTCAAAGTTCCCTCATAAATTATCTCCACTCCCAAAATTTGCAATAAAATAATAAAAGGGTAATAATTGAATATTTATTTTATTCTAACCTTTCAAATTACCATATTAAATAAATCACTCACCAAACCTTAGGAAAATATAAAAAATTAAAATGCATTCTTTTGGTTGATGCAAGATTGCTCTCACAACCCAAGATGCTCCTGCATCAAATTCTTTCAAAGAAGAATGAGGAAAAAACTCCATGTGAGGAAAAATCTCCCCTTCCCCACCCACATAATAGAGAAGAGGAAGAGATATTATGAATCCCCCCTCAAAGTATAGTCTCTTGCAATGATGATAAATGCCCAAAAATAATGCTAAAGATGATCTAATCACATTGAACAACATTCCTACCCTTGGAAGAAACAAAACCAAGATTGTATGCAATATGTCTTACCATTCTTGAAAGGAATATGAGGGAAGAAAGATAATGTGTGATGTTTTTAAATTTTTTGGTGTCCCCATGTCAATGTTGAAAGATGTCACAATCAAGTCAAGTGTTCTAGGCCACACTAAATAAGATGACAATACAAAATATCTTGAAAATGGATGTGGGACATAATCCATAGACAAATGTGACTCCTCCAAATTATGATCAAATGTCCCCAAACCAATGTCAAACTGTGAGAACTGATGAGGAAGAGAAGGAATAAGAGGTTCAAAATGCTCCCCCATAACACGTGTAAAAGATGATGCAACTCCATACAAAGTCACGTCAAAGAGGGAGATAGGTATCCTCAATAGTGTCCTCCAAGTATGCAAGATAGGACTCGCAAAACAAACTTACAATGTATGTCAAGTACTCTTCTCAAGTAGCTATGTATAAAAGACTATGAATGATTTGTTACATTGAATAACAAGAAGCAATGGATGTAGCAACACTAGTCTCATTAGAAGCAACAATAGATGGAGATGAAATATCAACACGTCTTTAGAACCTTAGTATATGAAAGAGTACCAAGGTTCAAATGACCATATTGAATCTCCTCAAAGCTGTCCACACTAGATTCCATAGTGTGCATCAAATGAATCTATTAATACTCGATTACTTGATTACTAAATTCCTCAAATTCAATATGTTGACTCATAAATGAAGAAGATACACCCTCTAAATTTGGATTAGGAGCCAAAGAAATTTAATTCTCAATGAAATTATCTATAGGAGGAGGGGGATTTGTAGAACTCTCTTTGTCATTAAGACGACCAAACATTTCCAATCTAGCAAGCACTGCAATTGTTTTATCATCAATTGGTTGAAACTCATCAAGTGAAACAAGACAATCTAAAATAGGATCTTCTAGGAATTGATTTTCATTCAAGTCTCCATGCATCTCCTAGTTTGGTCATGTCATGAGGGCACTCAATACCATCAATGGAAATTTGTGTGTCAATATCACAACTACAACCAGTTACTCCTAAGACGTGTTTGGTCCTTAAGTCCCACACAACTCTCTTCCAATTGGATGACGATTTAGGAACTAGTCCATAGAGATGGGGAAAAATATTAAGCCACATACAATGTGTTAGGATTCCATCTCACCAAGAATTATAGTTCTATCTATCAAACATGATTACAACAAGGTGTCTTTTGATACTCCTAAATTTTAGTCATACAACAAACCACTCAAGAAACTCAATCCAACAAAAACATAAGATAACCCCCACAAAAGCTCACTCAATCAATAATCCCTTTAGCAATAAATGATCTTGTCACTTTATACTTAATGCAGTTACAGGTGTCACTTGCCAAAACAAGGTGGACTTGATCTTAGTGTATGTAGCTATCAAATTTTCCTGTAAAGTCAAAGTGAATTTTGCAGATAAAATGGGACCAATTTGATCACACCACTACAAAGTACACAAAAAATATGCACTTTAAAAAAATGCATTAAAAATATTACTGTAGGAGTGAGAATAAAGCCCCAAAAAGTTCCCAAAATGAGAATGATTCAACAATACATGTGAGAATATGCAATTTCTAGAAAACAACTAACACCAAAATTAAAAACCAATTACACCACTATGAAGAACGTGAAATTCTACCCAAAATAAAAAGAAATTATCAAAAAATGGAGGTCTTGAGCTCAAGTTATGAGCATTTAAAGATTAAGTAGAAAATAATTAACTGCATTGGAAAGGGGGACCAAATTTGAAAAGGCTTGATAGATGTCATGATGATGTCAGGAAGGGAATATTTTCATCTACATCAGAATACACCCTTCTCCTACCTAGAATACTCTTTAACCAAAACATTATTTGGAATATTCTTTCCACCATGGACTCTTGGAATTGTTGCTGGAATATGCAGATTGATAGATATTGATGGTGATTCTTGGGGTTATGATGGTGATTCTTGGGGTTATGCAAAGGACTATTGTGGTGCCACATGGCATGTGCAAATCCCATAAGTATGATCACACCTTGCACTCTACGCAGTACCTATGCATTGGTTTTTTACCATTTTTGTTATATTTAAATTTTGTCAAATTTTAATTAAAGAAACAATTTTTTAAATAATTTTTCCAATAACTGTACTATTGAATTGCAATTATTGCATGATCATTGGCACACGTGTATGAATGATTGTACAACAAAGGGGGAAAAAATTCTCTAAGGGCCCTAAGAAAAAGTGTTTGATTTTGATGAATTAGCAATTGATCTTAGGGTTCTTGGGCCTTTTGGATGCAAATGCAGGATTTGTTTTGGCCCAAAATTCTCCAAAATTGTATCTACCTTCTAGATTTGGCAACCTCCTCCCAGCTTTAGACAAAACTGTAGACACCTGAAATTGTCCTAACTACTGAACAACACTAACTTTCACCTTTCTTCCCTAAATGCTCAAATAATACATTATTATTTAATTATTATCAAATATTATATTCATCTATTAATTAAGTGATTTAACGTTATTTAATTAATTCATCCTCAATCAACATTTCACATCAAATACATCAAAAACCCTAATTTCCTCTATTAAATGAATAATATTGCATTATTTAATTAATTCACTTTTTCACCATTTTTGACTAATTAAATAAATTTCATTTATTTTATTTAGTCTTAATCTAACTTTATTCCTCTTGATTAATTAAATAACATAAATTATTTAATTATGTCGCTAATTTACCCTATTCCCATAAGTTAATTAAATTATTAAAACATAATAGTTTAATTAAATCACTTTCCCCTAAACATGAATAACTAATTTAATTATTCAAAACATCATCCAAAAGGTCAATCAAATCAAACAAATACAACTTTTTTTGCAAAAGTCAAACATGATTTGCATGTTCAACTCAAAAAGATTAATTAAATCAATTAATTAATTATCCTCACCCACTTTCATGATTGAGTAAATTGTGATCCCCCAATTGCTCAATTTGATTGGCTAACTGATCCATCTCTATTCCTAACTAATTCATCTATTCTTCAATCCCACTGAAGGCTCAACATGATTTCTTCAATTCCATAGATTATTCAATCTATTTCCTCAGTTCCACTGAACACTCAAATGGATTTCTTCAATCACACCAATTACGTAATCAAAATCCACTATGATTATTCCCATCTAAATCCTCTCAACATCTTTCAACCGTTGATCTGGATATTCTACTACGCGATCTCGAGCGTTCATTTTCAAACAAAAAATTTATATAACAACCATCTTCTTCCTAAAAAATGATCGAAGAATCAACATATTTTTCACAACAAAGTAATGCAAAAATCACAATCAACCTTTTGAAGCTTTTTACATACATCTTCAATCAAACATCTCGCATCTTTGAAGCTTTTGCATGCACAAATGGAGGGTTCACATTGATACAATGAACAATCAAACATCATTGCAAAGACACTTTGACACGAGATGGGTAATGACATTAGTTAATTGAATTATTTTTATGTTCTTTGATTGCTTTTCTTTTAGTTCATTGAATTCAATAATCTCAATATCATTCATTTTTTGAGTTGGGCATGAATCATAGCTTTTGTTTGGATTAGATTAGTTTTTTATTCATTCATTTGTCTTATTGCACACTCGATTTCCCCCTTACACATTTTGGCACGTTCGGTGGGACCACAGTCCTTAGCACTAACTATTTCATGAGTGAATTTTGAAGTTACAAGTCTCAAAAACAAAATTGAAAAGCTTTCACACAGAAGATACAAAAACTAACGTGGTGGATTTCTCGTTCCTGCCGCAGTCGACATTTTTTTGGCCACTTGTGACTTTTTTGTTCGCTTTTGTTTCTGTAATAGGGTTGCTTCTACTTTTTTTATTCGCTTTTGCATATAAAAGAGTTGCACTTGACTTTTTGAAGCACTTTTGCTTCCAAAAATAGGTTTGCAAGTGCACTAAAGGAGGTCGCTTCTGCTTAAAATTTTCACCTTTGCTCTATTGAATTTTTTTTATTCGAAATTTGAAAAGTTATTTTTTGATTTTGAACACTAACAATTGCTTGATTTGAATGTTTGATAGGTTCTAACATTCTTTATGTAGGATTTATAGGAGCATGGCATGAATTTTTACCCAAGAATGAACTAACAAGTTTTATTACAAGGAAGGCGATTGATTGAAGTTTAAATTTTCTTAGAAGCTTTCATAGTTAGGAAAATTTTAAAAATTGGTGCATAAAATGAACCCCACAACTTGTACATTTTTAGTTTGGTGCTCTAAAAAGAACGTTCAAAAATATTTCTAGACTAGAGCAAAATTTCAAAATTGGTGTTTTAAAAAGAACATTTTAGAAGCTTTCATAGTTTAGGAAATTTTCGATTTGGTGCATAAAATGAACCCCACAACTTGCACATTTTCAATTTGGTGCTCTAAAAAGAACATTCAAGAATTTTTCGAGATTAGGATAAGATTTCAATTTGGTGCTCTAAAAGGAATGTTCAAAATATTTCTAGTCTAGAACAAGACTTTAAATTGGTACTTTAAAAATAATTTCCAAAGCTTTCTAGCTTAGAACAAACACCTCTTTTGGTACTCTAAAAGAAAATGCTTTTAATATGTTTATGAAACACGCAATTTCATTTTGTTGACCAAATTAAGACAAGGCTTTAGAAAACACTTCAATTGGTGATTAAAATTGGACAAATCAATTTTTTGACTTGCACATTGATATCTAATTGCTTGAAATCCAGAATATTTCATTTTGATGCACATAAAAAGAACAAATTGCTATCTTGTACACACTTTTCATTTTATTTTATTTTTATTTTTATTTTTATTTTATTTTCATTTTTCTTGAGGCTTAAAAAAAACATTGCAATGAATTGTACACTGTACATTATGTGTTTGGCAAACTAGGTGTCTATCCTCTCCCCTCGCACCTTTTGGCAATCTTGGGAGATGAAAATCATCTTGAGTTTCGCACATTGTTTCATTTCAAACAATACCTTTAGAGGGTCTACCTCCCGATTTGTGAGAGGGAACAACCCAAGCGGTACTTTTGTTTTGGTCCTCTATATAAATAACTGTGGGTGTGACAAAATTCATCAACCACCTCGTGTGGATGTTCTATACCGACGAAAGTCTCCCTTAGTATCTGTGAGATATGTAAAAACCCGCAAGGGTTGGGAGACCTCTTAATTGAGTGAATTGTCGCATGTATAGACACCAGGAAAAATTCCTAGAACATGACTAAGAACCAATGTTGTAGAAGCCACCCCTTTTCAGCCAAAAACATTCTTTGAAGTGGTGCATCAGAACTTTGATTCTAAGAAGTTACTTACTAATTTTGACTTATAGTGGAGCTTAAAACACTTTCTATTCGTTGCATGTAAAATCATCCCTTCAGGGCATGAGGTAAGCCCCCTAAAAGGAAGTGTTTATCCCTAGGGTGTAATTTGTCTTCACGAAATTGCCAAAATCTTTCAGTTACTTTGAAACATCAAAAATTTGCTTGGATTAAAATGAACGCATCAAAACAAGCATTTAACATGGTTCTCAAACATCAAACCCTTTGAATTTAATACGAATACTTTGAAAAGAGCCCTATGTTTGCACTCCCTAAAATATATCTTAAACAAATATCTTCAAAGGTTTTTGAATGTTTAGGCTCACATTTCAAGTCACATTAAGAACGAAGTAAACATTAGAAACTATGAATTTATCATTTCGACTTCCACATTTTGATTGTTGTGTTGCATGATTTCACTTGCCAAAATCTCAAATCAGATCAAATGAAGCTATCCAAAACTGCAAAATTTATCCAAACTACTGTTAATACAAAAATTGGGAAACAAAACTGAACAGAGGCCGCTTTTGCTTCTATTTCTGCCGCACTTGCCAAAAACCTAGCGCTTTTGCTCTCTGTCTTATGATAGTTACTAATGAAAATTTAGTGCTTTTGAGAAAACTGAACACACTTGCTCTAAAACTACCACAATTTCTCTTAATCTTGCCGCAATTGACTTATTTTCTAGCCACTTTTGACCAAAAAATTTTCTTTTGCACTTATTGTTCATCGGATAGAAAACTTGACATAGAGGCCACACTTGAAAAATTTTACTGCATTCGCTTTTCTGATTTGGCTACACTTGACCATAATCTGGTCGTAGTTGACTTTTTCAGGAACTTTTGCTTCAAGCCTACCTCTTTTGCTCTATTTTCTAGTGAAAATCAGATAACCAATCTAAAACTGGTTACAAATCCTTTTGAGAAACGAAACAATTAGACTCCCAAAACACGTCAATGAGTCCATCATCCATTTGCAAAATTCAACACCCCATCCTACTTTTAGAAATCAAAATCGAAACAAACAACTTGGATCATTCCTTCACTCAAACTTCTAAGATATCAACATTTGCTTGAACCTTAAGGCTAGTTCAAGTAAATTTCCCACAACATATCCTCTAGAAAAGGAAGTGAAATATCAATCAAAGTCTTTCAACATTTTGAGTTCCAAAAATAGTGTCATCCCAAATCATCACTCAAACCTTAGGGTCTTAAGAATCACAAAAACCATATCAAAACACCAAAACTTTCATCTTTCACTTTATGACCATTTGGCATCCAATTGCTCTAGTTCAACAACCAAACCTTACAACACCTATCATACAACCAAAATTTGAGTATATTGAGGGTGAATAAATGGATATTATTAGTAGTTTGAGGAGTTTCATATTCAAGAAAAAAGAAACACCAACCCAATGGAGAAACCCAACAAATATCCTAGATAATCAAGAGCGAAAAGTTGATCTTGCGGCCAAAAGGCCTGTATTACCACCTCCTGTGTGGAAATAGAAAAAATTAGCTCCCAAAAACATTTGTGAAACAGAAAATCCCAAAAAGAAATGCAATTTTATTTCCTTAAAATAGAAAATTCCAAAAACAAAGCATTATTTTTAGAAGTCACCAAATCTTCACAATGTCTTGGCACTTGTTTATGACAATACGAGATCACAACATAGAAAAAATATGGAGGCCAACAAAATTAGTGCTAGCATACCCCCAACAAACACCACAAACAAAGGAAGTGACCCATGGGGTTATAGACCAAGTGACCTTGTGACTCCTCAAAAGGAACCCACCTTTAACACAACATCAAACCAATCACCTAGTGAGGAAGAGGTAATACATAGACAACAAGAAGTAATGGATAGATCAGATCAAAATCCTAAGGATATGGTCATAGAGGAGGTGGATAGTGAGGAAGAAATAAATGATGAATTCTTCCAACATTCTAGCAATCCCAAAGTGCTCAAATTGATGGACAAACTCCTAAGAAAGGATCCAAATACTTATTTCTTCAAATTAGCACAAAGTGGTGCTAAGTTTCCTATAGAATTTAATGTAGAAGGTCTTAAAGATCCTCACCTCATTCCCTTAGGAGATAACTCATTTGTGAGAGAAATACCCAAACCAGTGGAGATTCCAAACATTCCACCAGTCTTCTCACAAGGAAAAGATCAATCAACGGACAACCCTTTGTTTAGGAAACCATCCCAAATCGAACAAGTAGTGATGGCCCAACAATATCAAGAAGGTCCATCTCAATACATGCCACAAGGTAACAACCCACCAACAAGACAATACATGCCCCAAAACACTTCATATATTGACCCTTCCCAAAATGTATAAAATCGACAAGGGAAATTTCCACAATAGTACCATCAACAAGCTGGGTTATGTGGTCCCCTTCCCAATCAACAGTACCAACAACAAAGTGTGTTGCAGGGTACCCTTTCCAATCAACAAGGTGGACCACATGGTCCCCTTCCCAATCAACAATACCAAAAACAAGGTGTACCATAGGGTACCCTTTCTAATCAACAAGGTGGACCACATGGTCCCCTTCAAAATAAATAGTACCAACAACAAGGTGTTCCACATGGTACCCTTCCCAATTCGTCCCATCAACAAGGTGTTTCGTCAATGCATTATCAGGGAAACCTTCAAAATAGTTTTCCCCAATAACAAGGTGTGCCATAGGGTACTCTTCCCAATTCATCCCATCAACAAGGTGTCTCACCAACTCATTATCAGGGTAACCTTCAATATAGTTCGTCCCAACAACAAGGTGTACCGCCAACACGCTATCAAGGTACCCATCCTCAACAACCACAACAAGGAGCTAACCCTCATTACATTCAACAAGGAGTTAACCCTCCTTCCATCCAACAAGGAGCTAACCCTCCTTACATTCAACAAGGAGCTAACCCTCATGTTCAACAAGGAGCTAACCCTCCTTACATTCAACAAGGAGCTAACCCTCCTTACATTCAACAAGGAGCTAACCCTCCTCATGTTTAACAAGGAGCTAACCCTCCTTACATTCAACAATGACCTAACCATCCTTTCACGCAACAAGGACCTAACCCTCCTTTCACACAAGGATTTAACTCTCCTTCCACCCAACATGGTTACCAAGGTCCCATACCTCCACAATACCCAACCTATGACCAAAACATGGTAGGACAACAAGGTTACTACACATAAGATCCACAAACAAATGTACCAAAAATAGAGATAGATATTAGACATGCAAATAGGAAAACCAAAGAAGACTTATACCCTTCAGGATATATGTCAATTTCCTTTTGATTGTTTCATTACTACGCTTCCTTTTTCAAAAAACTTCAAAATACCAAAGTTTGAAAAATACAAAGGAAAAGGAGATCCAGTAGAACACGCACAAGATTTCTCGGTATCATGCATGGAAGTCCAAAGAATGATTCTTACCTAATGAGACTCTTTCCACTTAGTATTACTAGTCATGCTATGGAGTGGTTCTCCCATCTACCACTATGAGTTAAAAGTTTTGATGAAATGACTACCAAATTCATAAACCACTTCTCATTCAATATAGGATAGGATGTCACCATCACATACCTATACAAGATTAAACAAAGTCAAGGAGAATCCTTTACCTCCTACCTACAACGATGGAGACATAAATCTAGTTGATGCAAGTGGCCTATTCTTGACAAAGAACCAGTAGACATATTTGTTTCGAATGTCCAAGTAGAAGTTAACTACCAACTCACCATGTTGTGTCCCAAAAACTTCAAGGAAGCTATTGAGAAGGGACTACACATAGAAAGGGCTCTCATAGAAAGGGGAGTAATTAAGCTAAACAACCCAAGAGGCAATTCTTCTAATTTGAATGAGAAACATAAGATTTGGGCCAAGAAAAAAAAAGTTACCGACGATGGAGTAGTGGATGCTAGAACTGTGTGGAACAGGAAAAATCCTAATGGACTACAAAAAAAACATAAAGTTGCACAAAAAAGCTATGCTCCCAATAATTCACAAAGCAATCAACTTAGCTATCCCCAAAACAATCAAGTAGTTAACCAACAGACAAATCAGGGAGGGCAACAAAGGAAATATGATCAACCAAGGAGGAAATTCACTGCATTAGGAGAACCCTTTGAGACAATCATGCACAAAATAGTGCAAAAAAACCTCATCAAGGTCAATGATCACCCAAACTATGAAGATCCAAGCTTCAAAACACCATGGTTCAATGAGAAGGACTTATGCAAGTTTCACAAAATCAAAGGACACAAAAAAAATAATTGCATGAGACTCAAGCATATAATACAAGACTTGATCAACAAGGGAGAAGTGGATATTGAACATCATCCTGGAACAAAGACCTCCAAATATACACAAATCCAATTCTGAACCAGGCTAAGAAGAATGACAAAGGAAAGGACCAAGACTATCGCAATGCTAACTACACTTATGGTGACACAATTCTAGGTACCCTCTCTCAAGCAGATGACATCGGGGTAAATGTATTGACTATACAAGGTAGGGACACCAAATGTAACGTAACTACCCATCAAGGGAAAGTCACAATACAAGGAGCCCCACCTAAACCCGCAACTAAGTCATCAAATGTCTATAGTATTTTGGAACAGTTGAAGAAGACTCTTGCTTTGATCTCAATCCTAGAACTGCTAAAATTATCACCCACACATAGGGAGATACTAGAGAAAGCATTAGAAGTATCGGTCCCTAATGACCTCAATCTAGATCAATTTCAAGCCATGGTTGGAAAAATCACGGCCAATCACAATTTAGTATTTTCTGAAAAAGACATTCCACAAAAGTCATTCCACAACCAAGCTCTCTACATAGAGGTTGGTGTCCACAAACACATGGTCAAGAGAGTGTTGATAAATAATGGTGCAGGTCTAAACATCTGTACCTTAAAATTTGTTAAATAGTTGAGGGATTCTAATGATGTAATAGACAAGGGAAAAAGCATTACTATAAGGGCCTATGATGACCTCGAAAGAAATTTTGAAGGAACTGTCAAGCTTCCTATGCAAATAGGACCGACAACCATAGAAATAACATGTCAGGTACTAGACCTTGAGTTACCATATAACCTCCTTCTAGGATGACCTTGGATTCATGCACTACAAGTAGTTCCTTCAAAATTTCACTAATGTTTAAAGTTTCCTCACAAAGGAAAGGAGGTTACATTACATGTCGATCCTAAACCCTTCCACTTTTGTGCAAAATTGGAGGAGAAGTATAAAAAAAATTAGTGTATACCCAGCAATGACATATCATTTCATTCATTCTCATACATTGACCCTACCGCACTACCATCAACCTCAATTAAACCAACATCAAGTGAGCAACCAAAAATTGAAACCAAGGTTCAAGTACTTGACAAAGGTAATGGAAATTCTCACTTCAATTAAGCATTTTGCATTGGAATGCTTCCACCGACACCCAAGGTTTATGGAGGACCTAAGGAGATCAAATATGTGCACGTAGTGACAATGGTAGCCAAACCCACAATTTTTACCAAGTGGGGATATATGAAGGATGAGGATATATTGAAGACTTGTCATCAATGATCTACAAAGAGGACCAAAAGGAGCTAGAACAACTACAACCCCTTCAAATCAATCCTAGCAATAAAGGCTATCATTTAGCTAAACAAATGGGATATACTGGAATAAGTGACCTTGGGCTACGAAAATAAGGTAGATGGGAACCTATCATAGTGGAGCAGAGAAAGAAGAACATAGGACTAAGTTATGATTCAAAAGATGTGGTTACTCCAAACACTAGACGTACCTCTTTTAAGAAACAAACACCTTCTACTAGTGTTAAGACATTGGATGCCTACCACCTTATAGACAACGAATTACCCATCGAGGACTTATTTGAAAGGTTTAGCATTGGTATAGTCCCTACCCAACTTATCAAAACTATTCCTAATGACTATTATTATTCCGAAATAGACTCTAATGAGTATGAATGGGATTCTCCTTCTTTTGTCACCTTTAGTGATGATGACCTAGACACCCAATGGGAGAATGATACCAGAGCCATAGTAACCATCTCAACAACTTCTATAAGTTTTGAAAATAATGATGATATCCTACCCCTCTATTACCCACAATTGGTAGATTGGGACCAACAATAGCATACACCTAATTTGGATCAATTCCAGAATGATGAAGCAATCGCAGAGTTTATGGGACATCGAACTGATATACAAGTAGGAGATCATAAAGAAAGGTTTGTCATGGAACTCAAACAAGAAGCGTATTTCAGTGGGGATATTGTGTCCTCCAATCATAAAATTGAAAAGGATAATGTAAAAATCAAAATGAGAATCCCTAGAGAAAACCATAATGTGGCTCTATCGGATCCTGAAAAGAAGAAAAGAAATGACGAATCTAAAGGTGAAAACCTCTTTGAGGCACCCGAAGATGGAGGATTCAATCTCCCTATATGCAAATATCAAGAGAAGTCAACACTCCTAATGGAAAAAGAAAAATCTATCAATGTTGGCACAACAAAGAACCCAAAGATCACATACCATGCAATGTCACTTGATCTTGAAGAGAAAGTGAAATTCATAGCATTCATCAACAACAAAAGATAAACTTTATGTGGAAATATGAAAACGTGCTAGGACTAGATCCAACATTATTTGTATACCATTTGGTCGTATTTCTTGGACCAAAACCTATCAAGCAAGAACTAAGGAAAATGCATCCTCAAATAGCATTGTTGGTAATGGTAGAACTGAAGAAATTACTAGATGTGGGCTTCATTAGACCGTTTGATTATCTTGAATGGATATTGAATCTAGTACCAGTGTCAAATCCCACTAGGGGCATAAGGATCTGTATAGAATTTTGAGACCTGAACAAAGCTTGCCCAAAAGATGACTTCCCTCTTCCAAGCATTGATATGATCGTAGCTCTAACAACAGGACATGAGATGTTATCCTTAATGGATTGTTTCTCTAGGTATAATCAGATAAAATATCCCTCAAGATGATCAGAATAAAATGGCATTCACTTGTGCTTGGGGGACCTTTTGTTGGAATGTCATGCCATTCAGTCTAAAAAAAATAGGGGCAACCTATCAGCGAGCAATGACTACGATATTCCATGATATGATACATACAACTATGGAAGACTATGTGGATGACATACTAGCTAAGTCCATAAAAAGAGAAGACCACTTAATCAACCTTGCTAAAGTCTTTGATAGGATAAAATAGTATAACTTGAGACTCAACCCGAAAAGTGTGTATTTGAAATAACATCTGGAAAGCTACTAGGATACATAGTATCAAGAAGGGGCATTGAATTAGATCCCATGAAATTAAAAGCCATACAAGAGATCCTCCACCAAAGACATTGAAGTAGTTGAGAAGTTTACAAGGGAAGCTACAATCTATCAGGTGATTCATTGCGCAACTAGCAAACAAGTGTCATCCGTTCACCCATCTATTACACAAAGATGTCACATTCAAGTGGGATGGGAGATGTGATCAAGCATTCCATAAAGTCAACGAATACCTATTCACTCCCCTAGTATTGATGTCACCTATTATAGACAAAGAAATGATACTCTATGTGTCTAGAACACACACATCATTAAGAGCTCTCCTAGCACAACTAGATGACAATAACAAAGAAAGAATGGTCTACTACATCAGCCAAACACTGGTGGGCTACAAGTTGAACTACTCACCCATAGAAAGAGTGTGTCTATCTATTGTATTTGTGACACACAAGCTAAGACACTATATCTTAAACAAACAAGTAAAGTTGATTTCAAAGGTAGATCCACTAAAGTACCTATTAGAAAAAGCAACTCTAACAGGTAGAATTGCTAAATGGGTAATGATTCTTAGTGAGTTCGACATAGAGTATGTAGATAGGAGAGCCATTAAAGGACAGATCATAGTAGACCATCTAGCAAAGGCGCCAATGGAAGATCACTAGCCTCTCACAGTAGACTTCCCAAATGAAATTATATTGCTGACAAAATAGACAAGCCATTGGACCTTATACTTTGACGGGTCTCACACTCAACATGGCTCTGGAGCAAGTATCCTATTTGTCACACCATAGGGAGATAGTATACCTAAGGCATACAAAATTTATTTCCCATGTACAAATAATATCTCAAAGTATGAAGCCCTAATCACAAGACTCAAGATGGCTATTGAATGGAGGATAAAAGAACTGCACCTATCTACAGAGACTCTCAACTAGTAATCAAGAAAGTGAATGACGAGTATCAAACAAAAGACAACAAGCTAATGTCATATACAAGGATGGTGGATAGTTTCAAAGAATATTTAGTCACCATAACATTTGAATAGATTCCCCAGATCAACAATAGAGTAGTTGATGCCATGGCAATGATAGGTTCGCTTCTTGATATTTCGTAGAACATTCCTAAGTATGAATTCCTTGTAGAATAATTACTCATACCAGCATTCGATATCCCAGAATAAAAAAAATAGTGTGTTGTTGTTAGTCCTAATTCACCATGGTACGAAGACACATTCGATTACATCCAACATGGTATGATACCAATTGACCTAACAACAACCCAAAAGAATACCTTTACTTGTAGAACTTCCCGATTTACAATCCTAGGAGATACCTTATATCATCAAAGTTTAGATGGTATGCTATTCTGATGTCTTAATGTAAAAGAAGCAAAAACTTCCTTACAAGAGGTACACAAAGGCGTTTGTGGGTACCACTCTAGTGGACCTAACCTTGTACAAAACTTGTTGAGAACTAGGTACTATTGGCCCTCCATGGAACAAGCGTGTATTCAGTATTCCAGAAAATGTCGTCAATGCCATCAACATAGTGACCCCATTCACACACTAGCACAGGAGTTGAGACCTATCACAACACCATGGCCTTTTTCACAATGGGGATTAGACTCGGTAGGTAAGATCTCTCCTACTTCCTCTAAGGAGCATACGTTTATTATTACCGCAACTAAATATTTCAACAAATGGATAGAAGCAATTCCATTAACCTACATAACAACAAAACATATATCCAATTTCATTCTAAATTATCTGATTTATAGGTATGGAATTCCCCAAACAATCATAACAGAAAATGGAACCCCATTCAAGAATCAAGATGTCCAAGAGCCTTGTTCCAAGTTCTCTATCCAGCACAAATTCTCCACGCCCTACTATCCCCAAGGAAACAGTCAGGCTGAAGCATCTAACAAAACCATCCTAAAGATACTAAAGAAGACTATTAATGACGCTGACCGGAATTGGCATTTGCAATTGAACCCAACCCTATGGGCTTACCGAACCAGTATCTGAACACCTATAGGTGCCACACCTTTCTCCTTGGTCTACAGATTGGAAGTTGTCTTACATATTGAAGTCAAAATTCCCTCAATGCGAATATCATTAAAAGGCATGGTCAATAATGAAGAGTATCAAGTATCCAAATTAAATGAATTGAACTCCTAGACAAAAGGCATTTGAGTGTGTTAAACCATCTTTAGGTTTATCAAAATTGGCTCAAACAAATCTACAATAAAAGGATCAATGACAAAAAATTTCAAGTTGGTGACTTGGTACTCAGAGAATTAGAAGGTACAACTAAATCAAGATGGCAAAGGTAAGTTTGAACCCAATTGATTAGGCCTATTCATCGTCACAAGCAGTTGTGACTCTAGAGCTTATCAGTTGGCTACTCTTAAAGGAGAACCCTTAGCCAAACCACTAAAAAATAGCCACCTCAAGAAGTTCTATACTTGGAGCACGTCAGAATGCCCCATGCAAAAGGGTAAAATCAAAAAAAATCAAAAAAATCAAAATGTTAAAAAAGCAACAAAATTGAAAAAAAAAGAAAGAAAAACAATAAAGAGAAATAAAATGTTTTTTAAGTGAAAACCACTTTGTGACACTTCTAGAATAGGTACCATAGTGAAAACCTGGAAAACAAGCGCTACATTTGAATAACACTTGCATCTTTATCTATCAACACTATCTGAAGCATCCACCCATTCGTTCTATAATAAAACATGTGTCCAACCATGGCTTGGTGATTAATTAAGTACTGAACCTTGTTGCACCACTAGTATAATTTGACAAATAAATGACTACGTGACTAAAAATTTTAGTCATGACAACTAAAAATGAGTAAATTCTAGTCATTTTTTGTAACACAGCTGTAAATGACTAAATAAATGATTAATTGATCATGATAAGTGACTAATTTGATCATTGGGTAAAAAAAATAACTAAATAATTAGTCACACAAATAAAAATGACTAAATAATTAGTCACAAAAAAAAATAGACAATATAATATTAAAGTGGGTAATTAAAAAAAAAATCATTGGCGAGAGTGGGAAATATTTCGAAGTCCGCAGAGAGGGAAATTTTTTCGATGAAAAATAATTCAAACAAAAGAAACCCCTATATCATCCTCAACTAATCAAGAATTGACAGAGAAGAGTCATGGCTCCTCGCTTTGTAATTCCTGATACTCTCAAAGACTTGGAAGATGTGTTGGACGAAGAAGACTGCCTTTGTGCTCAAGACATTGTTGAATTGGATGCACTGTCGCCTTAAAAAATAGACGAGATCATCAAGGGTTGGACTCCTATACTTTTTCACTATCTCCAATAATTTTTGAAAAATATCAAGTTTCGGCAACACCCATTTTGTTGAAAATGAGCAAAGGAAAAATGGTTGATAATCAGTGTTTTATAGTTCAACAATCTAGCGGTTTGCAATATGAACAACACCCATTTTGTTGAAAATGAGGAGAGGTAAAATGGTTGATAATCGATGTTGTATAGTTCAACAATCTGGTGGTTTAAACTATTACCTTGGCTATATAAGTTAGTAACATGCAATCAATTTTTCAAGGTAAAGTAACATGCCATGCAACCATCAAATTAGCTGCCCAACTTCTGCTACCCTTCCCCTATCAATCCCTTGTAAGTTTTCCAAAACCAAATATGTCTTCTTCTCTTGAAAAATGAGGATTGTTGAATAAGCATTCAAATCCTACTTCTTTCCAACATTTTTAATTTGTAAATTTGCTTTGTTGGATGATCTTTGAAAACATGTTGATGGTGATAAATAAACTACTGTTATTTAATGCTCTTTTTGGTTGCACCATGTAATCATCTTTAGTTTATTAGCCACAATATAGTGGTTTTCAGTTAGGTTTTGGTTTATATAGTGTGCTCTATATTTTCTAGGGGTGGCATTTGACCTAGTTGATAAGGATCTATTTTGTGTGGAGGAGCAACAACTATTTGATCAAATATACTCTCTTGTTAAGGGATTCCAATTTATCCAACCCTTGGCCAAAGGATACTTTATCAAAATCCTCAAATCCAATTTTAGCATCCTACTTCTAAATATAATGATGCTTTCCTCTCATTCTACTTCTGATAGTCCATCTCTGTAGGATCAAATAAGCTCTGTCAAAATGTGCTTAAAATTTACACTTATATTCTTCAGACAATTATTTTCATTGAAGAAGCACAACCTGAGCAGCCTGGTAAGCGTATTTTATTTAATATCAAAGAAATTTTGTGTGCTTTATATGAAGTGAGTGAAATTTTGAGCTTGAATATTATTATCACTAGCCACTATTGTTAGGGCTTCTTTATCCTAGTATATTGTTTATACTTGTCTAAGCATAGCTTTCTAGAGGTTTAACAAAAACCTGGTAAATACTTATGCTAAACAAAAGATTCCACAGGCTTCTATTATACGCTCTTCCTAAGCAAAGGTTTATAGAGAGCTCCAAAGAAATCCATCAAAATGGACAGATTTCCTGATTTTTCTTGACAAGCATAAATTTAGGAAGTTATAATAGGTTTTGTTTTATTGATAGGTTGCCTATTGGCAATTTTAAATTTTGAGCTTTTCTCCATTTCCATCATTTATAGAATATAGAATAGATTTGGAAATGTTGTTTGGCATGCTTCATTTTGTATAAAAGTATTTTTTTTGCTAAGTTCTACTTGGTTGACCAACTCATCAAATCTATAAATTCTATACATGGACAAGATTACCAAGCATCTAACTATCCACCTATCCAATAGTTAAGTGATCCTTGTAGTGGTAATCGCCACTATGAATGGATAGCTCTATGAAAATATATAGTTTTGATAGTCAAACATTATTAAAGAATCCTTGATAAATCTTCACAGATCTTTCCAATTAGCACTTTATCTAAATAATTCCTTAGATAAGTATAAAGTGATAGGGAAAAGTCATACAAAGAAGAATGACTCAAAAGGTAGTAACTTAAGTATAGACCATCTTATCAAGGACAATGTGAATGATAGTAATATGGATTTGAAAATTTATTAAAAGGGGACATATGGCAGTCATATTTCTCACAAATTTGGTGATGACATATGAGATAAAGGGATGATTTGACTGTCCATGTGTTCTCTAAGTAAATAATGATGAGACAATGATCTTGTATCCTATACAAATTTTCAAAGGCAGTGATCATTGTGACCATCAACAAAAGACAGTAATAGTTGAGAATATCCTGCTCATGCCAAAGGAAAATATACAAAGTCAATGAAGATAAAAACTATGAAATTACCATGAAAAGGTGTTGATTCCATCAAGTATGATAGTCCATAAAAGCCTATGCATGATCATGAGGGCAGTAGATAGGTGGACAATCCTTAGCCATAGATGAGACATCATGATAGTCATATTCGTTGCTCTGAGGACAATCATTTATAGACACAGTTATTCTCAAATGAAGGAGAAAATAAAAAAGGACATGGTAGAAGATAGTGATGCAATTACTTGAAGGACTACTATGATTGTGATAAAAGCATGAGGATAGGTAAGCTCATAGAGGAAGTGCACAAAAAGTTCAAATGGATAGTCATTTTCACATGGTAATAGTATGTGACATGATAGTCATGTAAGCCTTAGATATTAGAGATAAATGAGTAGGACAGTCAAAACTATAATGGGTTGTCTACTATGAAATGAGGATTAAAACCCATCTTAGTAAAACTATGTTTGAATTCATGAAGACACATTGAACATCATATCCATTCACATTAAATAAAAATGCATTGGTTGCAAGAGTATTGCCACTTTGGTAAAAAGAATTGTCATGTTTTATATTTCAAGTGGCAGTCATACACACAAACTACATTAAGGGACAAGCTATAGGAAGTGACAAACTACAAGAAGTGACAGTCTTACGAAATTGTCTAGAATTTAATGAGAATGACTAAACCTTTTCAAGTTTTGACAGTGATAAACATTTTGGAGAGAAAAGAATTCACAAACAACTTATTAAGTGTACAATCCATGGCATTAGGAATGGTATCACAATGTATTGGGAGTTGGACGCTAAAATCCCTTGCAGCTCTCCTATGCCTCCAAGAGATTGTTAACCATTTCAAAGCTTTAACACATATCTTATGAACATGGTAAAGGGGTTTTGGTAGTTTTGGAGTGATGGAGGTTAGTAATGAGAAGTTGAGAAGATATAGGGTTAAGTTTGGGTGACTTAGAGGGTAGTTGGCAAGCATATAGGAGTCTTTTAATAGTTTCCAAAGAAAATTGAAAGGTCAAGTCAAAGTTTCTTAACTCAATCAAGCAAAGGTAGTTTTTAGGTGCCTATGTGGAGATCAAGCAACCAAGTCAAGCTAAAAAATAATTAATTACCTTTAATTGATGACCTATATTATCTCCCATGCCGGGATAGATAAATAATATTCCTAGAGACAATTAGAGTTAGTTCTTGCAATTGAACTTCCATCCACTTTTTGGCTCCATTTATTCTTTTGTGTTTTTACTATCTTTTTCTTATTTGAAAAGTACAATATTGAAGACATTATGGAGGTGGTGGTAAAGCTTCTTGCATACATTGTGATAAAAAATATCTTTGCAAATTTCTATTAGGAAAGAGGAAAAAAGCTAGCTTTTTGGCTTCTATTTGATAAAAGTGAAAATGATGATGATGAACAAGGTATTTGAACAACAAAGTAGGACTTTAGATGGTTTGAGAAGTTGGTTTCTAGTAACTGAAAATAGTAAGCCATTGTAAGCCAAATTCTTCTTTTCATTTTTGTACTGATAACCTTAACGATTTCTATGATAGGTTTATCTACATGTTTCTTGGCATCATCATTGCTTGCTAAAGAGTTTTCATTGATCCAATTTTCATAGTGATAACAAATGGCTATTGTTAATGCATTTTAATCTTGATTTTTATCATTCGCTAGATACTTTCTTGATTTACATATAAAACAGTTATCATTAGCACTGCAATCTTGAGAGCATGTACTACCAAAGTAAGCTCTTTACATATTGTTTATACTAGACATTGAGTTGTGGATTTTTGAGCTTGGTAGATTTGTGGAAGCTCTTTATGTAAGTTATCCTTTCATTTACTAATTATTATGTTTCATGTTCTCAAGGAGACCATAGGAATTTAGGGGTACTTCTATTGAATGGAAGCTATAATAAGAGTTTCAGCCATTTAAATTTATGGTTGGAACTATCTATCAAGTGTTCAAAAAAAAATTCTTTAATTCCCTTTTATATGCTTCTAAACCCAAGCTGACCTCATTTGAGAGTTTTGTTGCATTCCTATCATGCACTCGTGTATAGATTTGATGATAATCAATAGAATGGAAAAGTATAAGACAATTTGATAAGATGGTCAATCCATTTAGTTAAAAAAAGTGTAAATACGACTTTTGATTGACTTATTTAATTGGCCATTTAGCTTTGTTGTATGATGTGTTGTTGATTGATTATATTTCACATTATTTAAGAATTAAAATCAATACCCAATAGCATGGTGTCTACAACTAGATACTTTGTCCTTAATTCTACATGTTTTATGTATTTTGTTACCCTTTGAATAATACTTAAGTATTATATTTTCCATATTATAGAGGATGTCTATGAGAACCACATATTATGGATGGATATACTTCTGTTACAGTAGGTGCTCTGATGTATGCACAAAATAATAACCAGATACCAATTCAACACAAAGACTCATGTTGCAAATTTAAAATTTTCATTTGAATTCTTGTGCCATCTGCAATTTGTTGTAATTTAGAAGTTGATACTATGTGATTTCACTGTCACCTCTTTGGATGATTATGAGTCAACAAATGAAATCAACCTCCCTTTCATTGACTGTTATAACTTTGTTTCTTGTCATACCTTGTCCTTTTTGCTTTAGATTTTCCTATACTTTATGTAGTATATTCCAAGCTCAATTTATGATGATTATCTTTCTAAAGTTTATTTGATTTTGGTTCACTTGTCATACAAGGTGCAAGCCTTTACACATACCACTACATTTTAGACTTATTTTCTTCAATCATTAAGACATCTATGCTACCACTAATACTATAACTATGACCATTTGTATGATGAAATTTTAATATTGGCATGCATGATCTTTGATCACAGTCAACAAGTAATTTTCTAAGAGATCTTAGTAATCAATCATGGAGTTGAATCAAGCAATTAGAATTTTCTCTTCGGTTTTGTTATGGGAAGCTAATTCTCACCAAACAATTACCATCCTACCCATACTACACAAGACACAATCAAAACTTGAAGATGTCTTTTCTTGATGTGGAATTTGTGGCTACTTTCATGCTACAAAACCATTATGAATTATCCTTTTGATTGTACATTCATGATCACTCGTGATTTCTATTGTATAGTCTCATTATGCTAGTGTTTTCTTCATATGTTGTCCTTTGAATCTCAACTCATCTTCAAGGCTTTTTAAACTCAAGCTAGCCTATCCTCTTATGCAAAGAGTAGTTCAAAAACAAGTTATAAAAAATAGAGATGATTTTAGTTGCATTCCTTCATGTGAAATATTTTCATGCATGTTTGAGATCTCTACAAGGTGATGAAAAAGGCCTTAGGGTTTGGTAGGGTTTTGAGTATCCTTATTGTTTTGATGGTAATGTTGTCACTAAGTTCTCTCCTTGCCAAATATAGTCACCTGAGAAACTACCATGATGCTCTTGACTGTAAATTACTTTGTTCTCCCTACCTTCTCACTACAGGTCTGATTCTTCAACTAGGTCTATTATGACTATTAGTTCTTTGAGGGTATATAATTTTCTACTATGAACTCTTAAACTGTCATACTTTTTATGACAATTCTCCAAGGATGTTTGCTCATTGACTTAACTCTCTGTATATTCTCCATTATGCATTGAAAATTTATGGTTTCTAGTTAACTATTTATTGGTGAAACCATTGCCATGTTTCTCGAGACTGTCATCCCTATAGGATAGTTTCCTTATAGATATGAATGTAATTTAAAAGGTGCCCATAAATATTGACAAGTTTCATAAGACTGTTGTGTCAAGGTAGTAGATGGTTTTATTTGAGAGATTAGCACTAAAAAATCAAATGGTTCTAGGAAATCTTGGTCACATGAGTCCACATCTTGATTATGAGATTGCCCCAAGAATCTGTTAGGACTAATAAAATTAGCCTTCGCTGCCCAAAAACATCTATTATCCCATCAAATATCCTATCATCTAATATGTCACTCAAAACTTTATCCTTCAAATACTCCATTTACCCACCCTATGACCGTCACCCTACTAGATGTACATTTACCATCATACCCATTTATCAAAAGATTTATGTCAAGGAGACCATGTTATTTTGACAGGAATCATTTTTTGGTCCCTTCAGTAGAGCAATTAAATAAGACAATGAGAAGGTCATCAAAGAGAATGCACCATATTGGGGGGACTTGTCTTAATGTCCCTTCGACAGTCCAAATAAAGCATCATCGAAGATACTTTGATAGGTTGAAAGGAAAGGTTTTGAAGTCTCTTCGATAACTCGAGAATGCCCTGTTCGTTTATTGAATCTCATGACTCAAGAAGAGGAGCTTGAAGTGATCATTTCATGCTTTGGAGAGTAATAGCGGCATATATTATGAAGTTGTTTATAGAATTTGATATCTAAAAACTTCAAAATTGGTTAATATCAAAGTGATTTCATTATGTGAAAGGGAAGAGAGACTTGTAGAGTTAAGATTAAATAGAAAACTTGATAGGGAGATGCATAGAAAGATGGAATATTACAAGAGGTAGGAGGTTACTCACATCATCGCAAGAGGTCCCTGGAGCCAGTGTGGTATCACGGTAGAGCCTCCCGCATCACCACAAGAGCCAAGAAGACATGGTGCAGTGTAGCAATAACATTCTGCATTGCCGCGAAGGTTGAGTAATAAATGTGTGGTATGGTGATAAATCAAATACTTTTCCTACATCACTGCAAGGATCAAGTCAAAATGGTGTGGTATCACAGTTAAACTATAAAATGAAATATCACATTTCTTTGAGGCATTTTTTGAAACAGTTCACTTTCCTTGTCTATGCTTCCACATTTTCATGTATATCTAGCAAGGCACTTGTAACTACAACATATGACAAAAAAATCCCTACTATTATGCTTTGATGGATGTCCATTATTTCTGGATAGCTGATGTAGTGCACATTATTATAGTTCAAGCCTATTTTTCAGATTGTTTCATTTAGCATCACCAATATTCTCCACAAGAACATTGTCCCTGTATAAAATGATGAAAATGGTTCACACCTCTCAGAACAATTTCTCTTGCAACAATCTTGGAGATGAATTTAGATGGAGAAGATTTGTTGATTTTGTTTACCCATTAGATATTTTGTTTATTCTTGTGTTCCACCTAGATATATCTCCATCCCTGGGGTGCTTTCCCTCCTTTCCCATTCATATCTCCTTTCTATTTTCCTATTCAAATCTTATTACTAGGATTTTGTGGGTGCTTCTAGGCATCCCCCTTTTGTGTTGTTGTGTTTCCCCATTCACCCCAAAGGAGACTTGGTGGAACTTGAGTTTATTTGTAGCATATGGTATAGAAGCAGAAAGATGAATGATTTAAATATTTTTCTTCCTTTAAGACAATGTTTGGGTTTGAAATTCATCATATGTGCTTGCCCATATTGTTATAGAAAATTTGGCTTGTTTTCTATTTTTCTAGCACATATAGTTTAATGCATTTATTTTAAGAGGCATTAGTGTTATGTTTTATGTTATTCACTCAGTGATATTGCTAGGTGATAACAAAGTTTTGCTCAGAACAAATTGCCAAGTATGCATATCTTAACAATAAAAAAATAGTGACAATAGTGCACAAGGCCAATATCATGAAACTTGCATATGGGATTTTTTTGGAATCCTGTCGTGAAATCACAAAGAAATACAAATGGATCAAGTATAATGAGATCATTGTTGATAACTATTGCATACAACTTGTCTCAAAACTTGAGCAGTTCGATGTGATGGTAACATGCCTTAGATTTGACATTGGTTCTAGTTATTTAATACTTTAAAGAGAGAGCTAGACATTTTATTTGCTCATCATCTGTAATTCTCAATACAGTAGAAGGAAAAGAATATTGCTTAGAAATTATACTTATATTTAATATTTTATTTTATGGGATGAGAAACCTACAGTTTTTGAAAGCTGAGAGATTTTCTCTTCAGTGAAGTTTCTTAACATTGTTTTCTTTGATACATCAATGGATACTTTTCCTTGATGTGGATGTTCCTAACATTTAGCAAAAATGGGTCAAATTTCATTCTATGTTGTGATTCTTATTGTTTTAGTGGTTTTTGAAGAGTAGAGAATAAAACTCTCTTATACAAGCATCTAAATGTTGCATATGTTACAATATTGAGTTTTGGCTAGGATTATCTATAATTTTAACATATCAAAACTTCATAATATGATTCTAGATTTTTCATGCTTTTATTCTAGTATTTTTATTGTAAAAGGGATAATAGAAGGGTTTCGTCTGGGGTAACTATTTATATATTTTCTTCTCTCTATTTGATTATTTGAACTTGAAAGAAGTCTAGTATATTTGGCATTGGTAGTTTGTAACTATTTTCAAATCACATCAATGTCCAGAATATGAAACTTTAAACTCTAAGGTTTGTGATTGCATTAAAAAACATCTACAATAGCTTATGATTGTAGATACTGTCAAAATATCCATGAGAATTTTTACTTCTTGTAAGTTAAGACCATAAGGTATTCATAGTCATTATCAGTGAAAAGATTTGTATTAGTTTTAACTTGTGTTTTCATCTCTTCACATTCTTATTGTGAATTAAAATTTCTATTGATTGTGGCAATTTTTATATTATAATAATCTTGATTATTTTTTTCTCATATTGTTGCAGTGTGAAAATCTTGTTGAATCAAAACAATTTCTCTTACCAAGGGACATGTTTTCTCATATTATTATAGTGTGAAAATCTTGTTGAATCCAACTCTAATATTTGTTTTCTCATATTGTTGTAGTGTGAAAATTAGAACATACTCGAAGGTTCTTAACAACTCTAGTAGTTGTACCAGGGGCCATGTTTAACAAACCAAATGTGATTGCTAACTTTTCACTGGTGGTAGTAAATGATTCATTTTTCTTCTATTCCATAGCATTAAGTAAAAGTCTTGAATCTAGAAATACCCTACTACCTTCATTTTCCAAGCCAATTTCTCCAATTTTGCATAGCTCTCCCATGTTTGTGGATGTGATTTGTCTCCTACAGTTTTTTAATTGATGTATCTTTCTACTGTGTTTGGACTTACTTTTGGAAACTTGCAATATACAATACACTTTTATTCTTTCTAAATTGAGACTAATAGTAATTTTGTTGGTTGTATTGAGGCACAGCTTCATTCATGGCAAAAAAGGCAGCACCCTATTGCTTATTTCAAATGGCATACTGCATATAAAGGAGGAAATATTCTAGGGCTATTGTTGATTATATTGAAGGAGAGAGCTTCTTATATGGGACATGATCAACACTGACGAGGGCCACACCACCCAAACCCACACAAATCACAACAATAGATACCAACACGGAAGATGCAAGACAAAAAAGAAAAACTCACTTTCAATTATTTTTTAGAAAATGAAATTACAGATTCAAAACTTACATGGTACAACCTCATGGGTTTGATTCGGTACACCAAAATAAACTCTCAAAACAAAATATATTATTTGGAGACAAAATCTACACTAATGGAGCCACCGTACAACCCCCCACTTAACCCTTTTTATTTTACCCTAATAACTTCCCTAGAATGTTCTAGAACGTTCAACTTTCCCTTTTGTTTTGGTGCCAAATGTCCCATCGTTTGATTTTTGGCCTAGGAAGAAATTTTAATGAAATTCACTTTTTAGAGGAGCAACTTCACGGTGCCATAACTTTTGATCTAGGTGTCTAATTTGCTATTATTGCATATCATTGGAAATCTCTTGAAGAGATCTACAATGCATGAACCAACCATAGGTTGGTTCCAACCTTTCGAGTTGTTTTGGGGCCTCTAAAGTCTTCATATCTGAATTTGAAGCTGTATTGGAGAAATTTCTTGGGACAAAAACTTTAATATCTCCTAAACTGTGCAGGGTATTGAGATGATTCTTTCGCAACTAGAAAAAAAAATCCATTTCTACTCCTTGGGGTAAATTTTTAGGTTCATACGAGCCCGTTTAGGCCGACTTAATAAAAATAGTAAGTGGCTATTTTTCACTATTTTTGACTCCTGGCTGTCTTACATCCCTTAAGTTCCATCATGGAACTCAAAACAACTAAAGAAATTAAGGAAAAACCAAAAAAAAATTGTGATGCAAGATTGCCCTACGCCATTGGATGCTCCTACACCAAACACTCTCCTTCTTGGATTCTACACGTTATAGCTTGCTCTAGGAAGATTTCCCAAGTTGTGCTTGCATTGAAGGGCTCCAAGCATCATGTGTTTCCATCATTGCAAAAAAAATTTGGAGAAGTTTCTTTCTTGTCATTTTTGTGCATTGTAAGTTAGATTTTTAGTCTTGTGACTGAAAATAAAAATGGTTACTTTATTTCTAAGAATATTTCAAGAAAGATAGATATATATCAGATTTGTGCAAGCTGTAAAAACACCTTTCTTTTAATAAAGTTCAGCGATTTTTCCTTCTCAATGGTTGTCTTATTGTGTGCAATTGATGATTGATGTGTATTTCTATGTTTTATATTTAAATCCTCAAATATCAATCAATTAAAATGACTAATTATACTACTAATTAATGTCAATTATTAATTAAATTCACTAAATATACTACCAATTGATAGAAATTGGTGAACAGTGAATAAATATTCTAAATATATGACCAATGAAATCTATGAATAAAAATGACTAAATTTACTACCAAATTCATCAAAATGATGATAAAAATTAATGACTAAATACACTACCAATGGACAGAATCATTGAATAAAAATGACTAAATAGGTGACCAATTAACAACAATCAATGACGTAAATGCACTCATCTCAGGTTCAGTAACATATTTTGATCCTACTCCTCTGTCCTGCTCCTAGAATTTGAATTGATTGTGCATATGGTTGGCAGTGTATCAGGGGTACCTCTCGGTCCCCTACCTATATCTCCTATCCAGATTCTCCCTTCTGCACATGTGGCGCCACCTTTGGGGCCCTCCCCGATGTTGTCTGCTTTTGGGGATCCCGTGATTCATGTCCTACCTAATCTCAAGGTGCCTCTCCATGCTTCCCTGTTATCCAAGGGTTGGAAAGATGTATTAACTAATGAAGGCACATCCCCTACAGGTTCTTCCCATTGTCCTACTATGGAGATTACTATCTCTAGCAACAAGTTCTCCATTCCAAAAGCTACAAGCTATAGGTTAGCTTCTTCCATGGAGTTGGCAGTTGTGGGAAATTTTCTCTCCTTTCGGCCCTCTATGGATATGGTGCGAAGATGGGTTGTTGTGAAATGGCACTTGAAAGGTAGTTTTGGTGTTTGCGCCATGGTGGGTGGTCTCTTTCTTTTCAAGTTTACGGCTGAGGTTGATTTGGTCTCTATGCTCTCATCGGGCCCTTGGGTATATGGGAAACATGTGTTGTCCCTATGCCACTAGAAGCTGGGTTTCAATCTTGAAGTTGATCTTTGCAAGTTGGCTCCTATGTGGATTCAACTCCCTGATCTTCCTTTGAAATACTAGGATGAGTCTATCTTTCAATACATCAGGGATTCTCTTGGCCAGTTTATCACCTTAGACTCTATCACTAAATCCATGTCCAAGTTAGTCTTTGCTCACTTTTGTGTTAACATTGATGTCAACAAGACTCTTCCCAATTCTGTGAAACTCTGTTTTATCTTTGGCTCTTGGGTTCAACCTATTTTCTATGAGAATGTTGTGATATACTGTCAAAAGTGTGCTAAACTAGGACACCTTATCAGAGATTGTAAATCTTCGATAAGGCATGACCCTTGTACCAGTGCTCCCATAGTGGAGATCCCATCAGATGGTTTCCCCTTTGAATCATATCTACTTAAGATTATTGAGTCCTTGGCTAAGCCTATGCCTGTTGACCCTGTGATCCCAGTGTTGTCTTCAAATTTAGTTTCATCTAATGAGACCTTGATTCCCTCTGAGCCCCTTATTCTGGGCTCGGGGGTTTCCGCAGTATTATGTGAATTCCCAAATGGTGTGGAGGATGGTGAAATCTAGGATGAAGTTGAGAAGGTTGTTTAACCCAGTCATGGAAATGATGTGGTGATAGTTGCATCTTAGGCACAAAATATGGAAGAAGAGTTCTAGTCAACTCCTAAGAAGAAAGGAAAACAAAAGAAAGAAGATGTGGGTGGTGACTCCAAGCTGAGTAGACCCAACCAGTGGACGACCAGGCTCAAAGAGATAGCACAAGAAATTGCGATAGGAAAATAGAGGACATTGGAATTATCCTCAAAGAAAAATTCTAAATGAAAGTCCTGTCTTGGAATGTGAGAGGGTTAAATAGCCCCCATAAGCAGTTAGCTCTGAAGAATTATGTTTTCGAACATAAGGTTGATATACTACTTCTCCAAGAAACTAAAATGAAGAAAACAAATTTTGATCCCATAGCCAACTATATTTGGCCAAATTCTCTCTTTACTTGTAGTGATGTTGATGGGGCATTTGGTGGTCTGGCAATGCTCTAGAATCCCTCTCAATTCTGTGGCTCTGAATTGTTCCAATGCAGGAATTGTCTTGGTATAAAGTTCTCCAATACTGGGGGTTCTTGGTTCTTGATAAATGTTTATGCTCCCAATATTAGGAATGTGAGGAAATCCCTTTGGCTAGAGATTTCTAATTGGATTTTGACTAATAAGGATGGTCGGTGGATGGTGGCTGGGGATTTTAACTCTCCCCTTTACCCATCGGAGAAGAGTGGGGGTTTTATTGATTACTCTTTCAATATGTCTGATATGGATGACTTTCTAAATTGTACTGGCTTAATAGATATTGGCCTGAAGGGATAGGCTTTTACTTGGTCGAACCATTTCCTTGGGGTTGACCTGATCCAGGTCCACCTCGATCATTTCCTTTTCTCCCCCAATTGGACTACTCTCCTTAATGCTAATTTGTTGGCTCTCCCTAAGATGGTTTCAGACTACAATCCTCTGTTGTTACTCCCAATTGATCACTCTTTTTTTGGTCCTTTCCCTTTCCAGTTTGAAATCATGTGGAATTCCCATCCGAAATTCTGAAATAAGGCTGTTTTCTGGTGGAACATTCTGGTGTTGGATTCCCCTCTATTCAGACTCTTTCAAAGACTTAAACATATCAAACATATGGTTAAAGGGTGGAATAAAAGTGTGTTTGGTGGTGTGTTCCATCAAAAACCGATTGTGGCAGATAAGCTTGGTAAGTTACAAAAGAAAATGGAAGATGGTGACAATAGCATTCTAATGGGACAACAGGAGGAGGAATGTGTGGAATGGGAGAAAGTATTAAAGAAAGAAGAGGTTTTCTAGAAGCAAAAGTCCAAAATTCAGTGGCTTGCTGAGGGGGACTGGAACACACTTTCTTCCATGTTTCAAATCTTAAACATCAAAAAATGAATCAAATTAAAAAAAATGAAAAATGAGGTTGGGGATGAAGTTTCTAATCCTATTCAGATTGTTATTTTAGTTGCTAATCACTTTTAGCTGGCTTACTCTCTCCCTGATGAGGCTTCAACCCCTAGGTTGGTGGATCTACTATTGGATCCCCTCCCTACTCCTATTGACCATGAGGATAATAGTTATATTCTCATGGAAGTTACTTCTGAGGAGGTTCATTTTGTTGTGTTTAGTATGGGGACCTTTAAAGCTCCCGGGCTGGATGGTTTCCCCTCGAATTTTTTCCAAACCTTTTGGGAGATTGTGGGTGAGGACCTTACCCTTGCTACTAAGGATTTATTTAACTCTGGTAAACTTCTCAAACAACTGAACCACACCTCCATTGCTTTGGTCCCCAAATCTGAGGACCCTTTGACCATGTTCAATTTTCGTCCTATTAGTCTTTGCAATACAATTTATAAGGTCTTCTCCAAAATTTTAGTGAACAGGCTGAAACCCCTCCTTGAGAAAATGATTAGCCCTTGTCAAAAAGGTTTTGTTCCTGGCCAACATATTTTGGATGCTACTTTATCCACCCATGAAATCCTTCATTCTATGGACCATTGTAACAACCCTAGCATGGCCTTCAAGCTTGATATTTCCAAAGCCTATGATAAGATTCTTTGGAACTTCCTCCCCAAAGTCCTTGGTAAGTTGGGCTTCAATCAAAAAGTTATTAAAATTATTATGGAATGTGTCTCCACATTGAAATATTTTTTCCTGGTCAATGGAGTGTCCCAAGGTTTCTTTGAGGCTAGTAGGGGAATCAGACAGGGTGACCCCCTTTCCCCTTATCTATTCATTATGGTGGTTGAAGTGTTGAGAAAGAATGAGGATTGTTTGTTGTTGGAGGGCTCCATCATAGGTGTCAAACCGACATCTACCCATGCTCTTGTTACCATTCAAAAATTTGTGGATGATACCATGCTTTTTGGTAAAGCTTCAGTGATTGAATCTAGGAAATGGAAGGGGTGTCTCAATCTCTATGTGGTTTGTTTTGGTCAATGTATTCATTATAACAAGAGTATGATCTATTTCTTCCACTATTCTCCTGGTTTGCAGGATCGGGTTACTGTTGTGTTAGGTTGTGTGAGTTCTTCTCTTCCCTCAGTCTACCTAGGCATTCCCCTTACTATCAAGGAAGTCATGCCTGATTTCTAGAACTCTGTCCTTGAAAGAATTCAGAGAAATCCTGCTGGTTGGAAAGGATCTCTCTTGAGTCATGCGGGAAAACTTCAGCTCCTCACTGCAACCCTTCAAGTTATTCTTTTTTAATTTTTTTCCCATGTTCAAAATGCCTAGTTTTATTGCTGAGAAGTTTGAGAAGATGCATAAAGTCTTCCTTTGGTTGGGGAATGGAGATAAAAAAGAAGATTTTGCTGGTCAGCTAGGAGAAAGTTTTCCTTCCTAAGCTTGCGGGGCGGCTTGGCATTAGGAAAGTCCTAGTTTCCAATAAGGCTTTGCTTGCTAAGGTGGTTTGGGACCAATTAAGAGATAATAAGGATTGGTGTAGAATTATGAAAGCCAAATACTTGAATAATTTCTCGCTAATCAAATGTATGGAAAATGATCATCCCTGTGGATCTCTAGCCTGGAACAATATATGCAAAATGAAGAAATTGTTGTTGTCTGGTGTTAAATGGAAGCTAGGAAAAGGTAATAAGATCCATTTTTGGGAGGATTCCTAGCTCTTGGATTCCCCTATGACTGATTCTAAATTCGTAAATTTGATGGAACCTACTTCTAGGTTCTTTGGTAGGAATGTGGAGGATTACATTCATGGTTTACAAGGGGCTAGGTGTTGGAAAGATATTGGCTCTTGTGGCCCTCTCTCCCCTAACCTGCAATGTCTTCCTTCTTCTTTACAGGTTTTACTCTCTCAATACAGACTTCCTCTATCTGTTATTGAAGATGATTTCTTTTGGGCCTTAGACAGTAAAGGTGATTTGACTATCAGGACAGCTTAGAGTATGTTGTCTGACAGGAGTATCCAAAGTAAGTTATGGAGGAAGGTCTAGAATTGTCATATGATTCCTAAGATAAATTTCTTTTGGTGGACGGCCTACCACAACAAGATTCTTACCCAAGATAATCTAAGGAGGGGTTTTCAAATCTTGAACATGTGCTTGTTATGCAAAGACAACGAAGAAACTGTGGATCGTATGCTTCTGCACTGTCCATATGTTGTTGGTGTCTGAGATCTGGTGTTTCAAAAGTTAGGGACTCATTGGACCTTGAATAAATATTAGGTTTCCTTTGTGGAAGGGTGGAATGACCCTTTTTGTCACCCCCTACCATTAGAAATTTGGAGGCAAGTTCCACTTATTATTTGTTGGTGCATTTGAAAGGAAAGGAACAATAGAGTGTTTCGGGATATTGAGAAGAGCCCGAAGGAAGTGTTTGGTTGCAATACTAGACTAATCTTTGAAAGTATCTCCTTAATAAAGTGGAAGCCACTAGACACAACCCCAACTGATTGGGAGATCAAAATGACTAAAGCTTGGAAAATTGATCTTTGCATTAGAATCTAATAGGCCAACACTGGGTACAAATAATAAGAAAGATTTAACGCTTTATAATGAATTTCAGTTTGGTCTATACGTGTCAATCTGAGGGCGTAAACTTGTGAGAGGTGTCATGGCTATATGCCAATCGAAGGGGTGAGATTCATGAGATGAGTGGCGATGAAATGCAGCTAAGAAAACACAAAAATTGCATTAATAAAAATAAAACTTAATTCTTCTATTCTACTTCTACAATAAGAATTATGATGGTAACAACAATAACATATTAATGAAAGTGAAAACACACCTCACCAAATTGAACATTAATGAAAATTACAAACTGTAGACATGTAAAATTGACTTAACACTTATCACAACTTAGAATCAACCTAGAACAACTTAGAACAATTCTGGATCAACTCGGAACAACTCAAAATCAACTCGGAACAACTCAGAATCAACCCAGAACAACTTGGAACGACTCTTAATCAACTTGGAATGACTTTGAATCAACCTAGAACAACTCTGAATCAACTCAGAATGACTCTGAATCAACTCAAAATGACTCTGAATCAACTCGGAACAAATCTGAATCAACCCAAAACAACTCGGAACAACTCCAAATCAACCTAAAACGACTCTGAATCAATCTGAATCATCTCAAAACATCTCGAAACATCTTTGAACATCTTTAAAACATCTTGAATCATCTCTAAATCATCCCACGACATCTCACAACGCATCAAATGGTATCGAACGTCATCTGAAAACCATATTTCCTCTATTAATTAAATAATACAACGTTATTTGATTAATTCACATTTCATCATTTCTCGATAAATTAAATAAATATTGTTTTATTTAATAAAGTCTTGAAACCCTAATTCTACTATTAATCGATTAATACGACATTATTTGATTAATTCATGTTTCATCATTTTCAGCCAATTAAATAAATTTTATTTATTTAATAAAGTCCTAATCTAATCTTATTTCTTCCTAATTAGTCAAACAACGCTAATTATTTGATTACGTCACTAATCCACCTTATTCCTCAAAATTAATTGAATTATTAAATCATAATAATTTAATTATCACACTTTCCCTCCAAAATTTGAATAATTAAATCAAATTAAATCAAATTATTCAAATTATCAATTATCAAAAATCAAATCAAAATGGAATTAATTAATTAAATTAATTAATTAATATTCCTCACCCACTTTTTGATTGAGAAAATCATGGATTGCTAACTAAGCATTCTATTTTGCTAACAAAGCAATTTAATTTTGCTAACTCAACCATCTAATTCCTAACTAAACCCTAAATGGTCAATCAATTGCTAACTAAGCAATCAAAATCCTAACTAGCCAATCTATTGTTCAATCAACTTTGCACACTTTCCTCATGTCTAAATCCTCTCAACTCATTTTGACCGTTGATCTGGATATTCTCCAATGTGATCTTGACTGTTGATTCAAAATTGCTTTTTCTATATAGCAAGCCTTTCTCTTCACAAATAATGATCAGAATTGCAACTTACCTTATGCAACGAAGTGTTGTCAAGATTGCCATTGATAGAGCTTCATCATTTCTTCAAGAACAAGCATCAATCATCATGCTTTTTGTGTACAAGCAATGGAGGCTTTGCAGTGATACGAACAACCCAACATCATGCAAATACACTCCAACATGGGATGATAATCTTTTCTTTTTTTATTTGAATTCGTTTTGTTAATCTTAGGATCTCATTTCATTCAAATAGCTTAGATTTGCACATTTCATGAGTGATGGAATAGGATAGATTAAGTGCTTTTGAATTAGATTAGTTTCTTATTTCAATCTCGCATTTCATCCTTTTTTTTTCGCATATTTCCTGATGGATTCCTTCCCCCTCACACATTCTAGCATACCCAGTGGGATGTAGGTCCTCCTCACTAACATTTTTATGAGCTAAGTTGCAAGTTATAGGGTTCTAGGAGCTTTCGGAGACATTTCACGGACTGCCCAGCAAAAGCTCGCTTTTGACTAGAAATTTTTTTGAGCTTTTGCCACAAAGATCAGTGCCTTTTCTCTAAAACCAGTGCTTTTTCTTTTTCTGAGTTTACACCTGTACGGAAAATTTGAGCTTTTTCCAGAAGAGCTTTTGCAAAAAAAAAATTCTGAGCTTTTTTATTTTTCTTTTGAGCATTTTCTCTGGAAGACAAGATCACAGATCCTACACTATTGTAATGAACCTCCTTGCTAATGTTTTCTTGTTTTGTAGGAACTAATGGGTTTTATGCAGGGTTTGAAACACATTAACTTATTTTATGCAGGGAATACGATCGATCCAAGTTTTTTTTAGATCCACAAGCATTTTTTATTAACTTAGGAAAACTTTCATTTGGTGCACTAAAATGAACAACACAAACTCACATCCAATTTTGGTGTTGCTAAAATGAACCAATTTTAAAGCTTTCTAAGTTAGGAATTTCCTTTTGGTGCTATAAAATGAACAACAACAACTCTCACATTTTGATTTTGGTGCTATTTAAAATGAAAAAATTTGAAGCTTTCTAAAGTAGGAACTTCCTTTTGGTGCTCTAAAATGAACAACAACTCTCACACTTGATTTGGTATTGTTAAAATAAATCATTTGAATCTTTCTAAAGTAGGAATTCTCTTTTGGAGCTCATAAAAAGAACATAAAACACTTCAATTTTGGGCTCTAAAAATGAACATATTTCATGTTTTCATAATTAGGAACCTTTAAATTTGGTGCATAAAAAGAGCACAAAATGTTTTTTCACTTTGTTGACGCATGAACGATTTATATTTGTTGACCATTAATGACCAGGCCTGATTTTCTTAGAAACATTTCAACTTTGGGGCTTAAAAATTAACAAAATGGTTTTGTTATTTTCACACCATTGCTATCTTAATTGCTTGATGTCCTAAATACTTCAATTGGTGCAAAGATAAAAAGAACATTTCATTTTACTCACATATTCTTAGGGATAACACTGCTCAAAGTGTTTAAAATGAATCAATTTGCAATGAGTTGTCTTTTGTGCATGCATTGATTGGCAAGCTAAAGTGTTTTGTCTTCTCCCCTCACACCATTTTGGCGATCTTGGGTGAGCGAAGAACATTTTTTAGCTTCGCATTTATTTTAAAGTTTTACCTTCTTAGAGGGCCTTCCTATTGAGACACATCCCGCACTAGAGAACTCATAGGCGACCCAAGCGGTACTTTCATTTTAGACCGCTATATAAATATTTTGTGAGTGTGAGGAAATTTCATCACTCGTTGGGTGTGGATGTCCTATACCGACGTATTCTTCCTTAGTATCCTTGTGATGGGTAAAAACCCGAAAGGGCTAGAAGGTTCTTAATTGAACAAAATGCTGCATGTGTAGGTGCCCAAAAATAATATCCCCAAAACATGACTAAGAGCCAATTGTTTTAGAAGCCATCGTATTTATCCAAAACATTCTCTAAAAGTGATGCATCAGAATTTACTTCCAAGAAGTTACTTTCCAATTCCGACTACAGGCCTGTGCCATAAGTCGCATGTAAAATCATCTCTTCAAAGCATGAGGCAGGCCCACCTAAGAGGATGGTTTCTCTCCACTAGGGTTGTAATTGTTTGTTAATGTTAAACTTATCCAATTACATTCAAAAACAATTGTGACATCAAATTTTGTGTTTGATTTAAAAAAAAAGAACACATCAAAACAAACATTGAACAAGATGGTCAAACCACAAACCCTTTGAGTTGGTGTATACTTGTGAAAGAAGCCTTATGTTTGCACTCCTTAGAGGGATTTATCCTTAAAGGTTTCTGAACATTTCAGTTTTATTTTCAGGTAGCATTGATCAAAGTAAACACTTTGGTAACTATGGTTTGGGTGTTGTGATTTCACAACCTAAGCTATAAACATTTAGGTCACATAAAGTTCATGCTTGAGAGTCAGTCTAGTGCTATTATATCATTTTCCATATTCAAGAACACAAAGGAAAAAAACACAAAGAGGTTACAAATTGTTATTCCAACTCACAATATTTTTTTCTAAAACACTTAGATTGCTTATAAGGTTATTACTTGAACAAGATACTTGGAAAACCAAATTGGTCACAAATTCTACCACTCATTATTCCCATACTACTTATTTGAAATAAAAATTCAAAAAAAAATTAGGATCATTCCTCCACTCAAAAAATCTATGATATCAATAGTTACTTGGAACTCACAGATCTCGTTCAATTATCTTTCCCACAACATATCCTCTAGATCAGGAAGTGGAATATCGACCCTAGTTCTTCAACATTTTGATTTCTGAAAAGTAGCTACATTCCAAAACAACACTCAAACTTTAGTGTTTTTGAGTTTCATAAAAAATCACCCCATACCACCACACAACATACCTTATGACCATTTGGCGACCCACATCTCTAGTTCAACAACCAAGGCTAGTTGCACCAATCTTTCATCCAGGTAACACACATATTGAAGGTGCACAAATCAATATCATAAGTAGTTTGCGAATGTTCATTTTTGAGAAAAATGAAACACCCTGCCAATTTCTCACTGCATCCATCATCTTAGATGAAGAAGAAGAGAAAGCAAACATAGCAGCTAAGAGACCCATATCACCACCCCCTGCTTGGAAATAAACATCCTTATTCATCCATGATCTCACACAGAGTTAGGATTCCCAAAGTAAAGACTACAAGTCGTTATTCTCGACTTAGACATCTTAAACCAAAAGCTCTTAAGAAACACCTTGCAGCACTACACAAAAATAGAAACAAACTGGTGGCAAACTTTTATAGACGTGCTTCTAGGAATGATCTAGATTTGTACATGTTCTTTTTTGGTCAAAACCCAGGTCTTTTTCATAATACTGAACTTCTCTAGAGAGGCAAACCAAATTCACATACCTAAAATCTACCTTCTTATTTAGGTCAACGTTAGATCTAAAAAAATTTAAAGGTCTAGCACCATTTTCTCTACCTTGAGATCCAATTTTTTTATAACAACCACGAGGTCACAACACAGAAAGAAAATGGAAGCAAACAAAACCAACACTAGTATCCCAACCACTAATGCCATAGGAAATGAAAGTAGCCCTTGGGGCTATAGACCAATTGATCTTGAAACACCACAGAAGAGGCCTATGTATAGAAATACCTTCAGTGAAGAGGAATTAAATCACAAACAGAAGGAGGTAATTGAACAAAACAACCAAGACCCAAACAGAGTGGTGATAGAGGAGGTAGACACAGAGGAAGAAATAAACAAGGATGAACTGTTTGAACATTCCAACAACCCCAAGGTTCTTAAACTAATGGATAGGTTATTGATGTTGGATTCTATGGATGTTTCATTGATATGTGGTTGTCATTGATGTCAACACTATCAGCATTTGGTGTATTAGAGGCTGTATATGTTGAGGATATTGAGAAAATTGTAAAGGAAAGTGTTTCAGGTTCCCAGTGGAACTGTGCAAGTCATGAAGGTGTCTTGTTCTTTATGTTGAAGTTAACCTATTGTGGATTAAATGGTTTTCTACTGAGTGTATCTAGATCATCTACCGGAAGTTTTAGAGGTCTGCATATAGATTTGGTCATGTTGTGGTCTGATAGTGTTTTTGTGGTCTCTATCAGTGTTCCTGAGTGAAGTTTGTGTAATTATGGTAATTCTAGTTGTTGTGGATGTTTCTCTATTGTTTCTTGGTTCTCTTGGATGTTTCTATATCATGCTCTATCTTTGTAGTACGTCCACATTGTTCGGTGTGCTCGTGGTCAAAGATTTTTTCTTGCGTATGTTCATTTTTTCATGTTCCTGGCCAACATGATGATGGTAGCGTGTTGCGGATCTTCGAGGTGAAATTAATTAAAGTTTTTTTGTGTTGGAGATAGTAATTTGGGTCTCCACTATGTTGTGGCTGACCTTGGTGGATTCGCATTAAAAATTTATTTGTAAATTTGGGCTGACATTGAAAATATGTTTTATTTTCCTAGCCGACTAAGTTGTTGATGAAATATCATGTAGCAGATATATAAGAGTGATTGTTTCATTGGTGTAGTGGGTGGAAAAGGTTCTTTGTGTGTTGGGTGTGCTCTTATGTGTGTGTGTGTGAATATCATTCGATTGCAGAGCAGAGTGTGAAGAAGATGGAGCAAAGTGTGAAGTAGTTTGTGAAGGAGTTTTTTGTGCTTAATTGGAACTATAATCAGGCTTGTGCAAAAGCTAATTTTTTCAGTTCATACCCTCCATATTTTAATCCTATTCTGTATTGTTGGGAAATGAGCCCCTTCTATAATTGAGCAGTGATCTCTAGGCAGTGTTCCCGAATGCATATGCATTCCCCTTGATTGATTTTAATCTTGTGGACAAACATCCACCGTGGTTTTTCCCCTAACAGGGTTTCCACGTAAAAAAATCTTGGTGTTCTCTGTCTCCCGAATGTGTTAATTGTTTATGGTTAATTTCTTATTCATCATATTTGAGATTAAGTTAAGTAAATTTTGGAAAGTTTATTATTCTGTGACAACTGATTCACCCCCCCTCTTAGTTGTCTGTCCTTGTTTTTCCAACAATTGAGAAAGGATCCAAACTCCTATTTCTTCAAGTTAGCACAAAGTGGTGCTAAATTACCAATGGATTTCAACGTAGAAGCTCTCAAAGATGCCAACCTTATTCCCTTAGGGGATAACTCAATTGTAAGACAGATAATTGAACCTCTAGAGATGTCAAACATGTCACCTGTGTTTTCACAACATGATGGTCAACCCAAAGAGAACCCCTTATTCAGAAAACCAACTTAGGTTGAACAAGCAGTAGTAGCACAACTGTATCAAGGAGGACCATCACAGTATGAACCACCAAACAATAATCCTCCTCCTGAATAGTATATACTTCAAAATACCTCAAACATTGACCCATCCCAAAACATTCAATACCTTCAACAGGGTGGAACACAGGGCCCCCTCCCAATGGCCAATACCTTCAACAGGGTGGAACAAAAGGTCCCCCTCCGAACAATCAATACCACCAACAAGATGGACCTTATGGTTCCCTTCTAAACCAAAAATACCAACCACAAGGTGTGCCAGAGGGCGGCCTTCCTCAGTCAAATCAACAAGGTGTCTTGATAATGCATCAACAGGGTAACCTTTAGTTTAGTCCTACACAGCAACAAGGTGTGCCACAAAGCACCCTTCCTTAGTCATCCTACCAACAAGGTGTCCCAATAACGCATCAACAGGGTAACCTTCAGTTTAGTCCTGCCCAGCAGCAAGGTGTGCCACAAAGCGCCCTTCCTCAGTCTTCCTACCAATGAGGTGTCCCAATAATGCAACAATAGGGTAACCTTCGTTTTAGTCCTACCCAGCAGGAAGGTGTTCCTCATAGCACCCTTCCTCAGTCTTCCTACCAACAAGGTGTCCCAATAACACATCAACAGGGTAACCTTCATTTTAGTCCTACCCATCAGCAAGATGTGCCTCAGAGCACCCTTCCTCAATCATCCTACCAACAAGGTGTCCCGATAATGCATCAACAGGGTAACCTTCATTACACTTCATCTCAGCAACAAGGAGTTAACCCTCCTTACACCCATCAAGGACCTAACCTAGTATATGACCAAAACGGTTACCAAGGTCTCACACCTTCACAATATCCGCTATACGACCCAAACATGGTGAGACAACAAGGCTATTATACACAAAACTCTCAAAAAAACATGCCAAAAATGGAAATGGAAATGAAGCTAGAAGCAGTCACCCAACAAGTGGCAGGAATGCAAGCTAGAAAAAAAAAAAACCTATACTATCCAAGAGATATTCCCATTCCCATTCGATCAATATGTCACTACAATACCCTTTGCAAAGAATTTTGAAATAACTAGGTTTGATAAAAAAATATAAAGGAATAGGGGATCCAATAGAGCATATACGGGATTTCTCGATATCATGCATGGAAGTACGACACAATGACTCATACCTCATGAGACTATTTCCATGTAGCCTTACGGACCATGTTATGGAATGGTTCACCTGTTTGACACCAATAGTAAAAAACTTTGATGAATATTCTAACAAATTCATAAGTCACTTCTCCTTCAACATTGAACAAGATGTCACCATTACAAGCTTATTCACGATCAAACAAAATCAAGGAGAATCTTTTATCTCCTATCTACAGCGATGGAGACACAAGGCTAGTAGATGTAAATGGCCCATTCCCGATAAGGGATTGGTAGACATATTCATTACCAATGTCTTACCTGAGATTAATTATCAGTTCACAATGTTATGTCCAATAGACTTTAAAGAAATCATTAAGAAGGGATTGAATATCGAAAGAGCCCTCATTGCAAGAGGTGCCCTTAAAATAAATAACTCAAAAGACAGTCTATCCACTTCAAATGAGAAACCTAAAGTCTGGGCTAAAAACAAAATTTTCACAAATGATGGAGTGGTCGATGCTAGAACACTATGGCCATCACATAACACAATTCAAAACAAACCACAGGTAGCACAGACAAGCTATGTTCCAAACAATGCACAAAACAACCAAAATACCTATCCCAAGAACAATCAAATTGTGAACCCACAAATGAATCAGGGAGGACAACAAAGGCAGTACGATCAACCAAAGAGGCAATTCACAATTCTAGGTGAGTCATTAGAAACAGTCATGCGAAAACTAGTGCAAAAAAACCTCCTCAAAACTAATGATCATCCAAACTATGAGGAACCTAGTTTCAAAACACCATGGTATAACGAGGAGGATTTGTGTGACTTCCACATGATCAAAGTACACACCACAAACAATTGCATGAGACTCAAGCACCTTATCCAAGATTTAATTGACAAAGGGGAGGTAGATGTCGAACATCATCCTGGGAATAAGGACCTGCAAATTTACACAAACCCAATCCCAAACATGCCAAAGGGAATGAAAAAGGAAAGAAACAAGAGTACCATAATTCCAATTACACATATGGGGACACAGTTTTAGGAACCATCTCACAAGTTGATGATAATAGCGAAAACGTAGTGACTCTACGAGGAGACAATAACTATAACGTAACCACCCACCGAGGAAGAGTTACAATTCAAGGAGCACCACCCAAACCTGCAATCAAGTCACCCAGTGACTACAGTATTGTGGAATAATTAAAGAAAACACCTACCTTAATCTCAATTAAAGAGTTGTTAAAACTATCACCTGCCCATAGGGAAATACTTGAAAAGGCATTGGAAATAATAGTCCCTGATGACCTCAACCCTAGTCAGTTCCAAGCTATGGTTGGTAAAATCACACAAAGTAATCACCTAATCTTTTCTAAGAAAGATCTACCCCAAAGAACATTCCATAACCATGCCCTCTACATAGAGGTTGGTGTTCATAAAACCATGGTCAAACGGGTGATAGATAATGGTGCAGGTTTAAACATCTGTACCTTAAAATTTGTCAAGCAGCTGGGGTATTCTAACAATGTGATTGACAAAGGAAAAAGTATCACAATAAGGGCTTATGATGATCTAGAAATAAATTATGAAGGAACATTCAGGTTACCAGTGCAGATAAGGCCAGCCCTAACAGAAACTACTTGTCAAGTACTGGATCTTGAGCTACCATACAACCTCCTCCTGGGACGAACTTGGATCCATGCTTTACAAGAAGTCGTGTCCACTTTTCATGAATGCCTAAATTTCCCCCATGAAGGAAAAGAGGTAACACTATATGTTGATCCTGAGCCTTTTCATTTATGTGCCAAGTTAGAGGAGAAATTATACAATAAAATCCAACATGTGCCTAGCAATGACATAGCATTCCACTCCTTTTCTTATGTTCACCCTTCAACACTTCCATCTACCTCAACCAAGAACACCTCAAGTGAACAACCGAAAATGGAAGCCAAGATTCAGGTACCTGACAAGGGTAATGGGAATTACTTTTTCAACCAAGCGTTTTGTATCGGCATGCTTCCACCAACACCCAAAGTATAGGAGTTCCAAAAGAGATCAAGATAATACAAATGATTGCCAAGCCCACTATTTTCACTAGGTGGGGAGACATGCAAGATGAAGAAATATTTGAGGACTTTTTATCAATGATCTACAAGGAGGACAAAGAAGAACTAGAAAAGTCAGAACCTAATTTTGACCCTACTACTAGAGGTTATCAATTAGTTAAAAAGATGGGATATAATGGAAAAGGTGGCCTAGGGCTACACGAACAAGGCCGGTCAAAGCCTATTATATTATAACAAAGGAAGAAGAATATGGGGTTGGGTTATGAACCAAAAGACGTGGTTATTCCAAAAACTAGACGAACCTCTTGGAAGAAGCGAGAAACTTCTGCTAGCATCAAGGCACTGGATACCTATCATACCTTAGACAACTATTTACCCATTGAAGACTTATTTGATAACTTTTGCATTGATAGGCTCCCTCTCCAACATATTCAAACCATTCCCAACATTCAGTACAGACTCTAACGAATATGAGTGGGATTCCCCTTCCTTCATCACTGGATATGATTCTCCCACTTCTAGCAATGATGACCTAGACACTCGATGGGAAAAAGACACCTGAGCCATACTGACTATTTCATCCACTTCCATAGGCTTTACGGATCAAGATGATAACCTCCCACTCTAGTACTCGCAACTCATAGATTGGGATTAGCGACAATATGCACCTATTCTGGATCAATTCCAAAATGATGAGGCAATTGTGGAGTTCATGGGACTTCGAACGGACATACTAGCAGGAGACCACAAGGCAGGGTTCATCATGGAACTGGAACAAGAGGCATACTTTGGTGGAGATATTGAATCTTTCAGTTGCAAAAATGAAAGAAAGAACATAAAATTATGGTCCCCTATAGAAAACCACCTAGTGGCTCTATTGGATCCTAAAAAGAGAAAAATAAAGGACACATCCAAAGGTGAAAACCTCTCAGAGGCACCCGAGGATGGAAGATTCAATCTCCCCATATCAGAATATCAGGAAAGATCAAAACTGCTAGTAGAAGAGGCAGAACCCATAAATGTTGGAACAGTAGAAGACCCCAAGATAATCTACCATGCTGCATCACTAGACCCAGAAGAAAAGGAAAATTTCACAACTTTCATCAACGCTCGGAAGATAAATTTTGCATGGACCTATGCTGACATTCCTAGACTAGATCCAGCATTAGTGGTACATCATCTAGCTGTAATTCCTGGAGAAAATCCTATCAAGCAAAAACTCAGAAAAATGCATCCATAGATAGCATTATTGGTAAAGGTAGAGCTAAAGAAACTACTAGATGTGGGTTTCATCTGACCCATTGATTACCCACAATGGATATCGAATCTAGTACCAGTGTCCAAACCTACTGGGGGAATAAGGATATGCACAGACTTCAGAGACTCAAACAAAGCTTGTTCAAAGGGGAACTTTCCATTGCCGAGTATCGACATGATTGTAGATCTAACAGTCGGGCATGAGATTCTATCCCTAATGGATGGTTTCTCTAGATACAACCAGATAAATATCTCTCTAGATGACCAACACAAAACAACATTTACTTTTGCTTGGGGAAAATTTTGTTGGAATGTAATTCCCTTTGGTCTAAAGAATGCAGGAGCGACATATCAAAGATAAATGATGACAATATTTCATGACATGCTACACACAATCATGGAGGACTATGTGGATGACATTATAGCAAAATCAGTCAAAACGGCAGACCACTTGACAAACCTAGCCAAGGTATTTGATCATCTTAAATAGTACAACATGAGACTCAATCCTAAGAAATGTGTATTCGGGGTAATATCTGGAAAGTTGTTGGGGTACATAGTATCAAGAAGAGGGACTGAAGTAGATCCGGCTAAAGTAAAAGCAATAATGGAAATGCCTCCGCCAAAGACACTTAAACAACTAAGGAGCCTACAAGGGAAACTGCAATCCATTAGGTGATTTATTGCACAATTGGCGGACAAGTGTCACCCTTTCACTCATCTCCTACATAAGGACATCACCTTCAAGTGGGATGGGAGATGTGACCAAGCATTCCAACAAGTCAAGGAGTACCTACTTACTCCTCCTGTACTCATGCCGCCTATCCCAGAAAAGGATATGATACTTTACATGTCTACTACATAGGCAACACTAGGAGCTCTCTTGGCCCAACTAGATGATAACAATAAATAAAGGGTAGTCTACTATATCAGCTGAACATTGGTGGGCTATGAACTAAACTACTCGACCATTGAAAGGGTGTGTCTCTCAGTCGTATTTTCAACAAAAAAGCTAAGGCGCTACATCCTAAATAGAAAGGTCAAGCTGATTTCTAAGATAGACCCACTCAAATACTTACTAGCTAAGGCAGCCCTAATAGGCTGAATAGCCAAATGGGTAATGATCCTAAGTGAGTTTGATATAGAATATGTGGATAGGAGAGCTATCAAAGGACATATTATAGCAAACCAATTGGCTAAACCACCCTTAGAGGATCATAAACCTCTCATAGTGGATTTTCCAAATGAGAGTATTCTGATGATAGAACAAATAGACCAATGGATTTTATACTTTGACGGGTCCCATAACATGGATTTGGATCTGGTATTCTATTTCTCACACCACAAGGAGCTAGTATACCCAAGACCTATAGGATTGCATTCCCATGCACAAACAACATCTCAAAATATGAAGCTCTTATCACGGGGTTGAAAAAGGCTATTGAAAGGAAAATAAAAGAGTTACAAGTCTTTGGAGACTCTAAGCTAGTGATCAGACAAGTGAACGATGAATACCAGAAAAAGGATGAAAAATTTTTGCCATATAAAAGCATGGTGGATAGCTTGAAGGAATACTTCGTCAAAATAACCTTTGAGGAAATTCCCCAAATCAATAACAGGGTTGTCGATGCAATGGAAACAATAGGCTCACTGCTTGATATTCCACAAAACGTGCCTAGGTATGAGTTCCTCGTGGAACAGTTGTTGGTACCAACATTCAACATCTCGTAATCATAATTGGTATGTTTTGTTGTTGGTCCTAATTCCCCATGGTACCAAGATACCTTTGACTACATCCAACATGGTACCATACCCATTGACTTAACAACCACTCAAAAGAAAACCTTTACCTATAGAACTTCTTGTTTTACCATCTTAGGAGATACCCTATACTATCATAGTCTAGATGGTATGTTACTTCGATGCCTTGATGCAGAAGAAGCACACACATCCTTACAAGAGGCTCACGAAGGTATTTGTGGATCCCACTCTGGCAGACTTAACCTAGTCCAAAAACTGCTCAGAACTAGATACCACTGGCCCTCCATGGAACAGGAATGCATATAGTATTCTAGAAAGTGTCGACAATGTCATCAACACAGTGACCTTATCCATGCACCAACACAGGAATTGAAACCTATAACCACACCATGGACTTTCTCGCAATGGGGATTAGACTTGGTAGGAAAGATATCACCGGCTTCTTCTAATGGGCACAAATTCATTATCACAGCAACAAAGTACTTCAATAAATGGATAGAAACAATTCCATTGACTTATATCACTAGCAAACAGATATCAAAATTCATTTTGAATTATCTCATCTATAGGTATGGAATTCCCCAAACAATAATAACAAACAATGGAACCCCATTCAAAAGTCAAGATGTTCAAGAGCTCTATTCCCAATTTTCTATCCACCATAAATTCTCCACACCCTATTACCCCCAAGGGAATGGTTAGGCTGAGGTATCTAAAAAAATCATACTGAAAATACTCAAAAATACTATTAATGAAGTCGGTCGTGATTGGAATTTGCAGCTAAACCCAACCTTATGGGCCTATTGAACCAGCATTCATACACCTATTGGTGCCACACCATTTTCCTTGGTCTATGGATCAGAGGTCGTCTTTCCTATTGAGGTCAAAATCCCTTCATTGCAAGTTTCATTAAAAAACATGGTCAACAATGAAGAATACAGGGTATCAAGGTTGAATGAATTAGAACTCCGAGATGAAAGACGTTTGAGTGTGTTAAACCATCTGCAGGTTTATCAAAATCGGCTCAAGCGAAACTATGACAAAAGGATCAAGGACAAGAACTTTCAAGTTGGTGAATTAGTTCTCAAAGAGAATCAAAAAGTACAACTCAATCAAGATGGAAAAGGAAAATTTGAACCCAACTGGTTAGGCTCATTTGTCATCACAACAAGCTACAACTCTGGGGCATATCAATTAGCTACTTCTGAAGGAGAACCTTTAGCTGAACCGCTGAACAACCACCACCTCAAGAAGTTCTACACATGAAGCATGTCAGAATACCCTAGGCAAAAGGGTAAAAATCCAAAAAAAATAGAAAAAGGATAAAAAAATACAAAAATAATCAAAAAGAAAGGAAAATAGTAAAGAGAAATAAAATGTTCTCTGAGTGAAAACCACTTTGTGGCACTCTTAGAATAGGTATCGTATTGAAAACCTGGCAAACAAGTGCTATGTTGAATAAACTTACATCATTATCTATCAGTACTATCCACAACATCCACCCATTCATTTCAAAACAAGATATCCAACCATGGCTTGTCACTGATTAAGGAAAGACATCTTGTCCACAACTAGGGGAAATATCAAAATACTGGTCATGGGTTAGATCTTTGAGTGTCCTATCATGGTCACATAAAACATCAAAAAATCAAAAACGTTCAAAAGACACAAAAGCAAAAAACATACAAAATAGCAAAAAGCACAAAAACATTTGAAAAACATCAAAGAAAAAACAACATCGTGGGATATTCCTTCACTCAAACAGTCTAAGATATCAAAATTTGTTTGAACCTCATAGCTAGTTCAAATAGATTTCCCACAACATATCCTCTAGACACAAAAGTGGAATATCAATCCAAATTATCAATGTTGTTTACCCAAAAATAGTTTATGCTTTGAGTCAAACAGTCGAACTACATGGTCTCTGCATGTACAACGTAGGCAAGGCTCATTAGCCCTTGAGACCCTAGGTCATTCCCCTTAGGTTTCCAACATGCTTTATGTCAACTTAGTCAAAAGACACAAAATCCAAAAACAGTCAAAAAAATACAAAATCCAAAAAGACTCAAAAGATACAAAATCCAAAAACATTCACAAAATAGAAAAGGTCAAAAACACTCAAACCAAGCGAACTATGAGCCTCTACGTGTACAACATGGGCAAGGCTTATCTTTGATGAGCCCCCGAGGCCCTAGGTTAGTCCCCAAAAAATGTCAAAAAACAACATCATAAAACTTAGAAAAATTTAAAAAAACCCATGTCCGCCATCAAAATTCGCAATAAAACATCACCCATAATAAATAGATCGTCACACTCACCCTTTGACAAAAAAAACAAAGCAAGCATCAACAATTGAAACCTTCAAGCAAACAATCGTGGAAGAATTTGATCACAAAATTGAACTAAAACAAAGCCAAGTATCAAATACATATCTTTTTGACAAGACCCAACAACATCCTGAGATATGTCTTAACGGATCCATTCCTACGATAGACATGATCAACATCGGATAATAGACCCACCCCAAATAGATATGGAAAGTGATATAATGGCATTTTTTTATCCTTTTGTTATCTTATTTTTTGTGATTTACATTATTAACTCATTCCTAGGATCTCTTGAGGATGTCCATAAGGATTTAGAGAAGAAGGAATGGGGGAAATTGAGCGTCATTTCAATTTGTTATTTGTGGATAGTCTTGTTATACTACCATGACAAATACTTTCTTTTTTGTGTGTGTGGAAGTCGTCTTTGAAACATTTCATTTAAACAATGACATGTTAGGTTCTTAATACCTCTTGTGTTATTGGTTTGACATGTTTTTAAAGCTTCTCACCCATACACTCTAATAGGGTTTCCGTATGTTTGGTATGAGCAAGAATACTGCTTGTTTGTAGATTCAAAGTCCATGCAATAAATACAAAGTCACCTTCGTCATTAACACCCTGCTGCATCGTATTTATTTGCTATATCAAAATGGATTGTTGAAATTGCAAAGTCTCTAAAGCAAAACAAAAGCAACTCATCAATTACCAATTAACATAATATTTCTATCTATCACCAACATTTCTTCTACATTATCATATTTCTATCTATCATCAACATTTCTTCTACATTAACATCATATTTCTATATATCATCAACATTTCTTCTACATTAACATCATATTTCTATCTACCATCAATATTTCTTCTAATTAACATCACACTTCTATTAAATCATCAACATTTCTTCTAAGTAAGATCTGCATAGCAATATCATTAGTACCATTCTACATTCACAATAACAGCAACATACATCATGATAAAAACATCATGTATGGGGTATACATTTTCACATCATAAACATACATTATCATATATCATCATCACATGAGCATAAAACGAGAATGAATCGAAGAAGGTATATATCATATATATCATCATCAAAAAGAAGAGTGCATCATTAGTGTGATAAGATATGCAAAATCACAATATCTATACGAGACCTCGATTGGGCCGATGAGTATAGGCATACAAAATACATGTCTAGAAAATGCCTTTGAACAAGGAACAACATAAAGATCAAGTACCCAAAATAAGACCCCAACTGGAAAAGGACAAAACCCTATAGATCACCAAAATGATCTGGTTGTCTCATAGACTAATCACCTGCACCACCAACTGCACCATCACCGCCCATAGAACTAGGCTCTCCAAACTGTGGACGCACCCCTGGGAACAACAGCCTCATATAAAGTCTGATAGTAGGTAGACCTCTACAAATAATGATCACATTCTGCCCTAAGAGTATCTTTCTATGTGGTCAGCAACTATATAAAAGCCTCTGCAGCATGTCATCGACCACTCTTGCCATCTCGCTCTGTCCTCAAAATATCTATCTAAGCCTCTATAGCCTATCGTCTCGCTATCTCTGCATCTCTAGTAGCAGTCATCTGAGCTAACAGTATGTCTCCATCCCTAGCTAGTGAAGGAGGATTTGGAACCCGCCTACGACCCTGCACCTGAGGTGGCTGCTCATCCTAATCACCCTGCGCTCTATCTCGAGCTCTATCCAACTTCTTTGCAAGGACCTCAATACATTGTCGCTCCCCATGATGACCTGTAATACCTGATCTACCTAAAGCGGGAGTACCCCCAGGAAAAGTAAGTCTCAAAGGCATGCGGCGAGACCACCACTCATCATAGTCATCAGAGGTACTTGGATCTATGGGACCAACTGACCAACCCCAATCAACTGGAGCAAGTGCTCTGAATTGAGCAATATCAATATCTATATCTAGCTAAATACCCCATACACGAACCTCCTATGTCGTCCGACCAAAACGAGCCTTATAAGTATCAAGAACTCAGTCTTGTCTCTCCCCAAAATGATGACATACTCGGTCAGATAGATAATGCTCTAGCACAATATTAGAACAACCAAGCAACCAACAGGTCTGTCGACAATAAACAAGGTGATTTGTATCCTCTGGCCAAGCATTACACCCCAAATATGGTCTCCACACAAAATTGGGAATATCATCAAAAACTCGATGCCAATAAGGAAGATCTCTAGGCAAGGTGTAGTGCACAAAATCCCCATAACAATATGAGTATGGATCATTAGGGTGATGATCCTATATCCCATCTGGTCGAGCAACTGCAATGTGCCTCCACACCCACACATGCAAAAGTGAGACACCTGCGGAAATAGATTTCCCACCCCGATACACTACCTCGTGCATATCTCTGTACAAGTGAGTGAGAAGACATGGACCCTATCTCATCCCATGCTCAAGCATATTCTCAATGCACACACCCAAACCTACAGGAAACTATTGACCTCGGCTATCAGGAACAACAAGTCCTGAAATCAAACCACATAGAACAAGCGAGATAGGATCTGCACTGTCAGAAAAATTGGACAAATCAATCTCCAACTGATGTATCATCAAGTGTCGAGCACCTAACACACGTTGCATAGTAGGGATACCATGTTGACTATGATACGTATCCAACTCCCCATGGATAGGAATACGAAGTAGCCTCCATACATCCTCAAGTGTGATAGTCGCCTCTCTTGTAGGTAGATGAAATGAGGATGTTTTTGAATGCCACCGTTCCACGAATGTGGTCATCATGGCAGTATGAGTCCTAATAGGAGGCATATAAAAAATGTGTAGTAGTCCCACAACATCAAGAAAGTCCCACTCTAACATACCAAAATAGTAAATGGGATTGAACAAATGTCGTGGACGTCTCTCCCTAGGTTGTAGTACGCTAAGGCCAACCTGCATTCATTTTCAAACTATAATGTTAGGGTTTCACTCTAAACAAATGGGAGACACAATATAACACAAAAAATGATGACAAAAGAAATTTAGGAAGAAAAACAAACACATGCTAGGGTTCTAAGCAAAAGCTAAAGTCAAACGAAGTAGGAGTCAAAAGCAAAGGTTTTGAGAAAATGCTCAGAAAAACACAAAGCAAAAGCGAGCTTTTTAGGAAAAGGTGAGATTTTCAGGAAAATGATTAGAAAAAAAGGCAAGGAAATATTACAAAGGCAAGGAAATATGGCAAAGGCGAGCTTCCAAGGCCTCAAATAGTCAAAGGAAAGCTTTTAGAGCAAAGGCGAGTTATTGTAGCAAATGCCTAGAAAACAAAGGTGAGGATCCTAAGCAAAGGCGAGGAAACATGTCAAAGGCATGGATCCTAAGCAAAGGCATGGATTCTTAGCAATCAAAGGCATGGAAACCAAGGAAAAGGCATGGAAAACAAGAAACTTCGCTTTTGACCTAGAAAACTTTGTACATGCAAAACGAGAACGAAACAAGATGGAAGCGAAAAAGTGAGAAGGTACATACCGGGCCACCAATGTCTAAAGGCCATCCAACCTCTCAAACGATCTCAGAATAATGTGGGACAACATCAAAATGCGGCATTGCTCTTTGAAAATTGACAGAATGAGAGAACCTGAGACAAGAATTAACTATAGAGTCAAAACACAAATGAGTTATCTACAAAACAAATTTCCTATATAAGCCACAAGAAAACCCTAATTTCTACTTAGGGAAACTTCCTACTTTCAAAATAGAAGCTCATATAAACATTAGAACAAGAAATGAAGGACCTATACACCTAATCTACAACCTAAACACATTAGAACGAAAATAAAACAAAATCATGAGCCTAACCTCAAACTTGAAATTTTTGGTCAACCTCTCAAGGGGCAGCATAGAGTCTAACCAATCATTCCACGACATTGGGGCATAGTGGGGCATAATTTTTTTCAAAAGCACTTAATAAAACTTGATCTTAAAAATAGAATCTTTGAAACAAAGCAACCAGTACTTTGTATCAAAGAGGGGGAAAATGTAGACATGTAAAATTGACTTAACACTTATCACAACGCAAAATCAACTCAGAACAACTCAAAATGATTCTAAATCAATTCAGAATGACTTAGAATCAACCCGGAACAACTTGGAACGACTTCGAATCAACTTGGAACAACTTGGAACGACTCTGAATCAACTCGGAATGACTTTGAATCAACTTAGAACAACTCTGAATCAACTCAAAACAACTCTGAATCAACTCGGAACGACTCTGAATCAACTTGAAACAACTCAGAACAACTCTAAATCAACTCAGAATGACTCTGAATAAATCTGAATCATCTCAGAACATCTTTGAAATATCTCTGAACATCTCTGAAACATCTCAAATCATCTCAAAATCATCCCACGACATCTCACAACGCATCGAATGGCATTGAACGTCATCTGAAAACCCTATTTCTTCTATTAATTAAATAATACAACGTTATTTGATTAATTCACATTTCATCATTTTTCGACAAATTAAATAAATACCGTTTTATTTAATAAAGTCTTGAAAACCCTAATTCTACTATTAATCAATTAATACAACGTTATTTGATTAATTCATGTTTCATCATTTTCAACCAATTAAATAAATTACAATTATTTAATAAATTCCTAATTTAATCTTATTTCGTCCTGATTAGTCAAACAAAACTAATTATTTGATTACATCACTAATTCACCCTATTCCTCAAAATTAATTGAATTATTAAATCATAATAATTTAATTATCACGCTTTCCCTCCAAAATTTGAATAATTAAATCAAATTAAATCAAACTATTCAAATTATCAATTAACAAAAATCAAATCAAAATGGAATTAGTTAATTTAATTAATTAATTAATATTCTTCACCAACTTTTTGATTGAGAAAATCATGGATTGCTAACTAAGCAATCTAATTTTCCTAACTCAACCATCTAATTCCTAACTAAGCAATCAAAATCTTAACTAGCCAATCTATTCTTCAATCACCCTAATTGTGCAATCAACTTTGCAAAATTTCCCCATGTCTAAATCCTCTCAACTCATTTTGACCGTTGATCTGGATATTTTCCAACACGATCTTGACCGTTGATTCAAAATTGCTTTTTCTATATAACAAGTCTTTCTCTTCACAAATAATGATCAGAATTTCAACTTACCTTATGCAACGAAGTGTTGCCAAGATCACCATTGATAGAGCTCCATCATTTCTTCAAGAACAAGCATCAATCATCAAGCTTTTGTGTACAAGCAATGGAGGCTTTGCAGTGATACGAACAACCCAACATCATGCAAATACACTCCAACGTGGGATGGTAATCTTTTCTTTTGTTATTTGAATTGTTTTTGTTAATCTTAGGATCTCATTTTGTTCAAATAGCTTAGATTTGCACATTTCATGAGTGATGGAATATGATAGATTAAGTTTTTTTGAATTAGATTAGTTTTTGATTTCAATCTCACATTTGATCTTGTTTTTTTCTCATATTCCCTCATGGATTCTTGCTCCCTCACACACAAACCAAAATTAAATTACAAAATCTCATATCAAAATAAACTTTAATGAAAATACTAAAACATAAATTACACTACATTTAAATCTTAAAAGCTATCATAATTAAATCAAATTAAAAAGAAATAAGATACACAAAAAAATAAACATCACACTACCTTTAAATCTTAAAGTCTATTATAATTAAATAAAATTTAAAAAGAAATAACACACACAAAAATAATAAACATCACCGAGCTTCCCAAAGGAGTGGGCCCTTGCTCCTGGTCTGCACTACAGAAGAAATAGAAGCTTTTCTACCCTAGTTTGATCAGAAGAAATAATGGTATTTTATTAAAATATTAAAAAATGATACAAGTCTTCTCCCCTTTCCTTTTTGATATTGCCTTTATATAATGAAGTCATATAACAAATTCTAAACTAATTCTATTCTCACGTTGCCTTAATTTTTTAACATTATTCAGATGGTTTTCTCCAACACCTATTTTCTAGCATTTGGTCCTATTTTCATGCCACTTTTCTATTATTGTGTGGCTCACATTTAGTTGGTTTATTTGTTGGAAACAAATCACCCTAAAATGAAGGAAACAATATAAGATCCTAAAATAGAGGAACCTAAAATGGTGGAGAAAATTTGTAGGATCCTAAAATAAAGGACAAAATAAAATAGAATATTATTTTTAACGTGAGGAGATATCCTCCGCCAAATTAAAACTAAATATTAATTGGTTATAACTATATAACCAAATTATTTTATGAACAAATAATTTCATTTCATGATCAAAATTAATGTGTTGTAAAATGCTCCCATGCTCGGGACATGAAGTTGTTGCATGATATATTTTCTCAACATAATAGAAGTGAATATTAGTAAATACAATCTAATATTTATTATTCATATATTTTATCTAAAAACTAAATTAGATATTACTTATTTATATTAAATCATATGTAGCATAAAATGGTATGGAATGAGATAGAAATAGAATATTAGAATGGGATTGAAGGCATATGAAAATGGCTAAAATGTGGCATAAAATGAGACATGGATGACCCTCATCATTCCCCCCAACTTAAGATATTGCATGTCCTTGTGCAATCTTTACTTTTGAGAGGGTAGCCTTGGAAGTGTGACTTTGGACTTCTTCACCCTTAACTATTATAGCTCATTATGATTTTTCTATCAACTCCTCATGACAAGCTTTATTACTTTGTTTTATTTTTGCACTATTCATACCTCCTTTAACTCTTAATTTTTCATCATTTTTTCTTTTTGAATTTTCTTTATTTTTTTCTTTTTGAATTTTCTTTATTATTTTCTTTTCATTTTTCCATAGCATTATTTGTTTAAATGCTATATATAGGAGGTGTCACAAAAATTTTCTCTCAATCATTCATGAGCTACCTAAAATGGGTGAAATGATATGCAATGTTCATAGGCTATGAAAGATGGATGAAAGGATAGGTGATACGAAGACTAAAATAACATGAAATGATTATGCACTGTGAAATAATAGATGCTATGATGGGATAGTAAGGATAATGAGAAGTAATGGGTGAAAAGATTGTAATAAGGATGGTAGACCTCTCCCCAACTTAAAGGGTTGACCATCCTTGGGAAAGAAGGAGAAGGTAGGTATGGATGATGCATATATGATTAATATGATAAGGAATATTAATAAAGTTAAGAGATAAAATAATGAAAAATAAAACTGATTGTTTTACCAACTTGCATGTCCATTTACACCAAGGTCTGGTGGCTAGAAGAACTCAACAACTGTGAAACTTCATCTGCAACAACAACTGCAACACCATGAAAGATCTCCATCTGATTGAAGCCTAGAGAACATCCCGCTAGGAGTTGAATCTCTTCTCTGTGGATAAAACCTCAACTGAATATTTAGTTTGTTCCAAAGGTGATCAAAATCATGTTGATCATAAGAAATGGGATCATAGCCACATAAATGAGCTATAGGAGGTGGTAGAGGCACTCGAATAGAGGGAAACCATGAAAGCGGCCGAGTACTTGAAAGAATTAGCTCATAGAAAGAACAAATTATTGCATTTTTCCTTTTTCTTTTTTTTTTCTCTTTTTCTCTCTTTTTTTTCTTTTTTTTCTTTCTTTTTTTTTTTTTGCAATTTTGATAACGACAACAGATCATTGGTATCCTAGTTTTCAACCTGTCACCTCCTAGAGGCGCCAAAAAATTGGTTTTCACCTCTAAGATTATTTTGCAGTTAATATCTGCCAGAATCCGGTTTTCAGATACAAACTGGCCAACAACACCCAAAGGTTTTCATTGTTGGATCTTTTATTGCTTTTTTCTTTTTTCTTTTTCTCTTTTTCATTTTTCATTTTTTTCATTTTTGAATAACTACATATAATGACCAAAGAAAAAGAAACCCTTAAATGGATGATGAAAATGATACCATCCAAAGCATAGAATTCGGTAAGAAGCACTTCAATGAATGTCACTATTAAATTGGTTACATGATGCAAAGCTTGAAATGATGACCAATGGCAAGAAATATACCTCAACAAGAGTGCATAACAGGATTGCATAATATGATCCCATTTAGCACATGCTACTATATCTAAAAGTTGACTGTAGAAGTTTGGAATACATGCCCAATTTCTTGGTTGAAAGAGCTACTGACAAGAGAAGCAATCTTCAAAAGATAATGCAATGTAGTGAAAGACCAATGGTAGTCTCTCAACAAATCCATATAGCTATTAGATAGGCAGCAATCCTTATGATGAAGTGCAATGGTCTATAGTAGAATATGCTCAAGCTCCTTTTAGGACCTCCACATGTCTTTAAGTTGTCTCTGATGTGTGGCTTGTGAATAATTAGCCAAGAACATGGTACTGCAAGATACATGGTTACACCAAGTTGCATTTTGTCCTCCACATGGTCTAGCATCAAGGATGGTGAAAAAGAGAATTTATGCCTGTTAGTGTTGAACACGTGGCAAAAAAAAAACCCTCTTGTCATCTCCAAAAGTGTAGCATACAAGAAGCTTGATGTTCACCATTTAGTTAGGAAGGCTAACAAAATGTGTCTTTAAAAGTTCACGAAGAGAAGCATCACCAATGGTGTAAAAAAATTTTGGGTAACCATCATGAAAAACATGTAACCATATTCTCATGACCAAGCATATCAAGCATAGTAATGCAATATTGTTCGTTTAATAACTTTACCATTATAATAGATTTGTTGATTGAAAAATTAATGGTGGAGTTATATATATGAATAAATATTTAATAATAGTAAAATGTATGAATGACAATTAATTCTTGTGTAAGCATAATATAAATTAAATTCTAATCAACACAAGAATGTGTACCTTGATTTGGTTCAAAGCGCACATAGATGGTTCTATTAGAATAAACAGTCATTGAAGACATTATCAAGAATCAACAAATGACTTCCAAAATTCAAGGGATTTCCTTTCCCCCCCCAACTTAATTTCATAATAAAAAAGCATGAGGGTGTTAGGATAATCCAAAGAATCAAGAAATACAAAGATATTATAACACCCTGAGCCTTGTCAATGAATGGTCATCTAAAGATAATCCAAAAAATAAAGAATAAAAAAGATGTATATACTAATATCTCGATCCTTGGTTAATGAATGTTCATCCTCTAGAGCATTTTTAATATGGTCATTTAATGCATGCAATCCCGCCTAGTTGTGCTTAATCATAAAAGCAAGTATTAATGGTCCTAAATCAACAAGCATGTGAGGAATACGCATTTTTACTATAGGCCTCCAAAGATCCATATGTTTGAGTGTAAAAATATTAAAAGATAGATCTTGTAGGAATTCATTTTTCATTCCACACAATTCTTGAATAATCAATGCATTTAGTTCAACATTGTTTAGTGCATGATTAATGTCAACACACATAGTTATGAGTTCCACAATTAAACTAAACACATTTTGAAGTGTTTCCTTATGTGTGTGAATACCCTCTAAAGGTTGTGATTTGATAAGTAAATAAGAAGAACTAAGATGAGCACCCTTCAATTGATTATGTTTCTCTTCTAACTCAACATCACATCCCTTAATTGCACTAATATATTTCAATTGTGAGTCACCAATTCAAAGAACAATATCAAAATTTAAAGGGATCCATGAATTGACATTATTATATGTAGTTTCAACCACCTTATTATGTAGTGTGTTATTTAGGCATCATGGTTACCTTTGGTGGATATGGTGAAGTGGATGAATGTGATAATGAAAATGGCAAGAATTGTTGTGGATATATAGTGGGTGGGATGAAGTTGGGTGGGCATAATGGAGATGGTAATGATGGGTATTGTGGTTGTTGAGAGCATTCACTATTCCATTGACCATACATACTAGGTGAAGAAGTAACATGTGAAGAAACATATTGTTTTTCCAATCCAATAGAATTATAAGACATTTCAAAATCATTATGCATACCTTGATCTTCCCAATTTGACGTGTGAACTTTTCCTTGAGTTACAAAGAAGACTTGTTCACTTTCACCATTGTCATGTTGAGGCTCACTTATAGCGTCTATCTTCTTCTCCATGTCCTCTTGAATAGCTTGGCATGTGCACTTAGCTTCTTCCTTGAAACAATCAAAACAACACATAGTTAAATCATCATTTTCAAAATTTCATTGTCCTAAAAATTCATTAATTATTTGTTCTTGCTCAGCTATGGAAATAACATCTATAGATATTTGTGACAATGGTATTGGAAGATCAAGATTATCTAAGTTGCATTCTTTATGCAGAGGGGGCATAAAAATACCACTTTTTGTCGGCGCAATTCCTCCACCAAGTTCTTTTTTTTTTAAATTTAAAAGTGATGGTCTGGGGATGGCAACCCCCAGTGAGGTCAAGAAGCAACGCCCCTTGTGGGGTCCCAGGGCAGCGCCCTAGGCGCGCTCCCTGTCACGATACAGGGCAGGGTCAAGGGGCAGCACCCCCACGACCAAGCACATTTTCCCTCTTACATGACCTTTGGGTTCTTCATTTTTGAAACATTTTTCTCCCAAAATTGACATGTTTGCACTACCTTGAAAATGCAACATTCTTGACATTTTTTTGTTTTTTCTTCAATATTACTTATTTCTTATCAATGACTCACAACAATGGGTTTGGATATATATGAATGGTGAACTATCTTCTAATATCTATCTACAAAAGAAAACAATGCATCTATATGATTTAAACAAAGAAAACCAAGGTTAATCACCTAAACAAGGTTGACAATTGCATAGATTTTCACCGAGGCGCAATGGTCCTAACTCAACTCGCTGAGCTATTCTACCTTTGACACCTCTCCCTAACAACAGCGCCAAAATGATAGGCCAACACTGGGTACAAATAATAAGAAAGACTTAACACTTTATAATGAATTACAGTTTGGTCTATAAGTGTCAATCTGGGGGTGTAAACTTGCAAGAGGTGTCGTGGCTATATGCCAATCAAAGGGGTGAGAGTCGTGAGATGAGTGGGGATGAAATGCAGCTAAGAAAACACAAAAATTGCATTAATAAAAATATAATTTAATTCTTCTATTCTAATTCTACAATAAGAATTATGATAGTAACAACAATAACATATTAATGAAAGTGAAAACACACCTCACCAAATTGAACATTAATGAAAATTACAAACTAAACTTTAATGAAAATACTAAAACATAAATTACACTACATTTAAATCTTAAAATCTATCATAATTAAATCAGATTAAAAAGAAATAAGATACACAAAAATAATAAACATCACACTACCTTTAAATCTTAAAGTCTATTATAATTAAATAAAATCTAAAAAGAAATAACACACAAAAAATAATAAACATTACCGAGCTTCCCAAAGGAGTGGGCCTTTGCTCCTGGTCTGCACAGTAGAAGAAATAGAAGCTTTTATATGCTGGTTTGATCAGAAGAAATAATGGTATTTTATTAAAATATTAAAAAATGATGCAAGTCTTCTCCCCTTTCCTTTATGATATTGCCTTTATATAATGAAGGCATATAACAAATTCTAAACTAATTCTATTCTCAGGTTGTCTTAATTTTTTAACATTATTCATATGGTTTTCTCCAGCACCGATTTTCTAGCATTTGCTCCTATTTTCATGCTACTTTTCTATTATTTTGTGGCTCACATTTAGTTGGTTTATTTGTTGGAAACAAATCACCCCAAAATGAAGGAAACAATATAGGATCCTAAAATAGAGGAACCTAAAATGGTGGAGAAAATTTGTAGGATCCTAAAATAAAGGACAAAATAAAATAGAATATTATTTTTAATGTGAGGAGATATCCTCCACCAAATTAAAACTAAATATTAATTGGTTATAACTATATAACCAAATTATTTTATGAACAAATAATTTCATGATTGAAATTAATGTGTTGTAAAATGCTCCCACGTCCGGACATGAAGTTGTTGCATGATATATTTTCTCAACATAATAGAAGTGAATATTAGTAAATACAATCTAATATTTATTATTCATATATTTTATTTGAAAACTAAATTAGATATTACTTATTTATATTAAATCATATGCAGCATAAAATGGTAAAATGGTATGGAATGAGATAGAAATGGAATATTAGAATGGGATTGAAGGCATATGAAAATGGCTAAAATGTGGCATAAAATGAGACATGGATGGCTCTCATCAGAATCCTTTGACAACTCCAAATCTATTGCTAGGAAAAACATTGTCTGGAAACCACCGCTTGAGGGTTGGTTTAAACTGAACTTTGATGGCGTGGCCAAGGGGAACCCTGGTCCAAACAACATAGATGGAGTTATAAGGGATTGTTGGGGCAACTTGGTCGCTGGGTTTGTTGGGGGTATTGGTATCAAAACTTCTATGGTGGCGGAGGCTCATGCATTGCTAAAGGGTGTTGAGATTGTTGTCACTCTGGGCATTAGGTTCCTAGAGATTGAGGGGGATTCTAAAAATGTGATTGACTCGATTAATTTGGGTTGCTAGCTTGGTTGAAACTTATGGGAAACTCTTTTGGATATTAATATTTTAGCCGCTAGATTTGATAGGTATCTCCTATCTCATACTTTTCGGGAAGGTAATCAGGTGGCTGACGGCTTTTCCAACATGGGGTCCACTTGGCAGATTTGCAAGTGTTGGAGAAAGATTGAATCTCTTCTAAAGTCTAAAAAAAAGCTAATCCTCTTAGAGTGGAGGAATCAACCTAATATTAATGATTAATCGGTCTTTCTTTTTTAGGAATAGGTGGCATTCCTCGACAAATCACTAGATGGTTTGGTCTGGGTTGGATGAGGTGTCCGTGATCATGTGGGTTGCCACGTGGGTTATTCTTCTCTTGGTCACGTTTGGTGGGGCCCCCAACACTTGCAAGCTATCTTTTCAATGGTACAATAGATCTCTCCAAATCTCATGGAGGTTGTGTATAAGGTGTTACACTGCCTTTTCTTTTAATAATTTCAAATTAAGGCATCTTTTACGCCTTAGATTTTATCAAATGTACTTGAATATTTCTAATCTGCCCCTGCATTTAAATGGTTTTGGAAATTGTGTAATTTATGCAAGTTGATGAGATATATGGTTTTAATTCTAAAGGCCATTATTACTTTTATTTGGTTTATTTTTGGGTGGCCTGATGATGATGATGGTCTTGTGTGGCGATCATCATTAGAAAAGACTGTTGGAACATGTGAGCGTCACCCTGCCTTTATTACACCTCTTCACCTCGACAAACACTATAAAATTTGCAATAGTATTCTTTCTAGCATCCATTCTGATGTTTGGTTTTGCTTTTTCTTCTCCTTTGTGATGTGGGTCACAATGGGTGGTGAACCTATTTGGACTGAGTTGGATAGCTATGAGGAGTTTCACCAGTATCCACTGGCTTGGCATATTTGTTCAGAAGGTGGGCTAGCGCTACTCATGGAAAATCTTGTGGGACACGATGAGATGTTGTCGACCCAGTTTGCTAGCTCTTGGAAGGATTGGCGGGTCACCCTGGGTGGCATTGCTTTCAAATTCAATGAAGAGGTTATTGGTAGGGCTATTGGCCTCTCCTGTGAAGGTATAAAGTATAAAAAGCACACTAAATCACAGGATTTGGTGAATCTGACTATTTTTTTTAAGGGGAATGAGAAGCTGATGAAAAAGTAGTCTAGCTTTGATCGGGAAGTGTTGCCTCAACCTTGGGATAAGGTTTTCCTTGCCATTATGAAGTATGTCACTCTCGAGGTTCACTTCAAGGTTTATTATTTCTACCACTTACCACTGTTCAATCACTTGAGATATAGGATGATGCTCAGTTTTCCTTTCTTTTTGCTTTCTTCTTTGGAAAGCTCTATTAAAGAATCCCAGGAAATTGTCATTAACAACCCTGATTCTCTACCTCCTTTACCGTTGCACCAAGGTCTGATCCACAGGCTCTATCATTTCCATTCAACTTTTGTCCCACCCAAACCCACCTCAACTTGAGGGTGGAAGAACTTGTTTCACCAGATGTTAACCCCGATAACCCTTCCCCTACTATTTCGGTGGGCTCCAAGAAAAAATTCCCCATCCCTGAGGATGTTCCTAGTACTGAGACCTTTGCCACTCCACCCCCAAAGAAAAAGAAAAAAATTATGGCTAGGTTAACCCAAGCAAGTGTGGCGGTTGGGATCTGTGAGTTGAAAGGTAAGAAGGTTAGCACTCCTACTGCTAAAAAGAAAGGAAAAAATGTATCCCTTCTCCTGAGGGTTCTTCTGGTCTCTGAGGAAGGTAAATGTGATGAGGAAAAATATTCTAAGGGTGATATGGTGGTGGGGGCTAGCTATGATTTAGGGGTGGAGAAATTGAGTGTGAGAAGATCTCAAAGACTGGCACATAACAAGAAAGAGGCCCCTATTGACACTATCTCTAGTGACTTAGTTAAGTTTGGCGGCAGGGTTGAAGGAATCAAAACTACTAAAAAGAGGAAGGATACTCGACCCATAGAAGACCCTAGTCACTTCACTAACTTAAACTAGATGCTTCGTGAGGACTCTACTAACTCCTTGGACACTAGGGTTGGTGCTGATACGAAGATCCAGAGCAAGGAAGAAAAATCAGACGTGCTCAGAGGGTTGCAGGAGCAAGTGACTGTTGAACCGTAAGGTTAATTTTCTGGCTCGGTTCGTTGTCAAGTTGATTCACAAGTCAACTCTAACTCTCTCGGGTGTGATTAAGGAGGAATTGAACAAGAATACCATAGATGAAATTCCCAACTGGATTGGGGAGGATGTGTTAAACCTCCTGGTCAAGAAATGGGAGGGTTTATACAACTAGATTTTCGGTTTGTTCTGTGTTGTGTCTATGTTGTTACTTGGTTGTGTCTGCGTCTATAGTTTGTTGTTTTTGTAATATTTTTTGCTACTTTTTGGTTGATACTTTTTGGCCCTTAGGGATCCTCGTGTAAAGGGTACAACACCCTGTAAATGATGCTTATATTATCAAAAACAACAATCAATGACTAAATTAATGACTAAATATATCAGTGAATAAAAAATGACTAAATAAGTGACCAAACTACAACAATCAATGACTAAATATACTACCAAATCGTTCAATCAAAACAACCAATAAATAAATAAAAATGGTTTAGTCATCAATTTGGTCACGTTATAAATGACTAGAAATAAACTACTAATGGTCATGTGATCATGTTTGGTCATTTATATGCAGTTTTTAGTAGTTTTTTTATCATATATTGTTGTTTCTGTACTAGTGCACCATCAACATTCATCATTCCTAGAGAAGGTAGTCTTATCTAAAATTGGGGGAAACTTATCGAAACAGATCATGGATTAGATCCTTCAGCTTCCCATCATGGTCAAAATAAACTATCACAAAATCAAAATAAAGTCATAAAACATGAAAAATCCCAAAAATGTGTTATGCTTTGAGTCAACGTAATTCGAACTACATGGTCACTACGTGTACAATGTAGGCAAGTCTTATCAGCCCCCGAGGCCTTAGGTAAGTCCCCTTAGGTATTTATCATGCTTTCTTTCAACTTAGTCAAAAAATTAAAAATCCAAAAACATTTCAAAAATAGAAAAGACCAAAAACATGCTCACATCAAACCAAGCAAACTACGAGCCTCATGCTTGTACAATGTAGGCAAGGATTATCTTTGATGAGCCCCCAAGTCCCTAGGTTAGTCCCCTGAAAAACAAGAAAAACAACATCAAACAAATCCAGAAAATCAAAAAGTCCTACCCCCATCATCAAAATCCGCAATAAACTTTTTCATCCATAACAAACGAATTGTCATCCTCTCCTTTTGACACAAAAGACAACAAACAAAAAAAACACCGAAATCTAAAATTCCAAAGAGAAGATCGAAACAATTAGACAACTATCAAGTGAAAACAATTCCAAAGTATTAACTACCTATCTTTTGACAAATGCACCAACAACATCTTGAGATATGTCTTAATGGATTTGTTCCTACGATAGACATGATCAACAACGGATTATAGCCCCAACCCAAATAGATATGGAAAATGATACTGCAACATTATTTATCTTTTTATAGTCTCATCTTTTCTATTTATCATAATACCACATTCCCAAGATCTCTTGAGGATGTCCATAAGGATTTAGAGAAGAAGGAATGGTGGTATTAACTGTCGATTTTTGCTAATTTTGTTTGTAAGATGTTTTTATGATACTACCACGGTGAATACTTGCTTTGTTTTATATGGGAGTTATTTTGAGATAATTTGTGTAGTAGTTGCATGTTAGATATTTCATACCTCTTTGTGTAACTGGACCAAAAAAATTTAACACAACTCAACCATATATATTAACAAGGTTTCTATATGTCTAGTATGAGCAAGAATATTCTTTGTATGTTGAGTCAAATTCCACGCAATGGATACAAAGCCACCTTGGTTATTAATACCCTGGTGCATCGTATTTGTTTGCTACATCGAAAAAGATTGTTAAAGATACGAAGCCTTTATGTAAAGCAAAATCAAACTCATCAATCATCCAATTTCTTCTATATTCTAAATCTTACTAGCATTTCTTCTTGTCATCGTTTCTTTTGTCAATCCTTGCACTTAAACACATGACTCAACTTATCAAAAAAATTGGTTCATTATCTAAAATTTTCACCAAATTTCCCAAGGGGGCACCATGCTATCCCATCTAGGGCATACCGGGACAACTCTTGAGTAGGAATTTTTGAATTTTCTTTGACACAACGCTCAAAATCGTATTGTATCAAAGAGGGAAAAAATGTAGACACCTAAAATTGTCCTAACTAGCGAACAACACTAACTTTAACCCTTCTTCCCTAAACAATTAAATAGTACATTATTATTTAATTATTATCAAATTTTATATTCATCTATTAATTGACTTAACATTATTTAATTAATTCATCATCAATCAACATTTTGCATCAAATACATCAGAAACCCTAATTTCCTCTATTAATTGAATAATATTACATTATTTAATTAATTCACTTTTTCACCATTTTTGACTAATTAAATAAATTTCATTTATTTTATTTAGTCATAATCTAACTTTATTCCTCATGATTAATTAAATAACATCAATTATTTAATTATGTTGCCAATTTACCCTATTCCCATAAGTCAATTAAATTATTAAAACATAATAGTTTAATTAAATCAATTTCCCCTAAACATGAATAATTAATTTAATTATTCAAAACATCATCCAAAAGGTCAAATCAAACAAATACAACTTTGTTTGCAAAATTCAAACATGATTTGCACATTCACCTTGTAATGCCCCGCCACGCAACCCTAGAGGAAGTTGCAATTTACTACTAAACGTACTATTTTTTTTTTGCATGTTCCACCCAACCATGTGATACCTGAAGGCTCACCCCCCATGCTAGGAGATAGTAACAAGGAGTTCTAGTCAAGACCATCCACCCCTAGACACAAGCTAACTCACACTGACACAACCAAACACATGAACCAAACATCCATAAGGATAACACAAGTACAACTCCACCATCACTAACATAGGTCACATTGCTTCCAAAAATAAAATAGATCGAGTATGATAAGAATACCATACACATAAAACCAAATACCAATTGTTGTCATAGAAAGAGTGTCATCACATAGCTCGACATGGGATCTCCTCTGGGAATCTTCCTAGGCTCCGGCCCCCACTATGGGTTATCTTGGTGGCCTCTACCGAATCCTGGCACCCATACTCACTCATGCGGAATCAAATACCTCTCGTAAGGACAAGATAGATGACCTTGCCATTCCAGCCCTTCCCGTCTCATCCCAAGTCTATGTAAGCCCTTGCATCCATGAGTGAGGCTCAATTATCTTAATTAATGTGAAAAACTACCTAACTTCTAAGTATATTGTTTTAGTTATCACTTAATTAAACCACCTCTGAAGGTTTCCCAGTTTACCTCTTTGGGCTCTGGCCCCTAACAGAAGCCACTCTTCTACTTGACAACATACCAAACAAAACCAATCACCAAGGAAATCCCAAGTGTAAACCCATAAGATAAAACCACTCCAACTCTAGGAGGAACATAAAATGAAAATCCACTCCAACACAGGAGGCAACAAAAGTCAAAACCCTCTCCAAACACTGGAGGCAACAAACACATAAACCACTCCTTCCAAAGGAGGCACAAACCATCCTCGTTCATGAAAACTGGGTTAAAAATTGGATATGTTTAGACACACTACCCAAGGCAATACAACGGTTGACTAACATATTACGACAACCCACGCAATTAAATGAAAACCCCATCTGGAAGACTTGCATAACCAAATCACTCCAAATAAAACAAACAACTCAATCAAAGAGTTCCCTAGCCTCTGGAAGCAAAACTTAGTACTACCAAAGTACACTCATAAATTTACAATCATAACAATATTTCCCATCCAATACCAACAAGAATTCGCTTAAATCAACAATCATAAAAATACACGTTCTTTAAATAACTAAAGATGTCTTTCAACATAACGATCTTTTCTCATAAAACAGGAACCAAAGTCCATATATACCTCATATACTTAATCTTTTAACTATTCATATAAGTTCTAAACAATATAATTTTTATGAACCTTATCTATTCCTTGCAATCTGGAAAATAAACAACATTCCCCATTCACCATTTAAGGCAATGGAATACAAGAACTTTTAAATAACATTCTACCCATTATAACATCATAATAAAATAACCCTTTTCTTTACACATATTTAATATCATCAATTTTGCTCTAATTATAATCCATATAACTTAACCACATACATAATCCTGACATTTAACAAATCATTTACAAGAACTTTAAGATTCCATCAAATCAACCAGGTCGTTGTAAACACATTAACCATATTCATTTCAATTACAACCCTAACCCTTAATAAATATTTAATCATTGCACTAGCCTTAATTTCCAAAATACAATAGCACTAATTATAAAATCAAAAACTTACATACACCTTCCAACTCAAAACACAATTATAACTAAACTATTGTTAGGATTTTCTAAATCCAATTCACCCAATAACACCTCGTTTGCAAATACTCAAAAGTAAATAAAATCGTATTGGCAACATTAAGGAATTAACACTAATCATTTAATTCCATTTTCTCATTCATACAAAATAATTGAATCAACTTGCTAGTTAGAATCATTTGACTTAAAATAAATCAATCTTATTACAACTTCAATAAAAATAATCAACTTAAAATTTAACTATACTTGAATACACATATATATTAAATATATATATAAGAGTATTGTTGATGGTTCTGATGAGCACGACAACAGTTAAATAGAATATTACTATTCTGTTTCTCCTGAAAGAGAAAGAATAACACATGGATATCTTAGCTCCCAAGGTCTTTGTAATTGGTTCTCGACTGTGCTGACTTCACTCAATGGTTGATGTGAACTGTAATGTTCAAGGGGCCTGCTGGTGTTGAGCTTCTGGATTGTTCTAAGATTAAACATAAATTCAAACCTACTTTAACCATGGTTCTTAAAGAAACACAAAAAGATAGATCAAAGCTTGGAACCGAAAAGAATGATAATTCATCCAACTTAACCAGACTCATTACCTTTCAAGGAATTGTTAACTAAAACTGCAGAACAAAATTAACTTGTGATTAACACACAGTTTCATTCATTCACAGTGCTAAGTTCAACAACAGATTGCAAGTTACTATTTAAATAAAACACAAAATAAACTTTTATTCCTTGAAAGCTTCTCAAATCAAATGATTAACTCAAGATAAATACCATTCTGGAACACAACATGAAGTAGATTTTAATCTGGTTTCTTCTACTATTAATGAAACAGATAAGCAACATTTACAAATCTGGCACAATCACCAGTGTACAGAAAATCTATCTTCAGATTGTTTTTGTCTATACTAAGAGAACCAGAAGGATATATTACTGCCTTCTGTCGAATCTAACTCCTATTCTACTGCTACTCTTAAGTTTCCTCTACTACTACTCGCTTCTAAAAATCTCTCCCTATCTTTTCTAAAACTTCTACCCCTTTTTGAAAAAGGAAAAAATGCCATATATACAGACTATGCCAAAAAGAATGCATTGGCCCCTATTTTTAGGGTTTACAAAATATCTCAATTGGTTGCAGAAGGGTCGGCACTCATATCTTTTTAGAATGAAGTTAATGTTGCATTCAATTGCATCCCATGTCGATTAAAGATTGCTTTGGGGATGACCTCTAGATCTTTTGCAACTATGGCATTTACTTTATGGCTTCCGTGTCCACCTTTGAACTTCCATCAAAGCCGCTTTGAATGTCCTAGAGCATCACCATTAATACCGATCTGCCTTTTTCCAATAGGCCTCACAGCTATCACTGAGACTCGTGGCCTTTTCTCCCCTTGGCTTCCTGGCTGTTTCTCGCTCTAGATCTTTCTGCAAGTTGACCTCTTCTGAAAGCAACACCATATTTTCCCCCTGGATCTCCACACCAATGTCCATCAAGTTGCTCCATCGGCTCGTTCACAGAGCAGATCCACACCGTTCGCATTTTTTTGATCTTCCTCACAAGGGTAGTCAATCATTCAAACTATTCAGGGTTTGCCTTTGATTCTCTCTAATTGGGCGAACACACTCCACGTGGGATTCTTGGGCGGTCAAAAGTCGCTCACACCGAATCGCATGTAGGTGAGACACTAATCGTGTCTCCCCGATGCGATCATGCCTCCTAGTAGCTATCGGCAAGACATACGACAGTTGGCAAGACTTCATAGCGAGCGGCCAAAATGATATCGATATCGATAGTGGTCGCTGAGACAATCGCTATCGGCTAGACATCATAACGAATCCCCAAGGGTTATACCGCTATCCCTTTTCCATTGGCAGGCTTATCGCTATTGGAAAGACTTTACTCCCTCGGCATGACATCACATCGAGCCCCTCTTCTTTCAGCGAGACACCATCGGGTTGGCCAGACATCACGACGGGTTCCATTAGTCACGCCGAAGGTTTTAAAACCATCGGCGAGACCATCGCTTGTCAGTGGGACATTATGTCGAGCTCTTCCATTCTCCTCGAGCTCATTCTGTATCGGCGAGACCCTATCGAGTCAGCAAGAGATTACATCAAAGCCACCTTGTTTCAGCGAAAGCCCATTTCATTTCAAGGAGACTTTGCTTGGTCGGCGAGACCTTTTGCCGAGCTCAAAACTTTCGCTGAGACCCTTCATCAGTCGGCAGGACTTCTCTCTGAGGCCTTCATCTTTCAACAATACTCTGCCCAGTCGGCAAGACCAGGTCCCCTCGCCAAGACATCACACCAAAGTCATGCCCCCTTCGCCAAGACATCACATAAGCAGCCAGAACTTATGTCGAAGGCATAACCCTCTCGCCGAGACATCCATCTGGGACCACCATTCCATGTTGGCGAGACCCTATCAGGTCGGCAAGACCTTTCGTCAAGCTCCAAATATTACACTGAAAGGGAGAATCCCTTTTGGCGAGACTTTTCCTCTTCGGCCAGACCTTTCGCCGAAGCCACAATTCTTCCCAAGCTCAAACTTCATTTCGGCAAGACTTTCCTCGGTTGGTGAGACTTCATGCCGACACTATCATCCTTGTCGCCGAGACTTCATTCTGATCGATGAGACACAGAAACTCATAGCGACCCTTTTGATTTCAAATGAACATAACCAAACCATCGGTTTATCAAGACAACAGAAGGGTCTCGGCAACTTTTTCCTTGAGGAGTTTTATACTTAATGGGATTGAGGCATGCTTTCCAACTGACTTCCTTGAGAGATATCTTTAGATGAATAATTCAATCCTGCAAAACAAATGCCTCCATTAGTTCTCAAAACTAGCGGGGGCGGAACCAAAATGGAACCGGGACCAGAGAAAAACGAATAAACGAACCAGGCGGAACCGAGATTGGAACCAAATCCAACCTTGAAACTTTTTGAAGTTTCAGGTCTGAGTTTCATTCCGATCCCACCTCTGACAACAACCGAAAAGGCGACGAAGAAAAACCGAAGGAAGAAGAAAGAAAAGGGGGAAGCATCCCATGACAAAGCCCAAGGAATTAAAGTGAAAGAATAAAACAGGCAGAACCGGAACCGTAACGGGAACTGATCATGGAAGTAACCTCTATTCCAAGCTCGGTTTTAGTCCCGATCTCGTGTCTGCCAGAGTAAAACAAAAGTTCCCTAAGGAAGAAAAGAAAATTCCTAAGGCACGGGACACAAAACTGAAGGAAAACGACCAACGAAGAAGAAACAAAAGGAAAGCAGAGTCAGAGTCGGGATGGAACACGGATCTGAATTTTGAAGAAGTTTAACATTCAGATCCAGCTCCGAACCTAGCTCCGAGAGAACGAAAAAGGAAAACAAAGGAACCATCCGAACCGGAACCGGGAACGAAACAAGACCAGAACTTGGACGAAATTCCAAGCTCGATTTTGGTCCCGATTTCGCATCCGACATAACAAAAGAAAAGCGCCCAAGGCAGAAAACCAAAGGCCAAAAGAAACATAATAGAACAAGGGGGACCTATTTTGTTCCAAAACAAAATTGGGTGGTTATGCAAGGCATAACAAGTATATACTTAATGTATATACCATATTATATATATATATATATATGTATTTAAATATATAATCATCATCTAAATAATTCCATTTAAACTCAACTAATTAAATTATTTAAAAATACATAATGCATATATACATTATATATATACATATGTGCAATATATGCACACTATATATATACATAATATATATAAAAATTATATATATAAATAATTAATTATAAAAAAAATATTAAAATATTAAAATAATATATATATACATATTATATATATTATAATATATATTTATAACATTAAAATAATATTAAAAAAAACAATTTTAATTTGTTTTTCTAAAAAAATAAAACAACTTATATGTGGCGCAGGCCCCTCCCAAAAGGGAGAGGCAGGCTGCCACGTAGACCCCCCCCCCCCTAATGGGGTGCGCTGCTTCCATAGCACCTCCCATGGGCGATGTGGGAGCAAGGCTACGGCCCCTCCCCCTCTTCAAACAAAATCAATTTTTTTTTTGTTAATAATTTATATATATATATATAAACAAAAAGCTTCCAATAATTCCTAAAGAAAACACAGGGCAGAGCCTGTACAGGAATAATTTTCTCAGGCAATTTTTTTATGAAATCAAATTTTTCTTTTTCCAGAATAATAAAAACCAGTATATTTATAAAATATACTTGTATGTATATTTATAAATATATAACTAAAATCTCCATTTTCAGCCAAACTGTGCAATTGCACAACAAAATTTTGCAACAAAAATAAATTTGACAACACCATATCTGGGTTTAAGTTTTCAGTTTAAAAAGAAATTTTATTTTGGTTTTCTTTCAATTTTTCCATTATGTGATTCTTGTTTTGTTCTTTTTCCCTTAATTTCAACAAAAGTTTGCAAGTTTTGAAACAAATTTACATGGGTTTTCATTGAAATTCAAACAACATTTAAAAAAAAATTCCAACAGTATAATGAAATTTGAAACTCTTTCAAAAATGAAAAACAACAAATCAAAGGAAGAACCTGGTTTTTTCTCCAAAGCTAGAAGGATTCAAATGGTGCTTCCAAATATTTTTCCAGTCCACCCAAGAAATTCAACCTTCTTCAAATCCAAACAAAGCCACAGCAAAACTCTCCACCAAATTGAAATTTGAAAATTATATGAAGTTCTATTTGCTCACATAGAGTTTTCCCCAAATTTAGTCAAACCCCTAAAATATCCCATCCACCAAATTTATTGCAATTTTGGGGATATTTTCATTTCTTAAAATTTTAAAACAAAATTGTTTCCCAAATGGTATTTCATGCATTTAAAAATTTCTTTTTACAAAAAGAATTCAAAATTTTGTAAAGAAATTATTTTACATATTAATTTTCAAAAAGTGCAATTTAAAACATATTTCCATTTTTTTTTCAATTTAAATCTAAATATCCAATAATGCCAAAACAACTAACTTAATTCAATTTATCACCATTATCTTAATTAATCAATAAACTAAATCTAATCTAAGATTAGATTATTTTATTAATTAAATTAAATTAATCAATAAAATAACTTACATTTCAACATTGCAACTAGATATATTTAATCATCATTTTAACTACGCCCGCCATTTAATAACCTTTATAATATGAAATTAAATAAATAACCAAGGTGAAATGGACAATATTAAAACAACTACACCCGACAACAAACCGACGACACACTATGACTAGGGTGATGAGTTGGCACAGAAAACCTAGCTACTATCTCCCAATCGATTACCGTTGGTCAATGGACACGCTCAAACCTATGAAATTAGGTGGAGTCAATGTCATGTACCTATCAACCTGCAAACAAAGAGTATATCGAACATGCATATATATGATATAATAAAACACACCGTGAAGAAGAAATCTCGAAATCGTAGGGCGCTCGCAAACAAGTGGTACAATCCCATCCCCTTCACCAATACAAAATTACTAACCGACTATTCTAACATCAATAATATGATCAAAAGCATAAAACATCATTAATTCAATTATCTGCTAAGTTAATCCAAAACATGCCATAAAGGTAACATCAGAGTAAAATACCATCACATCAAAATATAACATTCGCATCGATTTACAGTTTGCGATCAGATAGTAACCAAGTACCAAAGTCACAGCATAACAGAAACACATAACAAAGAAATAACACTGCCAATCAAAAGATCCAAAATGGAGGGGTGTTACACAACTCAAAAAATTAATTAAATCAATTAATTAATTATCCTCACCTACTTTCATGATTGAGCAAATTACGATCCCCGGATTGCTTGATCTAATTGGCTGACTGATCCATCTCTATTCCTGACTGATTCATCTATTCTTCAATCCCACTGAAGGCTCAACATGATTTCTTCAATTCCACAAATTATTCAATCTATTTCCTCAATTCCACTGAACACTCAAATTGATTTCTTCAATCACACCAATTACATAATCAAAATCCACTGATTATTCCCATCTAAATCCTCTTAACATCTTTCAACCATTGATCTGGATATTCTACTACGCGATCTCGTGTGTTCATTTCAAAACACAAAATCTATATAACCATCTTCTTCCTCAAAAATGATCAAAGAATCAACATCTTTTGCACAACGAAGTAATGCAAAAATCACAATTGACCTTTTGAAGCTTTTTACATGCATCTTCGATCAAACATCTCGCATCTTTGAAGCTTTTGCACACACAAATGGAGGCTTCACATTGATACAATGAACAATCCAACATCATTGCAAACACTCTTCGACACAATATGGGTAACGACATTAGTTAATTGAATTATTTTTATGTTCTTTGATTGCTTTGTTTTTAGTTCATTGAATTCAGTAATTTCAATATCGTTCATTTTGTGAGTAATGGGCATGAATCATAGCTTTTGTTTGGATTAGATTAGTTTTTTATTCATTCATTTGTTTTATTGCATCATCCGATTTCCCCCTTACACAAAAACAAAATGAAAAATTGAATTTTTTAAACCCTTTGAAATTAATGACAATCTTATATCTATACCAAAAAACTCCAAAATAAACTTGCAATACAAATCCACAAAGAGGATGATATTTCTATCATTTTTTTATTATTATCCAAGTCATCATTCAATGCAAGAGGAGAATATTCAACTTTTCAAGATCTACCAAGATATGGAACCTAAATATCTCAATTAAGACTAACAAGAAGCAACCCACAAGCTCTGATACCATGTAAGAGTTGGTATAAAATTCTCTATATCATGCTAGATTTGGTTGAATATTGTAGCCACCCAAGATCTAAGAACTTCTATGAAAACATAAGAGAGATCAACTATGAGAGAATAATATTATTCTATCAAAGGATGAAAATGATAGATTAAGTTATTGAATGAATGAATTAAATTACAAAGGAAACCCATTGGTTATATAGGCCAAGGTGAGCATAGTATTGCACAAGATTATGACATGTGTCTTAATCTTATGAATTGAAACATAAAGTGATAACTATCCAATGTGTACCCTAAGTAAACTTAAGTAACAAGTTTGATTAGGACCTAGGTGATGTACTAGCTAGGTAAAACACCCCTTTCACACTAACAAGCATGAACATAAAACCACAAAAGGTGCTCAACAATCTTAGGTTGACAACACATAAGTTAAAGAAGATGATAAAACCCCTTATGCTAAATTCTTTGACTTAACAACAGACCTTGGTGAAACGAACACCAAATAGAGTTTGCTTTCTTTAGTTTTATGATGATTTTTTTATATTCTAGAAAAGTGTTGAATCCAAGTGATAGAAACCAATTAAATATTCCAAAAATATTTCAAAATTTTATGTGGAATTTGTTGAGAAATCCATTGGTGACAAAGTTGGGGTTTATATTGATGAAAAGGAGTATCAACTAGCTATTTCCATTCCTTCAACAAAGAAATCATTGGCTTTAGGCCAATCTTGTTTGGTACTTGGTTAGTATGACCATTTGTACCATGCTAATGGTTTTAAAACATTTAAAATTTAATTTAAATTTATATTTAAATTCCTAACAAGAGAGCCAAGTTTTAATAGAATTATTGAAAATATCACTTAAAGTCTACATCTCTTTCTTGAAAAATTTCAAACACTTAATCCAAGGAAATTCTACTAAAGAAACACAATGAGAAGTAATTATAAGAGACCTCAAAATGGAGTTAGAATTAATAGATATAATGGTTCTAAATTTATCTTCTTTCCAAATGAGATGGGGCTTAATGGACTCCTCGAATTCTAAAGTCTTTTAGCTGCAAACAGCTCTAGAATTTTGATAGATATATGAGAAATGAGGAAGGAATGAAAGATAATTACTTCCAAAGATCCAAAAATATAATGGATTCCTTGTGACAATTATAGAAAATAAATAATTTATAGGCTTAAGTGACATCAAGCACTATGGTGATCCATTTTGCACAAAGAGTTATGCCATAAAGTATAATATCAAGAAACCCAAGGTCTCCCATCTCATTGGATCAACAAAAAAGTTTATAAGAAACCTTATGAAATCCTTTAAGAAGATTTTCTAATCTATACTAATAAGTATTGGAAGAGATCTAACAAGAAGAATAGTAAATATGGGTAGAAAATGAGATCTTAGAACATAATCATATTTTACCAATAAAACAAAAATTATAAGTAATTTTGTTGTTACTTGTAACTGATGTTGCAGCAAAAGGGACTGACTTTCCACTTCTAGGTAATGTGGTATTTTGTTCAAGGTTAGGTCATGTTGCTCATGTTGATCGGAATAGCATGGCATATTCATTTGTAACATTAAAATACATGCCATATATTTTAAGCTTGCATCTTTTCTTGTCCAAGCATGTTTGACCAACGTCAATGGAGGATGAGATTAGCATCTTATAACTATGTGCAATAGGTAAAATTACATGTGAAATTCTAGGTTCAAGGTCTCTTTTTCGAGCTTGAATGTGGGTCAGTAGAAAGTCATATTGAGGAGAGCTTGAAACATGTGCTTCATATGATTGATCTTATTAATTTGAAAATAAGTGGGGTGAGCACAGAATTTTTTGAGCATACACTGACAAAATTATAGCAAACTAGGGCATCTATAAGAGCAATGCTTTAATTGTTGGATAAACCTATCATTTTAGTTCATGTTCCAAGAATTGTGCTCAAGCCTACTCAAAATTTGGAGCCCATCTGAAGATTGTGTTCAAGATGTCATACATCTTTTTGAAAGAAAGAAAAAGGAGGACACCTATGATAAATCAAGTATTGGATATATGTTATCACAATCAACAAAAGTGATAGTTCATTAAAGGATACTAGGACCTCACACCCTTACCTACTTGTGAAACCCTACATGCATGTAGGAAAAATAGAAAATCTTGTTGCAAGTTTAGTAGAAAAAGGACAGTCATGTCAATCTAGAAAGCAGAGAGATGTAACAAAGATGACTAAGACAAGGTATGGCAGGAAACAAAGTTATATTAGTCATTGAAAGTATAATATCAAGGTAAGAAGATGATAGTATGGGAGAAAAAGGTATGATATAGAGCTTTTATATGTCATCTATTATATAATGTGAAGTTTATTGCTCTGCTAATGTCAATGAAGGCTAGAAATCAATAGCTGGTTAGAACTATGAGAATTTGTCAAGTAGAAGAGTACTGATGGTGACAGAGATGAGAGTTTATGATTAAAATGATAGTGACATGGGTACTATGCAAAGACTATGGAGAGGAGCTAATACGTAGGTGGGGAAATTTTGACAGTCCACGTGGAGTGCCATGTGGACCAATAAAAAAATTGCAAATACCCATTGTAATTAATTTGCTAATTAATATATATATATATAATTTTCCATGTGGGATGACACCATTTTTCGACCCGAAAAAAATTTCCAAAAATAACATGCAACTGAAACGTGCTCACCTAGACTACTAATTCATGCGTGGCACAACGTCTGAAGTGGACTACTTTGCCACGTCTTCTTCTCTCACTCTACCACCCTAACACTCCACTATGTCGCATAATCACTCGTCACCCCTTGCTATACTTCTCTTCAGTCGTGTTTAATGTGTGCCACTTCCTCTAAGATCCACACCACCCTGCATATTTTTTTAGCCAACCTGCATTCAATGCTCCTAGTTCCTCACACTTATCGCCAACTTTAGAGCCTTTCATTCTAGAAACTTCTCATTTATTCTTCACTTGCATGCCATTATGTGCTTGCTTCAATTCTCTACAAGTTCCAAATGGAAACCACAACCTGTGATGCTCAGACTCTAGTTAAGAGATGGATAAATGCTGGTTGATGAACATTACAACCTGCTCCACTTCTGCCATGCAATATTTTCTCACATTCTTAGCCACCATGTAGGTAAGCAAGAATACCAATGGGTGTTATTTAGTTTTCAACAGCTTCTCAAAATCCCTTTGTTGACATTTCCTTGCAGGTGAAGCCGCATGAGGCCAGTTGTGTGCTCGGGATTCAGCTCCATTCGACCTACATTGAGTCGTTCGACCCAGGTGATCTTGCTCACTAAGGCTCACCAATATTCAGTTTTTTTCTAGTTTTATTCGCTTTTTGTGTTTGTTTTATTTGGTTTTTTGTGTTACATAAATCCTATTTTTTCATTTGAGTTTTGTGTTTATGAACATTGTCCAATTTGTGTTCATAAACAGACAAAATTAATGGGAATTAATCTTTTGTTCAAACATCACTCTCTTATATTGCAAATAATATTCTTTGTTGTTTCGGTGTCATAGATAAAGCTCTGGTTGTTTTCTTTTTGTTTCCCTAGGGTTTATATTGCAAATGTTACAGTCATAGTTTAGCATTTCTATTTCACTAGAGTTTATTTTGCAAATATTACAATCATAGTTTAGCGTTTTTGTTTCATAGGTTCTACATTATCATTTACTCTAGTTATTCTATTTTCATAGGTTCTTTTTTATCATTCACTCTGGTTATCATATTCTCATAGGTTTTGCATTAGCATTCACTCTGCTTATCGTATTCTCATAGGTTTTGCATTAACATTCACTTAGGGTGTGTTCTCTATTTCATAAACCAAAAAAATATATGTGGGTTTATCTTTTTTTTTGGTTTTGCTTCATCTATTCAGTGACTTTAAAAATGTTTGTTGTTTCAGTGCCATTGATAAATTTTTGGGTGTTATCTTTTTCATGGGTTCTGGTCCATCAATGCAGTCATTAATATATGTGAGATTTGTTAAACTCTTACTGTTTTCCATTTGTAAGCTTTATATTGTTCTTCATTACAACCATTATAGTCATGGGTTAATGCTACATTTAGATTAATGTTATTAAGTAGCTTTCTTAGGTGCCATTGATAAAATTGGGGGTGTTAGGTTTTTCATAGGTGTTGCTTCATTCATTCAATAATGCTATTTTTTATATATTCCATTGATTAATTTGGGGGTGTTATCTTTTGCAATGGTTATGATTCATCAATTCACTCATGCAATCATTGTCACTTTTTTTTGTGCATTAGAAATATTTGGGGGTGGATTCTATTTTTCATAGGTTTTGCTTGATCAATTCAGCCATTCCTTTACTTTACTTTTTTTAGGTACTGTAGATAATTTTGGGAGTGTTACCTTGTTTGTAAGTTTGACTTCATCAATTCAATCATCATCTATTCTATCAGTTTTGGGTGTCATTTGCAATTTGTGGGGTGTTATGTTTTTCATAGGTTTCATTTCATCAATTCATTCATCAACTATGTAGCCTTTTTTTGGTGTCATTGATAAATATGAGGGTGTTATCTTTATCATATGTGTTGCTTCATTAAATCTGTAATGCAAATTTTTGTATCTTTTTTTATGTGTCATTGATTAATTTGGGGGTGTTCTCTTTTGCATAGGTTATGATTCATCAATTTAGTCATGCAATTATTGTAGCTTCTTTTCATTCCTTAGAAATATATGGGGGTGTTCTATTTTTCTTAGGTTTTGCTTCATCAATTCATTCATGCATATATTGTAGCTTTTTTAGGTACTGTAGATAATTTTGGGGGTGTTATCTTGTTTGTAAGTTCCACTTCATCAATTCAGTCATCATCTATTCTACCACTGAATAATTTCCCACAGTGGTACGTCGATCCTCCACAAGTTGGGAAAAAACTCTTGCACAAAAAAGCACGGTGATATCAAACACATATCAAATATTAAATGCACATTTAATCATATATATATATATATATTTGTCAACAAAACAAGCTAAGGCTAGCAACCAAACAAGTGTAAGTGTTTTGAAAGTGTATCTTTTTTTGGTTCCATTGATTAATTTTGGGGCGTTCTCTATTGCATAGGTTCTGCTACATCAATTCACTCATGCAAATCTTGTAGCTTTCTTAGATTCCATTGATTAATTTTCTTCACATTGATTCTAGAATGTGTTGGCTTAAGGTCTCTGCATCTTCTTTATATATATGTATATGCATATGTATAGACATAGACATATACATATACTATGTATATGTATACATACATATACATATAAATATAAATATACATATACATATACTACTTTCACGACATCCCACGTAAACTCTGAGCCAACCTACATTTTATGCTCTCAGTGCCTCGCACACCTTGTCAACTTTAGAGTCTTTCATTCTAGCAACTTCTCGTTTATTCTTCACAATGATGCCAATGTATGTGTATGTGTATGTGTATGTGTATGTGTATGTGTATGTGTATGTGTATGTAAATGTAAATGTAAATGTCTATGTCTATGCCTATGCCTATGCCTATGTCTATGTATATGTGTATGTGTATGTATATGTATATGTGTATGTGTGTGTATGTGCGTGTGTATGTGTATGTGTATGTGTATGTGTATGTGTATGTGTATGTCTACGTGTATGTCTACGTGTATGTATATGTATATGTATATGTAAATGTGTATGTCTATGTAAGGCCTTATGTATATGTATATGTATATGTGCATGTATGTGTATATGTGTATGTCTATGTAAATGTATATGTATAGATGTGTGAAGAGGTCTTAAGTGGACTACCTTGCCATGTCTACTTCTCTCACTCCGCCACCCTTACACTCCACTGTCACATTAATAACTCTTCGCCCCTTGCTATACTTGTCTATAGTTGTGTTTAATTCACTTATGTCTATGTATGTGTATATATGTATGTCTATGTCTATGTATATGTATATGTGTATGCTTCATCAATTCAGTCCTACAACAATTGTATATTTTTTAGGTGCCATTGATTAATTTGGGGTGTTCTCTTTTTTATATGGTTTGCACCTGAACTCAAATTGGTAGACTGTCGCACCAATCCGGGTGTCACTTACACATTAATCACATCTTCACAACAAAATAGAGGTGTCATGTCAACACAATTCAAACCCATGTGTCCCATCTTTGACCAAAATGCTAACCCATTACAACCATGTTTCCCACCATAGCATAACCAAACCAAAAAGAAAATGCATCTACATGTCTCACAAACATGAGACCTACAACATATATCAACAGGAGTCTATCCCATCTCGCCAAGTAGGATGTGCACGTAGTTACATCGAACTCAAAAATCCCACCTGCATCCATTTTTACAAGTTGTAAGGCAACCATTATTAAAATATATATATGGAAACAATTGCAAACAATACACGAAACCAATCAACTCAAGAATTAATGGCCAAAATCTATCATATTCACCAAACAAGCATCAATCAGATTCAAATAATTCCCAATTCAAATAGCCATAAAAACCTTCAAGTATTCACATTTGGGGGTGTTCTCTTTTGCATAGGTTCTACTACATCAATTCACTCATGCAACTATTCTACCTTTCTTAGGTGTCATTGATACATTTGGAAGTGTTCTCTTTTTTATAGGTTATTATTCATCAATTCAGTCCTCCAACAAATGTAAAGTGTCATTATTTATTTTGGGGGTGTTCTCTTTTGCATAGGTTATGCTTCATCAATTCAATCTTGCAACAATTGCATCTTTCTTAGGTACACATATATTAATTTTGGGGTGCTCTCTTTTTACTAGGTTATGCTACATCAATTCACTCAAGCAACTATTGTAGCTTTCTTAGGTGCCATTGATTAATTTAGGGGTGTTCTCTTTTTAATAGGTTCTGCTACATCAATTCACTCGTGCAACTATTGTAGCTTTCTTAGGTTCCATTGATTAATTTGGGGTGTTATCTTTTTAATAGGTTCGGTTACATCAATTCACTCATGCAACTATTGTAGCTTTCCTATTTTCCATTGATTAATTTGGGGGTGTTCTCTTTTTAAAGGTTCTGCTTCATCAATTCAGCCATGTAACAATTGTATATTTTTTAGGTGTCATTAATTAATTTGGGGATGTTCTCTTTTGCATAGGTTATGATACATCAATTCAATCATGCAACTATTGTAGCTTTCTTAGGTGTCATTGATTAATTTGGGGGTGTTCTCTTTCTTATAGGTTCTACTTCATCAATTCAGCCCTGCAACAATTGTATCTTTTTTAGGTGTCATTATTTAATTTGGGGGGATTCTCTTTTGCATAGGTTATCTATTTTAGGTATACATATATTAATTTGGGGGTGTTCTCTTTTAAATAGGTTCTACTACATCAATTCACTCATGCAACTATTGTATCTTTCTTAGGTGCCATTAATATTTTTGGGGGTGTTTTCTTTTTTATAAGTTATTCTTCATCAATTTAGCCCTCCAACAAATGTATATTTGTTTGGTTCCATTGATTAATTTGGGGGTGTTCTCTTTTTCAGATGCCATTGATTAATTTGGAGGGGTTATCTTTTGTATAGGTTATGCTACATCAATTCAATTCTCTATTATTGTATCTTTTTTAGGTGTCTTTGATTAATTTGTGGGTGTTACCTTTTTAATATGTTATGCTACATCAATTCACTCATGCAACTATTGTAGATTTCTTAGGTGCAATTGATACATTTGGGGGTGTTCTCTTTTTTATAGGTTATGCTTCATCAATTCAACCCTGCAGAAATTGTATCATTTTTAGGTGCCTTCGATTAATTTGGGAGTGTTATCTTTTTAATAGGTTTTTCTAGATCAATTCACTCATGCAACTAGTGTAGCTTTCTTAGGTTCCATTGAAACATTTGGGGGTGTTCTCTTTTTTATAGGTTATGCTTCATCAATTCAGCCTTGCAACAATTGTATCATTTTTAGGTGCCTTTGATTAATTTGGGGGTGTTATCTACTTAATAGGTTCTACTACATCAATTCACTCAAGTGACTATTGTACCTTTCTTAGGTGTCGTTGACACATTTGGGGGTGTTCTCTTTTTTATAGGTTATGCTTCATCAATTCATCCCTACAAAAATTGTATCATTTTTAGGTGCCTTTGATTAATTTGGGGTGTTATCTTTTTAATAGGTTCTGCTAGATCAATTCACTCATGTAACTATTGTAGCTTTATTAGGTGTCATTGACACATTTGGGGGTGTTCTCTTTTTTATAGGTTATGCTTCATCAATTCAACCCTGCAACAATTGCATTATTTTTTAGGTGCCTTTGATTAATTTGGGGATGTTATCTTTTTAATAGGTTCTGCTACATCAATTCACTCATGCAACTATTGTAGCTTTCTTAGGATCCATTGATACATTTGGGGGTGTTCTCTTTTTTATAGGTTATGCTTCATCAATTCAGCCCTGCAACTATTGTAGCTTACATAGGTGTCATTGATTAATTTATGTGTTCTCTTTTGCATCAATTCAGTCCTGCAACTATTGTGTGTTCATCAAACAATGATAGACATTGAAAGATGTCTATGTATTCGAGATATACGTGATCTGTCGTGGATTTTTAGACCCATGCACATCATGTATCTCTTGTACAGATAAGACTTCTATTTTTGTGTTCATCATTGTACAAACTTTCACACTGCAAGTTGTTTTTAATATTTGTATGGATGGAAGTTAAAATTGTTTTGATGGTTCCAACATCAAGGTCTACTATTCAACCAACCCCAAAATTATCTATGGCACCATTTAATTGTATAAGTTGGACACCCTTTCACTCCATTGTCTTACATTAATCTATCACCGCCCCTTGCTATTCTTATGTACAATCATGTTTAATGCACATCCCTTTGAGTTTGCAATTCATTTCTTTGATTTTGCAACTATTTGAATCACTTTCACATTGTCTATCTGTATAAGTATTTGAATCACTTAGGGGACTTGGTTTTGTGAAGGCCTTCAATGTTTCCCTATGAAACACTTCACAATTCAAATGGAATTGTGGACAAGTGCAACATAGGTTACCATCAGGAGAGCGTTCATAAAATCAAGTCTCCCTAATTCATTACTAAATGCAAAAATAGCCATGACTCTATAAGGGAGAGGAGTCGAAACCTGCACATCCAATTTTCAATGGTCCACATGAAGAAAATACTAATATTTATATGACTAAATTGAGGAAGCAGAACCTATGAAAAAGAGAACACCCCAAAATTTATCTATGGCACCAAAACAACAAACAATATTATGTATAGGTATATGTGTATGTGTATGTGTATGTGTATATATATGTATATGTATATATATATATATATATATATATATATATGTATATACATATATATATATATACATATATATATATATATATGTATATGTATATGTATATGTATATGTATATATATATGTATATGTATATGTATATATATATGTATATTTATGTGTATATGTATGTGTATATGTATATAGAATTGTTGACATGCATTCTTTTGCTTACCAAGAATATTTATGTCTCTATTGCTTACCTGACTGAATTAATGAAGCAAAACCTATGAAAAAGAGCACCCCAAATTTATCTATGGCATCAAACAACAAACAATATTATTATTATGTGTATGTGTATGTGTATGTGTATGTATATGTGTGTGTGTGTGTGTGTGTATAGAATTGCTTACATGCATTTTTTTGCTTACCAAGAATATTTGTCTCTATTGCTTACCTGACTGAATTGATGAAGCAAAACCTATGAATTAATCTATGGCATTGAAACAACCAACAATATTATTTGTTACTGAAATGAAAGCTTGCAGCAAAATATGTATATGTATACGTATATATATATGCATGTGTATATGTATATATGTATACATATACATAGATGTATATACAATTGCTTACATGCATTCATTTGCATAACTAAATTGAATCACAACAATAAAATAGATATTTATAAAGAGGTATAACTGTATATATGTAATGCCCCAAAAAAGAGACAAGAAAACCCACCAATTTTTTTTTTAAACAATAAAAAGAACACTAACAAGTTAACCATGTGCACACACGGTACCATTCTATGCGTATCACATGGTGATGTATGGCTCATCATTGGTGACACATTTCCCAAGAGCATAGTAAAAGAAGGAATAACATCGAGAGCGTGAATTCCATCGTGCACACCCCTTAAATGAGAATGGGATGACTCAAAGATTTAAGTTAAAGTTATGCTAGGTTTCTAATAATTTCTATGGACTACTAATGTCTAACCTCACCCTGACGACATGCTCCACACTAAAAATAATGTATTAATAATCCAACGTGAGATTAACAATCGCTTTGGTGAAAAATGTTATCGTTACCATATCCCTAATGACAATGTCGTTATCTTGTTGTAGTATTAATGATATAATAAATTAAATTTCCATATTAATGTTGGTACAAGTTTGACTCATATGAGATTCTCAAGATTTAATTTGTTTACCCTAAATAATAATTTATTTATTTTGTAGATAAATAAATATTTTATCTTGAATGAATTATCCCAATAAATTCTTTTAAAAAGTTTTGGCACTTAAACATTGAATAAATTAAATATTTTAAAAATATATATATAAAATAAAACAAATATCACACATAGGATGTATTTTATATATATATATACGCCCATATGATAAAAGAGTAAAGCTATACATATCTTTATTTATTTATTTTGTTTTATGAATATCCTATTAAAATAAAAGATTTAGAGACCTAAGTCTTTAAAGGATTCCCACGAGTCTTTTTTTTTTTTTTTAAACTTAAGGTATTTTAAAAGGTATACTTTATTGTGCATAGCTTTTTGGGATTATGACTTATAAGAGATCTCCATTTAAATTCTAACACAATATACATATGAGGAATTTATTAAGGCTTGTTTGAGAGTAAGCTAGCTGCCCCCAATTAATTATCATAAATTTACCCCTCCTTAGAAGTAGGGATGACGTAATGTCTTTGATTTTTATTTTATTTTTCTTACTAAAAGAATAGGTGGCAGGGTTAGTATACTGATTTTAAAACATTCACCACATATTTGTGCATGTGAATTTATTCAAGGCTTTTTTTTTTTGTCTTTTATCTTCCTAACGTGAAGATCAATTCTCTTTATCATAGCCACTTGAATTATTATGAGTGGAGTTAATTTAATATACATTCAAACGTGTTTAGTCCAACTGCTTGCGTGCAACTTCAACACGACAAAACAATATTTATCAACCCTAAATTCTCATAGCTTTTATGGTTTTATTTCCAATGGGGAAGAGGGACGTTTTTCGCAACAGCTGGCTCCATTTTCTTTTCCCAACTCATACGTGGCACCCAAAAGTTTATTTTAACCTACCCTATTTCTCAATAAGCAAACTTCTTCAAAAAAAACAACCCTAATTCTCTGTATGCGTTTGTTTATTTTTCATTTGATCAGAACAGCAAGTGCAGTGGCAGCCATATTCGACCTGCACAATGAATCTCCAGGTTTGATAGCAATGAGGAAGGACACGCTGAAATCATTTAATGACAGATGAGAAGGAAAAGAGGTATAGCAGTAGAAATTAATGAGCGTATGCATGAATACAGGCACGGGGAATGGCAGATTAACAGAGAAGGACACGAATCTGGGGTTGTCGGTCTGAGGAGCTATGCCATCATCGCCCACTCAGGATTTTGAAGTACAGAGAAGGGTCGAGCCTCCATTGTCGGCCTTCTTCATGCAAGGTTTAGGGATTACAGAATTTATATATATGCATATTTTTGTTTTAATATCACAAGCATATGTTTTAAAATAAATTACTCTAATTTATTATTATTATTTTTGTTTCAAATCCAAAAATCATTTTAAACTTAAATAGGTAGGTGAGTGTTTGTTTGGCTGAGAATCTCCTTGCAGGAACAAAAGGAAGGACACCGAGCAATTGTGCAATTACTTCAAGCATACTTAAAGACTACAAATATTAAGATCCATATGACAAACATTAGATACACCTCAAAACTGTGGGCGAAGTTATGAGAAGCCAAACGACACCCATACAATGATAAATATAGCATAATGCCGAAATGCGCTTAACAGCAGATCACGAGGTTCACAGAAGCAGTAATTTGAGTATGGATGAAGCAAAGAGGTTTAAAATTCTCTCTATTTTATATATATATTTTCTATTTGCAAAACTCTCAGAGTATGGGCTTCTCCCATAGGGCATAGCCTACAGAAACCATGGTTGGCATGGGTCAAACCCCATATAGGAAAAAGTTGTGGCCTCTCTAAGCATTGAATAGGGTTGCAGCATATGTATATATTATATTTTCTCAAAAAAAATTGCTTACATAAAAGTAGAATTCTCTAATTGCTTTTCTATTTTAAATAAACTCTTTTAAATTTGAACAGGGATTTGCTCGAAATTTTCTTGCAGAAGCAAAAAGAAGAAGGAAAAGAAAAACAGAGCAACTATACAGATTAGATCTATTATTTTTAAGACGTTGCCCACTCATTATTAATATATGTTTGACAGGTTAAATATGATTTCCAAGCCACAAAAATTTTAAGGAGTTCAATGTGACCTTTGCAACTATGTAACAGAAATACACAGGTGAATGAGTTTGCCCTTGTTTTAGGAAGAAATGCATATGAAAGTGGGTATCTAGATCTTTCCATAATTGAAGACTAAGTTGCACTCATATTACACTTCATTTTATTTTGCAAATTTTACAAAAATACGCAATGAAAACTTCCTAGATTATCTTAAACTAGACATTAGCACCTTCATACACCTTACAAGGTTTCATAATTCTGCTCATCATCATAACACAACTTTTCTTGCAGCCTCCATCAGGGGGTCCAGGGTAACTATTTTCTAGTTTAACACATAGCCTTGCCTGAAAAGAACCAAGAAGCTAAACAGATGGTGAGAACAACTCCAGCAACCATTAGCAGACCTGAAACTCACCCAGCAACAGAGGAACCTGACACTTAAGCCAGCCAATGGGAAGGGAAAAGCTCTCCACCCTTCCATATTGGCATCATCAAGCCACAGAGGACTCTAGCCAACCCCCGAGCCAGGAGTAACCACCAAGGACCCTTACATCAGATTTATGCAACTAGATACATAAGGAAAGCAACCTAATAGGTTTCTAACACAACACGGTTTCATTATGGGTTCAAGCACAAGCAAGGCACTACACATGTGAAACAATTCCCTCTATATTCCTACAATCCACACTCCAACAATTTACTCTGAACTTGCTATATTTTCTCGGAAGTTTATATTTCTGCCTAAACTTGCAGAAACAATAACGAGGACTTGCAACAAAATGCAACAAATACTATGAACAACAAGAAGGACAATTTTAACAGCAACATGAAATAAAGACTAATTCCTTCCCCTTACCTGTAACACAGCCATCTCTCTTCCTTTCCCGTAAAATTTCCAGCCAGCCATCCCCCGCCCCAAAAAGCATTTTCAAGGCTTTTTTGTATCACCTCCTTTAATGCCCTAACCCTAAAACTTGGGTAGGGATTTGTTTAAAAAAAACAATTGACTTTTTTCCCCTTAAACATGACTCCTATGGTATATGGGTTACATTTTTTTTTATATGCACAAATAAACATTTTGACTCCACCTTCTTTTCTCACAATTATAAAACAGCTAAGGGTCCACATTGGTCTACACAAGGCAACAATACAAACTTGAAAATCACAAAAATTAACACAAAATTTCACATTGTGAAGGGGGAAATAATCAGGGTCTTGGTGATCATCTCGCCTTCCATTGACCATTATTGACTGTTAAATAATCCTGCACACTTTTTCCACTATCAATATTCCAAAATGAAATAATTTAAATGACATTTAAAATCAAACTATCAATTGAATATGAATCGAATTTGCTTACCTTGGTCTTGCTTATCGTATGTTGCTTGGATTTTTATAGTCCAAATCTCCAATGTTGGAACACAACTTCTTGCCACTACATGTTAGCAATTTATAACACTAATTGTACACATACTCGTTTAATTTCTATATGCTTAAGTGACTTAGCCATAAGTAAAATGTTATATGAATGCCCAAACAACATTCTTCCAATATAATTACACTTTTACTTATAAAAATGACCACTAAGATGGAGTTATTTCATTAACAATTGAAATGATAATTCACATGATCATTCCTTGATCAACCAAGGCATAATTATATATATTCTCTAATTAACCCCATTCTATATACATTATTTAAATTTTCAAATATATATATATATATATCCTTTCAATTTGTAACTAGTTAGTCTATCTACGCAGAATATTAGCTCTACGAAGGACAATAATATATTAGTAATAACTTTCCAAATAATTACTTTAATGATCTCAAGAATTTGCACCACAATAGCAGAATGAATGTTTATGGAAAGGTTGACTCCTTGTCAATATTGAAGAATCACAAAATCACTAATTCAATATTAGTAAATAATAACCTATAGAATACCTTTCTCTACAATCTAATCACCAGATCATATAGAGAAATAGTAATTATCTTAGATTAATATTTCTCCATGTTACATACAACCCCCTATTTGAACTATCTTAGATATGACACTAACATGTTGTATACCCAAATTCATGAAATGAGATCTAAAGTCTATTGATATAAATTACAAATCTTTTGATCACTTGCATGATAGGGTCTCAAGAAATAAGTGAATGGCATGAAACAATCATATAAACATCCAATGATATTAGCCACTCTATCACTTTAATTATGAATCAAAACCATGTATATTGCATGTTTTCTATTAATTCTAGGTTGTCTAATCCATTCATTTAATTCAAGCAATGATCGTTAAAAGGGAATTCTTACCAATGGTGCAATTAGAGTACTTGCAACTATCATACAAAGAGGTGGGGGTCTTACAATATACTTATACATACATGCATACATTGGTTACAATAGATGTATGATTGAATTGAAGATGAAGCAGAACCTACGAAAAAGATAACACCCCCAAATTAATCAATGGCACCTAAAAAAGATACAATAGTTGCATGATTGAATTGAAGAGCAACAGAAAAATAGATATATGTACATATATGTATATATGTATATTTATGTGTATACATATAGATATATATATGTATATGTATATGTATATGTATATGTATATGTATATGTATATGTATATGTAAATGTATATGTATATGTATATTTATAGGTATATGTATATGTGTATCTTTATGTATACATGTATATACATATACCTATATATACATATGTATAAGTCTATGTATATGAATATGTATATACATATGTATATGTATATGTATTTGTATATACATATGTATGTGTATATATATACATATACATTTGTATATGTATATGTATATGTATATGTCTATACATATGAATAAAGATATACATATATGTATATGTAACAATATAAATAAGTTGGACTCCAAGCGTCACATGATGTGGTCGTTGTTTGGAACTTGTAGAGACCTTAAGCGAGAACATTATGGCATCCAAGTAAATAATATTTAAGAAGTTGCTAGATTTGAAGGCTCTAAAGTTGACAAGTTGTGTGAGGCACTAGGAGCATTGAATGTAGGTTGGCTCGAAAAAGATGCGGGATGTTTATGTATATGTATATGTATATGTATATGTATATGTATATGTATATGTATATGTATATGCATATTATAGACATATACATATACATATGTATATGTATATGTATATGTATATGTATATGTATATGTATATGTATATTCATATGTATATGCATATACCTATGTAGATGTATATGTATATGTATATGTATATGCATATGTGTATGTATAGGTTGGCTCAAAAAATATGTGGGATGTTGTGGAGCTTAGAGGAAGCAACGTACATTAAACATGACTATAGAGAAGTATAGCAAGGGGCGGAGAGCGATTAATGCGATGCAGTGGAGTGTAAGGGTGGCAGAGTGAGAGAAGTAGACATGGCAAGGTAGTCCACTTTAAACATCGTGCCATGCAGCAACTGGCATTCCAGGTGAGCACGTTTCAATCGCATGGTCTTTTTGGGCATATTTTTTTAGATCGACTAATTGCATCATCCCACATGGCAAATTAAATCAAAAATATAAAATGAAAATGAGAAACTAACACATCAAAAGCATACATTGCAAATCAAAAATATAATACACATTGCAAATTGCATACAACACACATTGCAATCTGATCAGAATACATTGCAAATAAAAACAATAATGATGCATCTGTACTTATCATAAATTTAAAACTATCAATCAAGAAGCATACATTGCAAATAAAAACAATAACACACATTGGAATCTGATCATAATACTTTGCAAATCAAAACAGTAATGTTGCATCTGTATTTATCATAAATTTAAAACTGTCAACAATTAGGGTGCATTTGAAAATATCAAAACTTGTAAATTGTCTAAAACTTGAATTACATTTGAAAACAAAAAAAAAGGTTGCATCTAGCTGTTGTGGTAGGGAGATGGATATTGGTTTCTTGGGGTGTCACTCGCAATGTTCTCGTCCCCTTCTTGTCGATGAGGAGTGTTGCTTACATGACTAGAACTTGTTGATGTGCCAAATTGACCCACAACCTGCAGGTAAGATAAAAGTGAAAGTATCTCACCTCTCCTGAAAAAGACAATCAGTAATCAAACTAATCACCTCCCAAGGTCTTTGATGTTGGTTCACAACATTTTTGTTTCACAAAGTGGTCAATATGGTTGTAATGTTCAAGGGGCCTGCTGGTTTTGAGCTTCTGGATTGTTACAAGATCAAACATCTATTTAAACCTTCTTTAACCAGGGGTTTTAAAGAAATAGAAGGAAAATAGATTAAGGCTTTTAAACTGAAAAGAATGTTGATTCATTCAACTAATCAGACTTGTTGCCTTCCAAGGAATTCCTAAACTAGAACTGCAGAATAAAATTAACTTGTAATTGATACAAAGTTTCATTCATTCATAGTGCAAACTTTAACAGTAGATTGCAAATCATCATTCCAACAAAACATAAGATAAAATTTCATTCCCTAAAAGCTTTCCAAATCAAAATGATTAACCCAAAATGAATACCATTCTAAAGCATAATATAAAGAAGGTTTAAATCTGGCTGCTCCTATTGTTAATGAAACAAATGAGCAGCATTTACAAATCTGGCAAGATCACCAGTGTACAGAAACCCATGTCTTCCAATCATCTCCATCTATGCTAAGAAAATCTAGAAGATACATCACTTCTTCTTCCTGGTGAACTAAAAACGTCTAACTTCCTTCAAAACCCTAGCTTGCTTCTTCTGAAATCCTATCATCTACCTTTCGAATCTTCCAGCTTGCTAACTCTTCTTAACCTTAACTTGTCTAACAATAATCCCCTTTCAAAAGAGGTGAAACGCCATATATACAAAATGCATCAAAAATGCGTCGGCCTAGTTTTAGGGTTTACAAAATAAGTCGGTTACAAAACAGGTCGGCCCTAGAAAAGTTTGAAACGAAGTCAAACATGCATTAAATGCAAGGGCACCAACCAGAGGTAAGAAACGGACCAAAATGTGTGAAGAAGAAGAAAAGCAAAACGACGAGGAAGCACGACTTTTGACGCATCTTTGCATTAACTGATTCCTCTGCGTCGCCCATGCCCTGCTTCATTATGGCCTTTGTCATCAAGAACATCTTGTGTAAGTTGTCAAGTGACATAGGCGAAACCCTAGTTTTCCATTCGATGGCATCAATGTTATTCTTTAGATTTGTCCCATCATATTGTCCAAGTCTCCCTTAGCCATTCCAGCCACTGCCTTGCAGACTCAGCCTGCATTCATTAAACACCAATGTGAGAATCCGATTGTTGACAACATTTCATCAAAGTGTTAACTTAAAATCATGATAAAAAAAACATTAAATTAGCCATTCCCTCAAAAATGAACATAAGCAGCATACAACAGTGAAATTTACCAAAATAAAGCATGGAAACGCAAGAATTCATCATTAGATTCATCAACTTTACCAAATTTCCTCACTTCATAGCGCCTCCCAAAAAATCCAGAAAAATCCAACTAGACCGGATTTCCGCAAAAATGACAACACAGCATGAATTCCGGGAAAATGAAGGGGAGAAGGAGAAATCGAGAAAATCCGACCGGGTCAGAATTTTGCAGACGACTCAGAACTCCAAACTTCAGAAAACTGGAGGGAATTGGGAAAATGAAGGAATCCGGGAAAATTCGACCAGGTAGGAAAATTTCGAACCTGGTAGAAAACCCGAACACCAGCCACGACTTCGCTCAAATTGACCGAAGGTCACAAATTTGAGGACCTTGGGCACGGAAATCACTTAACGTGAGCCTCCTACATATCTTCTTTGAATCCTAGGCTCAATCGAAAGAAAAACAAGATGAGATGGCGACGCCCTAAGCATGAAACTCTAGATTTTAACCATGAACGCACAGGGCAAGCCATGAAATGCCCAAACACACAGGAATTCGAACCCCAAGCCAGATCATTACACTTTAAAGCACAACAAGATGAACATCTCAACTCAAGAGAACGCAAATGATGATGCAAAATGGCAGAAAACTCAAAAAACAACCAAGTTCGGAAACCCGATGGCCAGACGGAAATTCAGAAAAATCCGGCCTAGGCAGAATTTCGTGAAGGCCAAAAATCCCCAAACTCAGCGCAAAAGAGGCCGAACCGGACTTCGGGTGCAATCCAGGAAAATCCTAAACTAGCTCAAAAACCCGAATGGCAACAAGAAACCGGAGTTCGAAAGAAGTTCGGGAAAATCTGAACTGACAGGAAAATCCCAAACCAAGGTAAAAACCCGAACTTCGCCCAAAACACTAGATTTTCAATATTCAACTTGGGAAAAACACTTGGGAAAGCAAGATAAACATCTTAAGCACATGCCAAGGTAAAGAAAAACCTCAAAATCAAAGGGGGGGGCCAAAACATGAAGAGTGAAAGAAAAAGAGGGGGTCCCATTTTAATCAAATTTAAAATGGGGTGGTTATGCAAGCCATAACAGGACTTGGACTGGAAAATTGGATGCAAGTGACATGTGTTGGGGGCAATGGTGAACACATTTGTACATCCCAAGTGGTAGTCTGATATGGATATTGAGTGCCCCTAAAGTCAGATTGGGAAAGGCTTGAATAATTAATTGCTATCAAGAACTGAGGGATATTGATGTTGAGAATATCACGGAAGACTCCATTACTTTGAGACAACGAATTAGAAGGGGTCCTTAACCACCTCTCTCTTTGTAAAGCCATTTGTGCCTCCTCAATCTCTCTTTCCTTTCAGTCCTATTCCTTATGAAGCCTCTCTTGCTCCTTTTTCTCATCTCTAACCTTTTTCTGTTGTAATCTTTGCTGCTCTTTTTCTTTTCACAATATCTCCTTCTCAATTCTAGCATTCTCCTTCAACTCTACTGCCACAATTCATGATACCTTTTTCTCCTCATTCTCTTGTTTGTTTCTGGATTTTATCTCCTCAACCTCTTTCTTCCTTTGCCTGTGTTCCATTAATAGCCTCATGTATTCATCTATTGTGAGCAACTTAGACTGTCTGATGATCTGAATTGCACCACCTTTGGATTTCTTTTGACTGATAGAGTGCACAAGCAGCTTGAGGAACTTGTTGATGTGTGCAATTGTTTGTGTTTGTTCTGTCTCATCCAACTATTTGGAAATGTTCTCCTCCATTGCTTGTTAGTTCTCTGCTACATAGTGATTTCCTTGTAAATTTGAATTGCAAGAAGGAGCATAGTAATGCACAACTTGAGAAAGGTCAAGTGGTGGTGATGGGAAAGTATAAGTATCTTTTTGTTTTGGGACTTGCAAATCAATGCCTAAGTTCATTGCTCCCTCAACCAACCAAGATGGTTGGCTACGTTCTAGCGGAAAACCTAAACTTTCGTTGAATTGGTCAATGGGGTTGTCCACCATGGGAGGCGTTTGTTCATCATCCACCACTTTTGCAACTGATTCAACAAGATAGCTATAATGTGATTGTTGTGTTTTTGTTGTAGTCTGCAAATGTCCATCTGGAAGAGTGGACTGCAATTGTGCCACATCATCAATCGACAAAGCAAGTCTTGAAAGGTTGAGAATGTTTTCCATTGCATCAGCATCCTCGTTGAAAAAAAATGTGCCATTGGGAAGCATGTCGTTCATGAGTGCATCAAGATTCAGCAACCATATACCAGTCCTTTTAAACCCAGCTTTGATGTTGTCAACTGTCAAAGCTCTTTTCATTGCTTTGTTGCCTAACATTGCAATTTTTGTCTTCCTCACTTCAATGTTTGGAAACCTTGAAAAAAATGTAGCATGTTCTGATTTGAAGTAAGCTTTAAAAGGTGCAAAGACACTCACATCCAATGGCTATAGCTTATGTAAGGTGTGTGACGACAATGTTAACAAATCTCTACCAATTTCTCTTGCTTCCTAGATGGTTTTGAGTGCTACATGGCTTCCATTCCCGTCAAAAATAAGTAAGAGCCTATTGGTGGGCGAGACACCACCTAGAACTGAGTTTTTGAAGTGGTTTAACCAATCTATAAACAAGTGTTTAGTCATCCATGCATGGGATTGGACTGCCATGCAAGCACCTATTTCACAGTCTATGATGTAATTATCTATGTTTGTACTCCACTTGAACAATTAGAATCCTGGAATGCTCTGCCCGATAGCATTGACATAGCATATAATGGTTATCAATTCACGACACTTTGGGATAATGTAAGAGACATTCTTGCTACCTTTTCTTGGCAGCACCTTCATGGACCCATTTTTGCCTACCTAGATGTCAGTTTCATCGCAATTCCATATGTGATTAGGGCCATATGGCAGTGATTTGTATGCTGCAGATAGTATGTTGTAGGATGCAACTACAACATTATCTCTAAGATTAAATTCCCTATCTTTGTCTAAGCCTTCAGTAGTTAGCAATGCAAGTTCAGGATGTCTGTTCTTGAAGCTTGTCCACCGGGACTTCCCCAGGAACCCATCGGTGAAAGGGTTTCACCTATTCTAAAAAATTTGGGCAACCTCAACCTTAAGATTGACTATCTCAAGACCATGTCCAACATTAGCCATTTTCTTGCACCAGTCCACAATAAGATTTTCTTCCTCTTCAGTGAGGACTATTAGCGGACCTTTCTTGGAAGTAGTTGTTAGACCCCCTAGCCATTTGGACAATGTGGCTATTGGGATTTTCCACTTTTTGGAAGCTCCCCTTATTGACATGTTATTCTCTTCAAATTCATAGAGTGCCCTTTTCATGTCTTCTGAAGACCATAGTCATTGTATTTTCTTTACCTTCTATGGTATTTAAGGAGTAAAAACCCCTTTACTTGTGCAACAGGATCTGGCTCAGGGGGGAATCTAGCCCCTCGTTTGTCGGAGGGAAACCTTGTCATGGCTCTTTTCTTTTTTTGTTCCCAGTACGGTTCACCACTGCATTACCCTTAGCCATCTACACAAAATAAGTACAATCAAAACAGTGATGCTTGAACAGTTATCTTTATATGTATGAAAACAGTGATGCTTGAACAAAAGAATAATTAGTATGTAATGTAGAACATATGAGAATAAGATAACCAGAGTGAATGATAATGCAGAACCTATGAAACAGAAATGATAAACTATGAAACACAAATGCTCGAAAAGTTATCTTTATATGTATGAAGACAGTGATGCTTGAACAGAAGATTAATTAGTTTGTGTATGTGTTTTCTTTTTAGTTTGTTGCATTTAAATTCAAAAATATTGTTAACAATTTAGAGAGTTGCATTTATTCTGGAGTGAGCAACATAAGGAAATAGAGGAGTGAGAAGCACATAATTACATTGTATGCAAGGGAGTTAGAGTTTAAGAACATCTCATATCTCTTAAGCATGTACAACATAAACATTCTCATGCACAACAAAGTGGGAACCACACTCACATTTTAACTATGATACAATAGAAAGATTACGAATGAAAAACAGTAAGAGTTTAACAAATCTCACATCTTTTGTGCATGACAAACTCATTGACAGGAATAAATATTTGTGAATTAATGAAGCAAAACCTATGAAAAAGATGAAAACAAACCTAATAAAAAGAGAAACTCCCAAATTAATAACTGGCATTGAAGAAAACCTAAGTGAATGATAATGTAGAACCTATGAGAATAAGATATCCATAGTGAATGATAATGCAAAATCTATGAGAATAAGATAAATATAGTGAATGATAATGCAGAACCTATGAGAATACGATAAGTAGAGTTAATGATAATGCAAAACCTATGAAACATAAATGCTAAACTGTAAATGTAATATTTTCAATATAAACGATAATGTAGAACCTATGAGAATAAGATAAGCAGAGTGTATGATAATGCAAAACATATGAAATAGAAATGCTAAACTATGACTGTAATATTTGCAATATAGTTTGATAATACAGAACCTATGAGAATAAGATAAAAAGAGTGTATGATAATGCAAAACATATGAAATAGAAAGGCTAAACTATGACTATAATATTTACAATAAAAATGATAATGCAAAACCTATGAGAATATAAGCAAAGTGAATGATAATGCAGAACCTATGAGAATAAGATAACTAGAGTGAATGATAATGTACAACCTATGAAACAAAAATGCTAAACTATGACTGTAATATTTGCAATATAAACCCTAGTGAAACAAAAATTCTAAACTATGACTATAATATTTGCAATATAAACCCTAAGGAAACAAAAATGGTAAACTATGATTGTAATATTTCTAGTATAAACCCTAGGGAAACAAAAATGGTAAACTATGAGTGTAATATTTGCAATATAAATCTTTTGGAAACAGAAATGGTAAACTGTGACTATAATATTTGCAATATAAAGCCTAGGGAAGACATATGCTAACATATGACTATAATATTTGCAATATAAACCATAGGGAAAACTTTATACGGTAAACTATGACTGTAATATTTGCAATATAAACCCTAGGGAACACATATGCTAACGTATGACTGTAATATTTGCAATATAAACCCTAGGGAAACACAAATTCTAACCTGTAACTGTAATATTTGCAATATAAACCCTAGGGAAACATAAATAAAAACCTATGACTGTAATGGTTGTAGTGGAGATCAATATAAAGCTTGTGAATGGAAAACAACACGAATGGAAAACTCTTAGAGGAATACCTAGAACAATATGGATGCTAGTGCACTAGAATCTGAGTTGTTGCCTCCCCTTGCTATTAAGTCGGTCAATTTTGTGCTTGTCACTCCTCCTTTTCTTATGTCGCTCACTGCAGAATAAGTGAATACTTGAAGGTTTTCACGGCTATTTGAATTGGGAATTATTTTAATCTGATTGATGCTTGTTTGGTGTGGCAAATTAAACTCATTTCTTGTTTCAAATTTGAATTTTGGGTGATATGAATTGGGGATTTGATTGATTTTGACCATTAATTCTTGATTTGATTGGTTTGGTGGATTGTTTGTAATGGTTTCCATAATTTTTTTTGAATAATGACGGCCTTACAACTCGTAAAAATGGATGCAGGTGGGATAGTTGAGTTCGACGCCAGTACGTGTGCACCCTACTTGGCGAGATGGGACAGACTCATGATGATACATGTTGTAGGTCTCATGGTTGAAGAGACAGGAATATGTATTTGCATGTTGGTTTGGTTATGCTATGGTGGGAAACATGGTTGTAATGGGTTCACATTTTGGTCAAAGATGGGTCAGATGGGTTTGAATTGTGTTGACTTGGCACCTTGTTTATGTTGTGTATTTTTTATTAATGTGTAAGTGACACCTGGGTTGGTTTGAGTGTTGGGTTTGAATGTTTATGGGGAAGGGTGCAAACTTTTATGTTTGGGTTGTTTAATTTCCAAGTTGGATTGCTATAGTGCTCTGTCAAATACAAGTTGGATACACTTCATCATGTTTCGTTGCCAGTGTGTACTTGTTTTGTTTCAAAATATATATGATTACATGTGCATTTAATATCTAATTTGTGTTTGATCTCATCGTGACTATTTATGCAAGATTTTTTTCTTAAGTTGTGAAGGACCGGCATATACGTGTGGGCCCCAATGAGCGTAGGTCCCATTGCACATTAGGGCCCCTGCCTACATATCAGCTCCTCTCCCCTATTCACAAGCCAAGCATAACATTCCATACCAAACAGAGATAGAAAGTAAGAATATGTCATAGTTATGTGACTGTCAAAAGGTGAAAAGGTCACAAAGAGTAGGCATGAAAGATATGTTTATAGATGCCAATCATGTGAAAGAAGGATGCATGAGAATATAGTCAACAATTCAATCACCATAGGAAGTGGCAACTAGTAAGGGTAGCAAATATTATAAAATGATGCTAGGATTTTCAAGCACAGAGTTGATACTTATGATATCTTGTAATAAAGGTATTGTAAGGTGAAAATATTGTAATCATGCAAACCTACTTGTTTATTATTGATTAATGTCAATACATGTGAGAAGTGATAGTCTCAAGAAAATAATAGTTTCAAAGAGAATGTTTTATCTCATTGTATTGCAAGGACAGTACCTTAATGGTAGGTTTGGGGTATCTGAAAGTGTCAATTTAACTACCAAAATTGTTAAAATCCTTTCCAAGATGTATTTTCCACTCCAATATTAAAACCCTTCCAACATTCATGTTGTTAGTATAAACCCTACACAAGGGTTTCTTGAAATAAGTAATCAAGGTATTATCCTTTTCTATGAGAATGAATCCATGCACAATTTTTATTTTTGATCCATTTCCATTTGATGGTAGGTCCAAGCCTTTTTTAGGAATCATAGATGACAGACTTGTCTATTGTAGAAGGCATAATCAACACTGAAGAAGGAAGACAACTATTGAAAGGATAGTTCTAGTGACAGATGAAGACAAGTAGAAGAACGCAATATGTAACTCAGTGACCTTGTTGACAATGATTGTAATAAAGCTTGTATGACTTTGATCTTCATGGACAATGAAATGCATGGTAAGTGCTTGTATGATAGTGATTCATGGTATGTGAAATTTTTGACTGGGAAATAAAGACAGTGGCCATGTTCATGGTTGTGAAGCTCATTTATGACCTTGTGTGAGGCTTTAAGACAATAATTTATAACCTTGGATGAAGACTTCAAGATAGTTTATGACTATGATTTGAGTTTATGATTGTGATTTATGTTTGTGACTTTGACTATTATAAGGATGGCATGACTATAAAATAATAGATAGTAAAATATATGAACAATGGAATGATTATACAATGAGGTTATGATAGTATGATTGTGATTTATTACTATGTAGACCTTGATAGTGGGTTATAATTGTGAGACCTTATAGAATAACAATCATAGGACAATGCATAATAACAAGCTTAAGAAGAAAAGGGGGGAAATCAAGGGAGGGACTATCATATGAAGAGGCATAAAATCAAGATTGGGCAATCTTTTCATAGTCAACAATCACCTTAAGGCTTAGAAAGGGGTAGTGATGGAGATTTTGCAAAGGTAAGGACAATCATGTTAATCATCCAAATGTACAGTCAAATGCCATAGTCCTTGTGAAGAAGGAAGGGCAGAGCAAGCACAAAAAAAAAGAGGAAAGTCACAATCTTCTTGAATAAAGATAGTCATTACAATGAAGATGCCATTACAAGCAACTGAGCATCATTATCCATGAGAAATAAATGGAAATATCACAAGCACAAGCCTGAGATGATATGAGGACAATCATGAAAAGAATCTATGGCAATCCAAGAAAAGAAGATAGAGCTCTTGCATTAAGGCAGAAATCACAGTTCAATGGCAAGAGAAACAATTAAATGACAATTAGTATGCTATCATAAACATGTGATATCGACTATATAAGAACGAAACATATTTATCGGATGGAGTATGATGAAAGGAATCAGATAATTTAAGGACATCAAAAGAAAGAGTGACAAAGGTTAGGTCAAAATCTTTAAGACATGAGACAAATGGAAAAATCCAAACATTGAAGTTCTCCTACAACCTCCTAAGGAATTTGACTATTTCAAATATTTTCCCACGTGTCCTATAAGCAAGTTTGAAGAAGGTCCAACAGTTGGGGAAGTAATGAGCAGTCATGAGTAGTTGGAGGACATCTACGAGAGGTTGAATGAGATATGCAACAAATTAAGAAAATATAGGGTAGTTTGACCCATTTTAAGGTAGTGGAGGGCATCTAGGAGCTATTCAAGGAGTCTTGGCATGTGAATAATGTCAAGATATGAAATTTTCTTCATTCAAACACCTTTTTGGAGTATTTTAGGGGGTTAGAAAGTAGGGGTGACCATTTTTGACGCCCAAGAAAGTTTGACCCACCAACTGAAGCGAACACTTTTCTTTCTTTTCTAAGCACATGTTCATATTATTTAGTAAGTTGTTGAGCAACTTATAAGCAAGCCTAGGGGCATATTTTGAGAGATTTCTTTTTCTCTTAGCTTTGTATTGTAACTGATTTTCAAATTTCTTTCAAGATGGAGCAACTTTGTAACTCCATTTTCGAGCATGAATAGTTGTATGTAACACTTTTTGATCAATAAAGATAAGCTATTTTAACTTCTCATTGATGTTTATTATGCAAATCTCTTAAGATAGTTAATGTAATCTTGTGGTGATATATTTTCCCCTTGATTTTTGTCCTATTTTCCTTGCCTTTATGCAGAAAGTATGCATTTTACAACTCATAACTTGTGTTAACCAATTAAGAATAGAGTTCAAGTTTTGATAGCACCCATAGCTCCTAAATGTTATTTTTGAGACACTAAACCTTGTTATGAAACACATTTTCAAAGACATACAAAATACTAAGTTGTGTATGTGTTGGGTTTAAATTTTACCCATAGCTCCTAAATGTTATTTTTGAGACACTAAACCTTGTTATGAAACACATTTGCAAAGACATACAAAATACTAAGTTGTGTATGTGTTGGGTTTAAATTTTCGATCATTTTATGTGTCTAAACAACAATTTAATTTTGAGATCAATTTGGTGCATCACCTTTTAGTCATAGGTTTCATTTTATGTTTCCTCTCAACCTTTTCTTAGCATGCAATAGTAGGATAGGTTAATTACGTGAATTTTCAAAGGGAACCAACCCTCTATAGAGGTTGATCTCCAACATCTAAACCCACACTCAGGGAGATCATCTCATTTTTAACAAGGTGGCTAAGTGATTCTATCAGCTCAGCAAGGGTGCACACTTTAGTAACAATTTTTGGCATGTGTTGGTGGGACTACTTAAAATATCTCAGTTCAAAATTTTTACTATCATTGTTGGTATTTAGTGTGCATTTCAGCAATATTGTCTTTGGAGGAAATATCTTCACACACCTGACAACTCCAAGTTTTTTCTACTAGTTTCAAATAGACTACGCACTAGTATGTGCTCAACTTTTTACAAAAATCAATCTTCATTATTATGGTTTTAAGAACATTTTAATGAATTTCTAGATGGTTTAAATGTTGCATAATGTCTTCATTTCATGGAGACATATTTTATAACCCTCCATTCTATGAAAATGCTACTTATATGACCTCTTATTAGCCACATCAAACTGAACATATAGTCGGTTTTATTCCAAACACCTTTGCTACACAAATGAATTAGCATGTTCAATATATTTTCCACCCACTCACCCCTTCCCATTTTCGTAATCAGCTTGCATATGCTCAAATTCAACCCCAAGAAGGCTATTTTATTTCCAACTGGCATAGTTTCCTTCATAGCCAACCTCAAAATGTTGGTAACCTAAGCATCAAGGATATAATGTTAAACTTTCAATGACAAATGAGTGAAATTGAAGGAGATCAAGAGAATAAATTGTAGCATGAAGAGTTAGCTTATCAAACTTATCAGTACCAACAAGAGATGGAGATACAAAGGAAGAAATTTGAGGAGTCTCTTTCAAAAGAGATTTCTACCAAACAAGAGTAAATGAGGTTATTGCTTGCCCAAGGACAAAGGCTGGAAACCCAATCAGCTTCTTACATTCCAAATCAGCCTACAAAAGAAGAGTTTCCCAAGTACAAAATTCCAAGCTTAAAGCAAGGTATGCCTCTTAAGTCTTCGAGTCAATCTTTTCAGCTTGAAATTCCAAGATTTAGGGATCTTCATCCTTTTCAAGACTTTGAACATAAGCAAGAGTAGCCTGCTCCAAAACTTATACTTCCTTAAGAAACCCAACAAGATCTCTATAATAAGCCTTATTTTCCTAGCTTCTTTTTCCTTTATAAAGTTGTACCCATTGCTTATCAAGATAGTTGGTTTAGTAAACAAGAAGAGGAGGTTTATGGGGAAGAACAAGAAGAGTCTTTTGTTGTTGATAAACTTGTACATGAGGTTGAAAAAAAAAATCAGACTTATTACAAGGGAATGATGAGCATGATCAACTAGGACAACAGGTTGAAGGACAAGAAAGAGGTATTAAGCATGAAGCTCTCATTGATTTGTTTAATGAACTCCCATTTTTTGTTGAAGATGAGGAGAATATTTCTATGACAACAAATTAGTTGGGACAACAAGACAACAAGCATGAAAGGGGTGATATAAATAAATATTTGACATTCTTATTTGATGGGTTTCCTTCTTTCATTTAGAAATATGAAGAGAGGCTAGTCTACGATGAGGCCAATGATCACAACCTTGTTTTAAAAAATAGAGAAGAAATTGGCATACACAGGGAGAGTTGTTATGAAGTCAAAATTAGTCCTTGTATATAGAAAATCAATGAATATATTAACAAATACTTATTTTGGGATGATTTAGAAGCATTTTGTTCAAACTTAGATGTCAAGTTAGGACCTTTGGAAGAGGAAAATCATGAGCAACGAGAGCATAATGCAGAAATATCTATATTTCTATCAAAATAGTCACAAGAAGTGGTCTTCACAAGTCAACAAGATGATAAAGAAGTAGGCCATCATCAAGAAACCAGTAGTGAGAGCTCAAAGTTTATCCTTTCAAGAGGATGTCCTATTAGACATGTAGTCAAGATGGAAGCAAAAAAAGCATCACAATTCATGTTTACACCCAAACATGAAGTTGCAGCTGAAGAAGAATGCATTCAACCTACTTATCCACTTCAAAACAACATAATGAATGGCCAACATGAAGAGATAAGTGGATTTGTTTTCATTATCCAAGATTTGTTGCAATTGTTGATCAAACAGTTGGCATTTCTCCACCTCCTCTTGGCCACTCATAAACATGTGAAACATTGCAAATTAATTAGAAAAGAAAGCTACTTCAAGGAACCAGTCAATGGTTTTGTTTGAGAAAGACTTTTTGTTTGTTAGTGTAGGTTAAGATAGGTTTTCTTTTAAGCCAATAAGTGTTGATGCACATAGTTATTTTTTCTTTTCTCCAAGTGTTGAGGTACAACTAGTTAGTGTCTAGTTTAAGTGTTTTAGTTAGTTGTTCCTGTTACACCCCAATTGTGCAATTACTATTTACTATTACTATGTAGGGTAAAATGTGAATGTAATGTGAATTCTATGGATGAATTAATTTTGCTTGTACCTTGTTATCAATATGAATGTTATCTCAATTGATGTTATCACAGTTGATGTTATTTCATGGGGAAATACTGCATATATGTGAATAGATGGTTATTGAATTATTATTCTAACTTTGGAGATGTTTATGTATATTGCATATGTTGTGAACAAATGACTGTCATAGGCATGTGTTAATGGTTGCAACTAAATGTCCATTCCTCCAGGCAGAGGGGAAGTATCACTCGGGAGAAGATCTTGGTCGAGTAACCGATAACGTAAACTATTTGAGCATATACACACCACAGTAGATTGAGTTAAGTCAATTTGTGGGAAGTTGGTAAGTCATGCTTAGTTGATATGTCTACATTAGTAAAGGTCTTGGTTGCTATCGAATGCATTATTGGGTGATGTTTATCTATTTGAGCTTTGATTCCTTCCTTGTGATATTGTGTTGATTGTGTTTGGGTTGAGTATTTGGGCTTTATGAATGGTTACCTTTATGCCATTTCATATGAACGTAAAACATAGCATGTATATGGGCATATATATATATAGACCCGTGTATGAGAGCATTAGCTAATGCATATGTATGTAAGTAGAGATACTCACAGAGGTACATACATGAGGAAACGACTATATATATCTTTGTGTGTGTGTGAATATAGACACAAGGTCATAATCATTCGATATAGAATGGATTACTTGACTATCATATTACCATATAATGAATATGCTTGTATATATATTCACAAATACACTTGCAAGCGTTAATGCTTATTGGAGAAGTGTACATATGTATATATTATATAAGTATATGTGTATAAATGTATACATGTATTATTATTCACGGAATATGATAAAAGAGTTATACATCTAATTATAGAATGGGTATATATATTATAAGGATAAGACTATATATATGTAGTCGATAGGGTATTATGTGAAAGATAACTTGCTTGTATTTATTTACATATCTATATATTCAATGTATACAATCTTGACGACATAGGATAAATATACATATATATGATAGTATATATATATACACATAAATATATATATAAATATAGCATTGATGCTATATGATGATTTATACACACACACATACACATACACACACACATATATATATATATATATCAATATATGGTATTACATAACTATATATATAGATATGTTGCTTTGAAGTTGATAAACTTTAGCAAGTTTGAGGGCCAAATATATCTCGTATTGGTCAAGAATAAAGGGCGAACTATCTACATTATATAGTGCAGCCATTAAAGTTGATTTTTAGATGGAAACTTAATCGATACCTTTTAAAAGTCTCTATAGTCTAAACCATCAAATTACTAAGTTGTAAATACGAGTCATTAGAATGTTTAAGGTTGCCGTTTAGGCACATATGGTTGGAAGTTGACAAAGTCAACAATATTCAAAATGTAGCAACACATAAGCTACGTACTATGCCACATGGATGGAAATAAGAAATCGACTATCTCTTATTTGATAGAAGTTGATTTATAAAGGTTGTTACAGTCCATAAAGACTATGATAAAGGAGTTCAATAATAATCATTATTGACTATGTTTAATGAAGTCAATTAAATAGCTTATGATTGTTTATGTAAACCGATTATCATTCTATAATACATGTGATATAAGATATCATAATGTGTTTGATATTGTTGTCTATGATGAGCTTGACTTGGTTGACACCATTAGTAAGACCAACCTTGACTTTTTCAAGCATATTTATCTGCTCTATTTGATTCATCCTCTAAGAAGTTCAATGGATGCTTGTTGTCATAAAATGGGAATTGATTGATTCTTTTGGCAGTTAAACTGTGCCAAATATGAGGATGAGATAATGGAAATGGTGTCACCTTTGAATTTAAGTTACTATAGATGTCTTTTCTTTGTGGAAATTCGAATTAAGCATATGCAAATTGAATAATTCTTTAGGTTGTTGTCACTAAACAAGTCAAATTGTAGGTGATTAAGCTAAGTATTAGCTTAATAAATTGCCACCTTTCTGATATGTTTCATGTGTTTCTTTGCATGGAGCTTGTTGTCCATTAGCATGCCTATACCATAGGCTTTGAGATTGCTAGACTGCTCTGCAAATAGTTGAACCATTTCATTAGTGAGGACGCATTCTTTCCCAAGAGATTACACATCTTTTGCAGTTCATTATTTTTTGTGTTATTTCCAGCCAAGCTTTCCTTATATTATGAGTGAGAAATAGTGAGTGTTCTATTGTGTTGAGAGGAAACATTTATGTTTGAGAGGAGTAAGCTATCAACTTGTGAGGTAGAGTTATTGAGACATTATTAAGAAGTTGATTATCAAGCTAACTATTGTTGGAGAGGGCTGCATTGTCGTCATTATTTTGGATAAGCGATAGCAAGCATGAGGATCTCTTCTTCTTTGTTATTTACTTTGAAATAATATATTTTCCATGATTTCTTGAAATGTCTTTTCTAGTGTGTGCTATAGATATATTAGAGTGTCTTTGAAAAGGAGAATGAATCTTTTATGTTATTTTCATGTTGTGCTTGTAAGTATTCCATAATAGGAGTTTGGTGTATATCATAGATATTATATACTATTAATGATATCAAGTTTCCACAATCCATAATGTTCTTTGCAATGGTTTCTGGTTTTGATTGTGTGAGAATTTTTGCATCAACGTTTTGGATCACACTCTATGATCCATCATCAGGATGAGAGCAATGCTAAAAGGGAGAATGAAAAGATGCAGACCAAGAGCTATTTAAAAAGAAGAACAAGGCAGGGAAAGGAGAGAGAGGGGGCACAAAGACCAAGAACCAATAAAGAAATAAAAATAGATAATTCTCATAAAAATGTCAAAAAGACAAAGAACCAATAAAGAAATATATATATATATATATATATAATAGGAAACAATTAAATAATTACATAAAGAAGTTCTCTTACAAATATATATAAAAGACAAAGAACCAAAAAGGAAATGAATACATAGCCCTTAACCTTATGTAAATGTAAAAATATTTGTATGGAAATAAATAAATTAATAGGAAACAAAGAAATAAATGAATATAAAGATAATAGGAAACAAAACAATAAATAAAAATAATTACAAATATAAATACATATATATATATATATGGAAACAATTAAATAGAGAATTATAGAAGTTCACTTGAAAAAGAACAAGACACAAAAAAGAAATATATAAATATATAAATCTTAACTTTATATAAATGTAAAAATATTTATATATGTATATTTCTCAAAAGTATATATAAATACGATTATATAAACTCGAAGGAAAGAGGGTCAGGATCAAAAAAGCAAGACAAAAGCAAAAAGAACCACAAAAGACGAGAAGATAGGAAGGGAAACAAAGGAGGGGAAAGAAGGGACGAAGGCCAACAATAATAGGAAACAAATAAATACGATTATTCACATATTTATATAAATATAAAAAGACAAAGAACCAAAAAAGAGAAAATTACAATTATAAATCTTAAAATTATATAAATATATATTTCTTAAATATATTTAAGTAAATATTTCTTAAATATGTACTAATGTATATATTTCCCTAAATATATAAATAAATACAAAATATATATATATATATATATATATATATATATATATATATATATTCACCGGAGAGAGGGCCAAGATCAAAAAAGAAGACAAAAGCAACAGGAACCAAACAAGAAGAAAATACAGTAAGGGAAACACCAGACGAGAAACAAGGAAAAGGGGGCCAACCTAAACCCGGGGAATGGCAAAGAACCTGACAAGGAGACCAAAGCACGGGAAGGGAGGCGAGAGCACCCAACGAACAAGGGAAAGCAGGGGGATCAAGAAGAGGGAGGGAGATGAGGGGTGTGAAGGTTGGCTAACAAGGGATGCCAAGCTTGACTCAACCTCCACCCTTCGTCCCGATTAAGGTTCAAGGGGTGGTTGTTGATTTCAATGGCTTCTTTTATCTTCCTTTTGACAAAATTGTCTTCTTTGTGCAGGATTTGGGTGCTTTCAATGCAAATATGGTGCTTTGTGGAAGAAGAGTGGTCGGCTAAAGCAGATTTGAGGACCCGCTCATGTCTAATATCATCTATGTGTTCTTTGATTCTAGTGTCGAACGATCGACCGGTTTCACCAATATAAGGTGCACCACACGAGCACATAACCTTGTAGACACCTGAGTGGAGAAAGATGTCCTTGGGGTCTTTGAGAGAGGGGAGATGATCCCTCAAAGTGGAGAGGGGTTTGAAAGCACAATGGAGACCTTTTTTGTGAAGGATCTTGGAGATTTTTTGGGATAACCCATCGACGAAGGGGAGGGAGGCAACAGGGAGACTAGAGGAGCAGATGGGTTCAAAGGTGGAACAAAAATGAGCCTTGGCTTGGTTGAAGGCTCGAGAAATTTGTTTATTAGAGTAACCATTTAGAATGAACATGTGACAAAGATGGTCTAACTCAAAGTTTAAGTTGTCCTCATTACAGATTCTAAGGGCCCTCAAGGCAAGAGTTTTTAGGACACCACTTTTTTGGCATGGGTGATGATGAGAGGACGAGTGGAGATAGAGATCGGTATGGGTGGCCTTACGATACACCTGGTGCTCAAGGGAACCATCAGAGTTTTTTAGAAGAAGAATATCGAGAAAGGGAAAACGGTTGTCCGCTTCGATCTCTTTGGTGAAGGAAATGCATGGCACGAGGCTATTGAGTTGGGAATGGAACTCCTCTAATTTCTCCAAGTCATGAGGCCAACATACATTGGTGTCGTCAACATATCTTTTCCACCACTTTGGCTTGAGAGGGAAGGAGTGGAGGGCCATGTCTTCAAAATGCTCCATGAAGAGGTTGCCAATGACCGGGGAGAGAGGGGAACCCATGGCCACGCCATCAACCTGCTCATAAATTACCCCTTGGAAGGAGGAAAAAGTAGACCTTAAGCACAAATCAACAAGGGAAGCAATCTCGTCATTAGATTTGCGCGTAACAATTTCCATCGAGTCAATGATGGGAACCTTGGTGAAAAGAGAAACCACATCGAAGCTCACCAAAAGGTCATTACTCTCCAACTTTTGATCATTGGCAAATTGAACAAAATGGGAAGATTTTTTTATGAATGTGTCTGACTTCCCAACAAGAGGGGCCAATAATTTAGAGAGGTGAGAGGCAAGGTTCTAAGTTGGTGAACCCATGGTGTCGACAATGGGTCTCAACGGAATACCAACTTTGTGAATTTTGGGTGCACCGTAGATGCGGGGAGTAATTTCTTTGTTGGGAATCAAACATTTTTTGGTGGCCTCATCGAATGAGGAGGAAGACACCACAGATTTGACATGCTTTAAAATTTTGGAACAACGGTTGCGCAGTAAGGCTTTATAATTGCTGGCATCCGAAAGGAGCTCAAGCATTTTGGAATTGTAGTCAAGCTTGTTCATGACTACGGTGGCATTGCCCTTATCCGCCTTGGAAATAACAATGTCTTGGTTGCGCAATAATTTAAAGAAGGCAAGAAGCTCAAGATTCAGGACATTGCGTTTAGGAGGTTTGGCGTGCCTAAGGGCAACAACACAATCTTGTATGATTTCTTCGGCAATGTCATGCGGGAGAGAACGAATGGCATTATCAATTTCAATAAGGAAGTCAACATGCGGGATAGCTCTAGGCGACAAGGCAAACCCGATACCCCGTTTAAGAACATTAACAACCAGGGTATCTAATGAAGAGCTGGATAAGTTGACCACAAATTTACTCTCCCAGTCAGAGATAGGGGGAGATTGGGGGAGGAATGAGGAAGGCGGGGAAGACAATTCGGTTAGAGAGATGGCTACAGAAGAAGACAATTCGGTTGGAGAGAATAGTTGCTACCACCCGACCAGCTAGGATCGCGGGATGGAGGGTGAGTAGTCAACTCCATCGCGACAGGCAAGTGGGGGGAGTTACAAGCGGGGTGGGTGGAAGCAGGGTGGAGAGAATTGAAGACGGGAGGAGGCGAGGACGGACAAGACACTGAGCGGGGATAGGCTCGAGGTGACAAAGAAGAGACGGGTGCAAGCTCAACATGCAAAGAAGGGTCCAATGAAGGCTCAGAACCATTAATGTGAATAAAACAATCGACAAAGGAGAGATGAGGACAACTTAAACTTTGAGTTAGACCATCTTCGTCATGTGTTCATTCTGAATGGTTACTCTAATAAACAAATTTTTTGAGCCTTCAACCAAGCCAAGGCTCGTTTCTGTTCCACCTTTGAACCCATCCACTCCTCTAGTCTCCATGTTGCCTCCCTCCCCTTCGTCGATGGGTTATCCCAAAAAATCTCCAAGATCCTTCGCAAAAAAGGTCTCCATTGTGCTTTCAAACCCCTCTCCACTTTGAGGGATCGTCTCCCCTCTCTCAAAGACCCCAAGGACATCTTTCTCCACTCAGGTGTTTACAAGGTTATGTGCTCGTGTGGTGCACCTTATATTGGTGAAACCGGTCGATCATTCGGTACTAGAATCAAAGAACACATAGCCGATATTAGACATGAGCAAGTCCTCAAATCTGCTTTAGCCGACCACTCTTCTTCCACAAAGCACCATATTTGCATTGAAAGCACCCAAATCCTGCACAAAGAAGACAATTTTGTCAAAAGGAAGATAAAAGAATCCATTGAAATCAACAACCACCCCTTGAACCTTAATCGGGACGAAGGGTGGAGGTTGAGTCAAGCTTGGCATCCCTTGTTAGCCAACCTTCACACCCCTCATCTCCCTCCCTCTTCTTGATCCCCCTGCTTTCCCTTGTTCATTGGGTGCTCTCGCCTCCCTTCCCGTGCTTTGGTCTCCTTGTCAAGTTCTTTGTCGTTCCCCAGGTTTAGGTTGGCCCCCTTTTCCTTGTTTCTCCTCTAGTGTTTCCCTAACTATCTTTTCTTCTTGTTTGGTTCCTGTTGCTTTTGTCTTCTTTTTTGATCTTGGCCCTCTCTCCGGCGAATATATATATATATATATATATATATATATATATATATATATATATATATATATATATATATATATATATATATATATTTGTATTTATTTATATATTTAGGGAAATATATACATTAGTACATATTTAAGAAATATTTACTTAAATATATTTAAGAAATATATACATAAATATATATTTATATAATTTTAAGATTTATAATTGTAATTTTCTCTTTTTTGGTTCTTTGTCTTTTTATATTTATATAAATATGTGAATAATCGTATTTATTTTATTTGTTTGTTTTATTATTGTTGGCCTTCGTCCCTTCTTTCCCCTCCTTTGTTTCCCTTCCATCTTCTGTCTTTTTTGTGGTTCTTTTTCTTTTGTCTTCTTTTTTGATCCTGACCCTCTTTCCTTCGAGTTTATATAATCGATTTATATATACTTTTGAGAAATATACATATATAAATATTTTTACATTTATATAAAGTTAAGATTTATATATTTATATATTTCTTTTTTGTGTCTTGTTCTTTTTTAAGTGAACTTCTATAATTCTCTATTTAATTGTTTCCATATATATATATATATGTATTTATATTTGTAATTATTTTTATTTATTGTTTTGTTTCCTATTATCTTTATATTCATTTATTTCTTTGTTTCCTATTAATTTATTTATTTCCATACAAATATTTTTACATTTACATAAGGTTAAGGGATATGTATACATTTCCTTTTTGGTTCTCTGTCTTTTATATATATTTGTAAGAGAATTTCTTTATGTAATTATTTAATTGTTTCCTATTATATATATATATATATTTCTTTATTGGTTCTTTGTCTTTTTGACATTTTTATGAGAATATCTATTTTTATTTCTTTATTGGTTCTTGGTCTTTGTGCCCCCTCTCTCTCCTTTCCCTACCTTGTTCTTTTTAAATAGCTCTTGGTCTGCATCTTTTCATTCTCCCCTTTAGCATTGCTCTCATCCTGATGATGGATCACAGAGTGTGATCCAAAACGTTGATGCAAAAATTCTCACACAATCAAAACTAGAAACCATTGCAAAGAATATTATATACTAGGCATGATTGAATACAAGAGGCACTTGAGATACACTTAGCTAAGTTATTAATTTAACTAGGAAAGTGTGTGTTACTCCTAGGATAGTTAATCCAGTATGGGAGGGAACTTGTGTACTTGTTAAGTAGGTTTATTCTGAGTAGATTAAATGGTGATAGGTTCATCTGGGGTGACAGAATATCCATTGAAGGAAAATACCTATGTGTAGTTTAAGATAGCCCCAATTCAAGTCTTCCCTGAGTAGTGTATGTGATAGATGACTCTCAATAGGAATATTGAATGTAACTCTTTGATCAAAGTAGAGTAATGTCTGAGACTCCACTATGGATTGTGTAAATACCGAGACTACACTGTCGATTCATCATGGTCGAATATTACATGCTAGTTCGAGATTGTGGGAGTACAAGTTTTAGTTATGTAGGACACAACACTATGTTCAATTGGTTGTCGTTATCGGTTACTCTACCAATCTCTTCATCGAAGAGAAGGGCCATCTATCGAACGATAGATGTGCGGGGGACCACATTAAGAGTCTGTGTTTGGCGGAAAAGTGCCTGAGTGATGCTTCTCCTCCATAGTAGGTGACATAAGAACCAAGATTTGAAAGGAAGGATCTTCGACCATCTTACAACTATTTGTTCTAAAGCTCATTGGAGCTATGTATGTAAATGTATGTATTCTTGTACTATTGTAACTTGTGAAGTTATTGTAATGAAATGGAATCTTTATTGTGATTAGATATGGCATCATGTTCGTATATTATCAATAAAAGAAATAAAAAATTTATTGAAACAGCTTGTTACCTAATTTACTTACTCACAAGGTGTAAATTTAGAAATTTTTACTGCCTTGAAGGGTGGGCATGTTACAGTTCCTGAGGTGTTAACAACTAGTTGTCAAGTTTTTTTTAGTTTGTCTCAGATTCTCTTGACTCCTATGCCCAATGGATATCCAAGGCTATTGATTCTTATGTTCAGAAAGAAAAAAACCCCTGAGAGGTTTCCAGAATGTTGACTAATTTGGATCTTTCTAATCCAAATCAATCATAAAAGATCAAGTAGGGTTATTTTATTAACTCTCGATCGTTACTCATATGGTAAGTTTTAGGGGTATTTGTTTAGTTAAGTTAACAACAAGTCTATAAGGTGGTAATTATGACCTTTTGAAAATTATTTTCCATTTAATCAGCTCTTAAATCACTTTAGTAGTGTCAAAATGTTTTGACTTGGTCAAACCACATGCATATATTGAAGGGAAGTTTTGTCTTAAACAAGGTTATTTTCAATTGGATTAGCTCACTCCCAAAAAAGCTTAAAATTATTAAAGATATTAAATAAGTTAAGGCTAAATGTAAAGATTTTAAAGGAGTCTTAGTTTAAGGTCTTTAAATTCTTTGACTTTTTCAATAGCCACGTTGCATGAGCTTTGGAGGGAAGTTTGCTTTGGTAAAAGTCTGAGTCCTATTATGACTACGTCAAGCTTTCTAGGGTTTTCTATCATGATATGAGGATTTATTTTTCTAAGAGTAACAGGTTATCATGGTAGCCAAGTTCATCATTACATCATTATGGAAGAGTGATAGCGAAATAATTTGTTGGTTTGTTATCCCTAAGGCTCAGTTTGGTATGCATGCAGCCTGGTTCTTCATTTGTTGTCATGGAAAACCACAATTCTAGGTTTGATGAAGTAAATGTAAGGGATTTTATGTTGCATCTCATTGTAAGATAATGTTTTCATAAGTTTCCAAGTACCAAGTACCATATATAAATTAAGGAAAAATATATGGATAAAAAATTGGGTTCTTGAACCAGGCAAAAATTTGTGTGAAGTTTCAAAATGCATTAAACTCTATTGTTGATTTGAAAAATCTATGAAAAGACTAATACTTGAAGAAAGTAAAACAAATAAAAATCGGCTTTGAAATCTACTACTATGAAGGAATTCAAGTTGGCACTTTGGTTGACCCAAGTGGTTTCAAAATCATACATTATGAATTAGGTTTTCCCTACCATCATAGCATTGTTTGTTGTGATATAGATCCAACCACTTGCAAAATTCATCTTGCAAAATTCATCTTGCAAAGTCAAGGGAAGGAAAGAAATGTTATTACTTGTAACCGATGTTGCAGAAAAAGGGACCGACTTTCCACTTCTATATAATGTGGCTCTTTATGACTTTCCTCCAAAATCTATCTTTTATTCAAAGGGTAGGTCATGTTGCTCATGTTGGTCAGACTAGCATGGCATATTCATTTGTAACATTAAAAGACATGCCATATCTTTTAAGCTTGTATCTTTTCTTGTCAAAGATTGTTTGACCAACATCGATGGAGGATGAGATTGGCATCTTATAACAATTTGCAATAGGTAAAAGTTCATGTGGACATGTGGCTTCAAGGTCTCTTTTTTAGGCTTGAATGTGGGTCAATAGAAAGTAAAAATGATGAGATCTTAAAGTATGTGCTTCATATGATTGATCTTCTTAATTCAAAAATAAGTGGGGTCGGTATAGAAGTTTTTGAGCATACATTCACAAAATTAGAGCAGACTAGGGCAGTTATAAGAGCAATGCTTTAATTGTTGGAGAAATTTATCAGTGTAGTTCATGTGCCTATACTTGTGCTAGAGCCTACTCAAAATTTGGAGTTTATTTGAATACTAAGTGTTCAAGATGCCACACATTTTTTTGAAAGAAAGAAAAAGGAGGATACTTGTGATAAATCAAGTATTGGATAGATGATAGTATGGGAGCAAAAGGGACATGAATCCATTAAAGGATACCAAGACCTCACACCCTTACCCACCTTTGACACCCTACATGCATGTAGGAAAAATAACAAATCATGTTGCAAGTTCAATAGCAAAAGGACAATTATGTCAATCTAGAGAGCAGCGAGATGTAACTGAGTTATGAATAAGACAAGGTATGGCAGAAAACAAAGTTATATTAGTCATTTAAAGTACAGTATCAAGGTAAGAAGATGATAGTATGGGAGAAAAAGGTATGATATAGAGTTTTTACATGTCATCTATTATATATTGTGAAATTTATTGCTTTGTTAATGTCAATGAAGGCTAGAAATCAATAGTTTATTAGAACTATGAGAATTTGTCAAGTACAAGAGTACTAATGGTGACAGAGATGATAGTTTATGATTAAAATAATAGTGACATGGGTAATGAGAAAATATCATTCACAAGCCAAGCATAACATTCCATACCAAATAGAGATAGAAAGTAAGTATATGACATAGTTATGTGATTGTTAGAAGGTGAAAAGGTCACAAAGAATAGGCATGAAAGATATGTTTATAGATGACAATCATGCGAAAGAAGGATGCATGAGAATATAGTCAACATTTCAATAGTTCAGTCACTATAGAAAGTGGCGGCTAGTAAGGGCAGTGAATATTATTAAATGATGCTAGGATTTTTTAGCACAAAGTTGATACTTATGATATCTTGTAATAAAGGTATCATAAGGTGACATTCTTGTAGTCATGCAAACCCACTTGTTTATTATTGATTAATGTCAATACATGTGAGAAGTGATAGTCTCAAGAAAATGATAGTTTTAAAGAGACAATGTTTCATCTCATTGTATTATAAGGACAATACCTTAAAGGTAGGTTTGGGGTCTTTAAAAGTGTCAATTTAACTGCTAAAATTGTTAAAATCCTTGCCAAGATGTCTTTGCCACTCCAATATTAAAATCCTATCAACATTTGTGTTGTCAGTACAAACCATACATAGGGGTTTCTTGAAATAAGCAATCAAGGTATTGTCCTTGTCTATGAGAATGAATCCATGCACTATTTTGATTTTTGATTTGTTTCCATTTGATAGCTAGTCCAAGCCTTTGTTAGGGATCCTAGATGGCAGTCTTGTCCATTATAGAAGGCATAATGAACACTGAAGAAGGAAGATATAACTATTGAAAGGATAGTTCTAGTGACATATGAAGACAAGTAGAAGAACACAATATGTAACTTAGTGACCTTGTTGACAATGATTGTAATAAAGCTTTTATGACTATAATCTTCACGAACAGTGAAATGCATGGTAAGTGCTTGTGTGATAGTGATTCATGGTATGTGAAATTTATGACTGGGAAATAAAGACAGTGACCATGTTCATGACTGTGAAGTCATTTATGACCTTGTGTGAGGCTTTAAGAAAATGATTTATAACCTTGGATGAAGACTTCAAGATAGTAGTTTATGACTATGATTTATATTTATGACTTTGATTGTGATAAGGATAGTATGACTGTGAAATAATGGACAGTGAAATGTATGGACAACCAACCTCTTAAAATAAACACAATGATCAAAATGACATCGGTTGTAACCTTGTTCATCCATAAAACTATCAAATTTTAGATACCATTACCAAGGTGTTTGCTTCAAGTCATACAAAATCTTTTTTAATCTACACATTAAATTCTCCTTACCTTTGACTTCAAATCCCTATTGTTGCTGCATATATATTTCTTCTTCCAAATCTCCATGGAGGAATGTTGTTTTCACATCTAACTGTTTAAAATACAAATCTTCTACAACTACAATACTTATAAAAGTTTTAATATAAGTCATTTTAACTACTAGAGAAAATATTTCATCAAAATAAATACCTTTCTTTTGTGCAAAACCTTTTTACCATGAGTCTAGGATTGAATATTGTCTTGCCTTCTTTTAGCTTATAAACCCATTTATTTGGCAAAGCTCTTTTACCTACAGGCAACTTGACTAAATCCCCAGTCCGATTTTACAACAAGGAATCCATTTTTTCTTTAATTCATCACTCCCACTATTCCTTAGTATCCACCTTCATAGCTTCTTCATACCTTCCAGATCACCAGCATCAGTTAATAAAATAAAATATAAAGAAAGAGAAAATTTGTAAAGTGCCTTGCCAAAACTTATGTAAAAACCCTGATTTTCTACCTTGGGTATTTTGACAAACACTTTGCTTGTAACCTTGATCTTGCTAGTAATTGTTTTCAGCTTGTTTTGTTTTGAGTTTTCTTGATGCCAATGAAGTTTAGATGCTTGAAAATGATTGCTAAAAAATCTAAATAAGTAACTAAGATGAAATGCAATTCTTTTTGTATTTTCCAAATGCATATATATGACCTACACATGTGAAATATGCATTGACAGCAACAAGAAAATTTGTCAAACACTTTGTATGAAAACTTATATAAGTTGATATGAATGTAAGTATCTTGGCATTTAGACAAACAATTTGCAGCCAACTTCAATACAACTCAGGAAATGAGAACATAGGATGTCAAATCAACTTCTCCTTATGTCGACCACAGAGAGGACTAAGATTACAATGCAACTTGTTGTCTTGAGACAACGTTTATGACTGATGCAATATATTCACCAAGATTACAATGATGTTTGTTGTATAAGACAGTGATTTAGACTCTACAGAAATGCAAACTAATACATAAATGAAGAACCTAATACAATGATGGTAGTCACACAAGTTTAGTCGATTCTCCAAGATGATGAAGTATTTGCCCTTCCAAATGTTGTGAATCTCTACAAGGGAGTCCAGGGAACCTTCCAAGAGCCTCCACCGATTTTTAATGGCCTTCCTTGACAAAATTGCACCTCCTCATAAGTACGCCCAACCACAAGTAAAGCACCGAATATTATCACCAATGAGAACTGAAATCGACCAGCATATGATGAATCCAACCTCCTCCAAAATTGTTAACAACCAAAATATAAATCGAACCAGCAATGGAATAAGTTTGATTCCCTCAAATTCCAAAATCGTCCATCTTCAAAGGACTGAAATATCTCCTCAAAATTGAGAATATATTGCTCCAATCGAATTACTCAAATTTGGCCCTTGGCCACAAAATTTGCACAATGGAAAGACTAAAATATCTTCCCCAAACTCCAGCTAGGATTGGTGTCTCACAATCGAAATCGACGCTCTAGAGGATTCAAACCCTCAAGCTATGTCAAGAATTCAATCTCTCCAATAATCAAGAAATGTATTCGACTCCAGATGAGTTCAAATGTCCTCCAAAAGCTCCTTATAAAGAAATTACAAGCACCTTCAAGAAGCTTCTAGAATAAAGTATTATTTTATTTAAGTGACTTTATAATATAATATTTATTTTAGTCACTATTAAATTAATTAAATATAAAGTTATTTTATGATTTTAATTTATTGAAATAACTTTATAAATAATTAATTTAATACTTTCTCCAATTTGGGGACATGACAAAATCTTTTGAGAGGTCTACTTATCCTTGTAGAATGTCTAAAATTTACTGGAGTTTGTGGTATTTCTTGTTGTTTTTAAGCATTAGGTACCACTGGAATTTTATTCTTTGGAATATCATCCAACACCACAAATTCTTTTTCTTTCTTCTAATGCTTCTTTTCCTACAATTTTTCTTTATACAAAACCTTCTCATTGAATATAACATCGTCGCTTTTAATAATTTTCCTATAATCAAAATTGCATAACCGATAACCAAATTCATCTGTCATATCCAACAAAGGTACATTTCTTAGATTTAGCTTACAGCTTGGTTTTATTCTCAATATCAACATGTGCAAAAACTTCACAAACGAAGGCTTTAAGAAAAGAACAACTCACCTTCTTACTGTTCCATGCCTCCTCTAGAATACCACAACCCAAAGGAACTGAAGGCCCTTTCTTAATTAAATAAACAATAGTATTTATAGCCTCTACCCACAAATGTGAAGGTAGCCCAACATGCAATCTCATGCTTCTTGCATGCTCCATTATGTTATGTTCATTCTTTCAGCCACACCATTTTCCTGTGGAGTCCGTGGAACTATTTTTTGTCTACGAATTCCATTGAATAAACAGTAATTATCAAATTATTTGTTGCAATACTCGCCTCCATTATTAGACCCGAGACATTTTATCTTTTCCCTATCTCATTATCAACCAAGCTTTTCCATTTTTAAAAAATTTCAAATACATTTGATTTCTTTTTTAGGAAATACACCCATGTTTTCCTAGTTGCATCATTTGTAAAAATGACATAACAATGAGAGCCACTTAGAGAATATTCTCAATTTGGTCCCCACACATCTATATACATAGTTTCCAATTTTTCATCCTTCTTTTGTTTCTCATCTTTGAGAAATCTCTCTTTTGCTTCCCATAAACACAACTCTCACAAAAATCCATGTTAATACATTTTAGACCTAGCAATAATTTCTTAGAATGAATCATTTTCATACTTTCTCACTCATATGCCCAAGTTTGTGATTCCACAGTGTTGTTTATGTATTTGCAGTAACTATTTATGTGACTATTACAAAACCTGCAGCAACTGTTCATGTAGCAGCTATTGAACCCATAGCAACTATTGTAGTTGTTCTAGCTACAATTTTTTTATTGTAATTTTTCCAGCAACAACTAAAGTAGAAGGAACAATATTCCCTATATATAAATAAAGAGTGCCTACTTTCAAGCCTTTAGTAGCCTTCCATTTTTTTTCTATAAAAGTATTTATTCAACCTTCATCTCCCAACTGCTATGTTGAAATTAAATTCCTACTCAGCTTTGGAATGTGACTTACCTCCTGTAGCAGCCATTGATTTCCATTTCCATTATACAATTTTATTTTTATTCTTCCCTTTCAAATAATTTGATAAGGTTCATTATCTCCTAAATATACCATTCCGAAATCTCCTTGGACATAAACAAAAAAATAATCTCTATGAAGCATAACATGAAACAAAGCCCCTGAATCTAGTACCCATGAATCATCAAAATTATCTAGGGAAAGAATTAAAGCATGATCATCATATTTACTTACAACATTTGTTTCCTTATTTCCTTTGTGTTGCTTGTCTCCTTGTTGACTCTTCCAAGACCAACAATACTTCTTTAAGTGACCCAGTTTTCCATAGTATCAACAATCTTTTCTTCCTCTAGATTGAGATCTTCTATTCTTTGATCTTCCTTGTGACTTCCCATGACCTCCAAGTCTTCTTCCTCTCTTTTGATCTTCCCCTATCTTCTAAATTCAAAACATTACCTGGTGTTGAAGTCTCGCTTGTGATTTTCCTTTGAATATCCTTGCTCAGAATCACACCAACATCATCAAATTTCAACGTATTTGAACCAAAAATAGAGTTACTTACAACCATAACCAAGTTGTTTCAACTTTCTGAAAAAAAACATAAAACTAAGAGAGCTCGAACTTCTTCATCAAAACTAAAATTAACAAAAGTTAATTAACTGGTAACCGTATTAAATTCATTTAAATGATCTATTAAAAAACTTCCTTCAACCATTTTCATATTAAATAATCACTTCATTAAGAATACCTTATTCGAAGCTGAGGGCTTTTCATATAATTTTGTCAACGTTTGCATCAGTTCATTCATTGTCTTTACTTTGGATACATTAAATGACACAGTTGGTTCCAGACACAACCGAATACTTACCACTTCCTTTCTTTCTAGAATTTCTCATTCCTCATTTGACATTGATGATGATTTCTTTGCTTTCCCTTTCAATAGTCGCTACAAATCTTTTTGATACAAGTAATCTTCCATTTTTATTTTCCATAACTAATAATTATAGCTACTGAAATTTCTGACCTTCAATTTCCCTTCTTCATACATTGCTTCCACTCAACCATGAGACTTTCCTACCAAACGACCAAACAACACCACTTTAATACCAATTGTTGGGACTTTTAGGTAGGATAGAGCAATAAATTAGTCAATTAACCAATGCAAATAACTTAAATTAAATGAGAGAATGGATTCATAGAAACAAAAAAAATTAGCGTGGTTCACCCAATGTGGGCTTTGTCCACAAACAAGAGTCCAATATTTTATTTATATCTCCAACAAAAAATTACATACTACATTAACCAACATCTTTGTTGTGCGTTCACTCACATACAACCTACCAACTGCAATTTGCACAACTCATTTTTATTGTTGTGTTCATTCCACAAAGTTACAACCTCCAAACTTTCATCGTGTGTGTTGTGTGTAACACCAATTTCCCATGCTCGACTATTCACCTCCAATCCACAACAAGAAAATTGTTCATTTTGGACAGTTAGAAAACTGTTTTCAACTGAAATTATACATGAATTCCTTTATTTATGCCCCCTTGCACTCCCCCATTAATTAATTTAGGGGGAACCGCAGTTGCCAAAATCGCCAAAATATTAATCGAGAGCATGACCAGGCTCTACATACCAACAAGAGTCACCCATGTGTTAGGGTTGAGAGGTGTGGACCCTCTCTTGGAAAAAATATATTATTGGAATGTTATTTTGACATTAGTGCATTTATGTATGGTGATTGGGTTATAGAGATGAAATTAAAATATTGCGAGTTATTTGTATAGTTGATATTATGTGATTTGAAGGAGATGTGTCATAAGTGTCTTTGTGAATGGTGAATGGGACATAAAGAGAAAATAAAAAAAATTTAAAACTTTTTATGTTGTTTGGATTATGTGATTAGATAATGGAGTATTGTTTAGTTTTAAATAGTTGTGAAATTATTTATTTTGTGCAAATCAGCAACAATGTGCAATTTGTGCCTAGACTGCAAAGGAGGTGGAGAAGATGACTGAAATGGAAGAAATGGAGAAAGATGTGAAGGTCATGATAAGGTTCAACACTAAAATTATGCACAAGTCTACCCCAACTCTCAATTTTGCAGGACTTGGAGCTGAAGAAGCACTACTAACGTTGATAACTTGGGGAAGTATTATGAAATGTACAAATTCCTCACTAAAGATTGGGGACATCTATCCCCTAAGTTGTTTCATGTTTTCTTGTTTTTTATTAAGTTTCACCTAAACTCTTTTACTTTTATAAATGTAGTAATGTGTTGTTTTTGGTCATTCTTGGGCTAGTTTTGCTTTGCCCCGAGGGATTCTTTTGTATAGGATTCAAGGCCCCTCTTTGATGCTTAACTTAATCAAAAACATTATTTAGATCCATGGCAACATCTCACACGTTACAATCTCCTCTCTCATCATTTTTGATATCTTCCATTACCATTGGACCTCTCTGTTGTGTGGTTTTGATGACTTTGAGTTAAGTTTGAATGGTTCTCAATGCATCAATTAGACCTCTGACGGAGGCCACTTAATTATTTCTTGCACCTTCTCTTCCAACTTCATAAAATATCTTCTCTAGTTCCCTTGCAATGCAACAACACTTGCACAAATGCTTAGATTAATGTAACTCACACAAGCTCAACTCTAGAACTTAAAACACTTGCCCTAATACCAAACTAATGTAGCAACCAAATGCAAGTCAAACAAACAACTGGTTACCACACAAAGCACATAAGTGATAACCATTCAAAAGTAAAGGGGCATTGAACAATAGAAACAATGGATATGATTGCAAAATATGAAAGAATTACAATGGGTCGCCTAGATATGAAACTCAACAACACTATGTTACCCAACCCCTAATAAACATGCATGGAGGCTCTCTACACTACAATTGCTTCACCTTAAGCTATACGCAAAACTCAATTACATGTCAATTGTACTAGCTAACCTAAACACCTCTCAAATGCCTATGAACGAAACACTCCAATTGTTGGAAATCCAACTAAAACCCTACAAATGCCCAAGCATCTCAATAAATAGTGACAATGTTTAATCTAATTTGTGTTGGCATGGTGGACTAATGCAAGTCATAGCCATAAATGTGTGCCTAATAGAAAATTTGATTAGCAAGTGTACAATCTACAATAAGGCAATTGGGCCACTCAACAAATTCAAATTTGACATTATTTTGAACTTCTAAAGCCAACAAGCCATCAAAATTAAAAAAAGTTGTCATCTAACAAAAGTAGTTCAAAGAAATGCCAAAGAACCCTAACATTACAACATTCGTTGACTTTTATAACACATGCACATGTAATTAAGTTGCATGAGGTGACAACTTAGCACATGGCGTTGTGCAAGTTGTGTGAGGATGCACAAGACCAAGAACAAGGGTAGAGCCAAGCTCAAAACAAGGGAAGCTTGTCAAATTGTTGAGATGCACTTAAAAGATATGCTCCAAACAATAGGGCTTGCACAAGGAAAAACAATTTTGTCCTCGAACATGGGGTGCGCAAGTTACCAAAATTGCCCAAACAAAAGAAAAAAGCACACATGTAAGTCAAACTTGAAGAAAGGGTAAAAGCACAAGAGTGTGTCTCACTTTTCAATTATTTTGGGCCACAAAAATTAACATTTTTCAACATTCAACGCATCCTGTCAATTATGCCAAACTAACTATCAAAAAGTTAGACAATGTTAACTAGTGATCGATTTTTGTCATTGTCTTTGTAGATTCAATTTATAGGTTTTTTTTATTTTTTATTTTTGTTTCTATTTCTTTTTGTTAGTTTTCAATAATTACTTTACTGTTTTTTGATTGTTTATAGTCATTTTATCATAACATATAATCTTTCTAGGATTTCTTAAAATTAGATCTTTAATTCCAATATCTAGTGCATACATATTTTTTTGTAATTTTTTATTAAATCTTTATTATTAATATTTTATTTGGTATTAGGAAAAATTCAGACCTACATTTTATCATAACACATTTCTCTTTGCATATTTATCAAAATTGAATTACTTTTTTTCTTGAAACAAAGACATTAATATGAAGTATAATGCAATTTTTTTATTATTATTATTTAGTTTTTTATTATTACCAATGCCTCAAATAAGGGTCTTTATTTGTTGTAATGGACCAATCTTGCTTGTAAAATAAATAAAATTATAATACTAAAAAGAATAAAAAATGACAATATATCATGTTTTTTAAAAGGCTACTTATGAGGACTACGTACATATAAAATTGTGTTTCTAGGCGATTTCATTTAACCGTGTGTACACAATACAAATTTTATTGTTTCAACAAATAAAATTGCAACATGTAGATAGAAGAAAACACTACCACAAGGGCACTACAAAAGCATGTTCAATAGAAGCCCCTTAAAAAAATTAATCAAACCTACTACCACCACATGGACAATCCATGAGCTGACATCCCTTTGAGGCATTCGTACCACAGTGTGGGTGCCTAAAAAAAATTTAATTTTTTTCCAAAAAAAATTCTCAATTTATTTATGCCAGGCTCCAGCCCATTGTGGTCTGTAAAATGTGGAAGCACAGGCAAGGCATGTGAACTGTTTGACTGAATGCAGGAAAATGTGGAAGCATGGGCAAGGCATGTGAACTGTTTGATGAATGCATGAAAATGTGGAAGCACAGGCAAGGCATGTGAACTGTTTGATGCATTCATCAAACAGTTCACATGCCTTGCCTATGCTTCCACATTTTCATGCATTCATCAAACAGTTCACATGCCTTGCCCATGCTTCCACATTTTCCTGCATTCAGTCAAACAGTTCACATGCCTTGCCTGTGCTTCCACATTTTACAGACCATAATGGGCTGAGCCTGGCATCATTCATCAAACAGTTCACATGCCTTGCCTATGCTTCCACATTTTCATGCATTCAATCAAACAGTTCACATGCCTTGCCTGTGCTTTAACATTTTGCATACCACCCTTGATGCATTTTGTCAAACAGTTCACATGCCTTTCAAGTACTATATGTATTTCAGCGCACCGCTCCCCCGCCACCCCCCCGCCGCCGTCCCCCCGTCGTCCCCTCGCTGCCCCCAAACTTAGGCCCCCCGCCCCCCTCGCCCCCAAAACCCATCCCCTCATCCCCGTCCCCGAAACTCAGTGGAACTATGCTCCAACTCCTTAAAGAAATTTCCTTCCATCCAACATCATAGCCTTCAACATGCCTATAGACACCACACTTTCAACCCTCTAGAATTTATCAAACATCTCTCATCCCCAGATATGATTGGACCAAGTTTTCTAAACTTTTAAATTTTTAGTCATGAATGTGACAAGTACCTTATTCCATAATAGTTTTGATACCTAAATGTTATTTTTTTGTAGTCCAAGTGCTGCCTCCAATCAAACTCTCCCACTTGCAGCCTTATTTCCTTTGGAAATCCCTTAGAGAGATCCAAATCCAAAAGACATGCATGTGTAAGTTGGTATCCCTTGATATAGTAATGAACCTTCCTAGCTCATTACCAATAGCCTTCAAAGCTAAACCAATAAAAAAATGTGAAGGCAAATTCTACAAAATGAATGCACAGCATCTAACTAAAAATTTTAAAGTTGGGATTAAATCCTAGGAACCATGGTTTCACACAATGAAACATACCGACCCAAATTTTTCCAACTTTTCCCTGTTTACTACATATGCATTTAATCATACAATTTACGTGTAGTTGTTTAGACTGGACTTTGGCATTTAGATCTTTCAAACATAATTTCCATATGGAAGTGATCTTAACATTTACAAAGTATTTGAGCAATATGACAATATTGGAATTCACTCATTCATACATGAAATTATAACTTTTCAAGTGATATATTACATTTGTTGGGAATGTTTACAAAATTTTATTAAACTTTCAAAATAGCCGAGAATATTCATAAAATAAATTATAACCTCTTACTGAATTCCAGACTCGATTGTGTGCAACTCTAGTTGCCAATTCTCAATTGCCAATATCCAACCCCTATCTACCACCCTTTTCCAAGTCCCTATGGTTCCTTACAAGGTACAACAACACTCCCAAATGGTAGTGGCTATCTAGCCCCGAGAATGCATGGGCATGGATGCCATTCATTTCCTCGTTTCTCTCTTTCCGTGAAAACTGTACAAACTGTCTGTGTTTATTAATTGCAGGTTATTCCTTATTGAATGAATGAATGAGGGATTTTAATGTCGTCCACGAGACCAAAAAGTCTAAGGGACCGAAAACCACAAAACTACGGAGACTCCAAAATATTTTCGATGCTAGATCTTCTACTGTGAATTTTGATTAGAAAACTAGCAGTCTTGATGATTTTTTCTTCGTCAAATAGCTCATGTAGGTTGTTGATCTTCAAGTTGCCTTCATATTGACTACGAATATCCTCATAAGCCGTGCACTCCATGATAAAATGCCATTCGGTCTCTACCACCCCTTTGCTACAAAACATGGAAATTCTATCCTCCCACGCTTCCTTAGGTATAGTCCACCTTCTGGTTTCACATCTCAAATGATGCGACCTGGTCCTCAATTGAGCGATTAGCAACCGTGCTTTACCCTTAATAGCAGCTCCTAAATAAGTTTTATCTCCATGCTCCCAAGTTGGGTTAAACGCTTTGACATAGTGCTCTTTTTTTTGCCCAATCTGCTTTGTCCACATGGCAGCCAAGAACTTTTTTGTGACATACTTTTTAATTTCCTCATTGGTGTTAGGGCAATCATGCAAGTTCATGCCCCACTTGCTCAACCAATTGTTATTTTGTTTCATCCATGTTTTCTTCCTACGGCCTAAAACCTCCTTCACAACCGCTTTGGGCCAACGATGGCTATCCATGTTCTCCACCTTCTTTAAATAATTTAGCAATCGAGATATAGCTGACGCCTCCAAAGGAAAGGTTCCCGATTCAGCCAAGAGAATTTCATAAGGGACCGTGGTTTTGACTTTGAGGTTGCAAGTGATCATGTGCTTTTGGATTCTTTCTAGCTGTCTCCATCTGTACTTTGACATGCTGCTGCCCCAGACTTCGCAGCCATAGAGGACCACCGGCGTGACCAGCAAACCAAAGAGAGTTTTCTTGGTCTTCCAATCCCAAAGCTCAGCTTTCCTGCACCTATTTTGAAGTAAGAAAGAAGCTTTCCAACCCCCTTGTATCCTTTTTGTTTTACTAGTCTCCCAGCTGAGCTTATAAAGAAAATCAATCCCAAGGTATTTGTATTCCTTCACTATCTCCAAGGGGTTGCCTTCAAAGAGAAAGTTATTTTGATTCCTTTTCTTCTTTAGGGAGAAGATCATGATTTTGGTCTTGGTAGTGTTCACTTGCATTCCCACTTCCTGACAAAAAAGGTCCAAGGCCTTCAAAAGGCCCCTCAAACCATGGGCAGTTTTAGAGATTAAGATAAGATCATCTGCATATAGCAGCAACTTCACCACATAACCCGCCAACTGAGTGCCTCCCTCACCAATTTCATTTAACCAATCTTCTAGTTTATCAATGTATAGCCCAAAAAGAGTGGGGGATAAAGGACAACCCTGTTTAACCCCAATATCACTACCAAAACATTCAGACATACCTTCACTTGTTCTGATTTTGGCTCTAACCTGCTCATAAAGTCTATGCACCGTAGCCTTATATTCGTCTGGTATATTTAGCTCATCCATTCTATTCCATAGTTTGTCTCTGGGAACTGTGTCGAAGGATTTTTTAAAATCAACAAAGCAACAAAAAGCTTCTTCACCTTGAGTGTCCCATATTTTTTCAATTAGGTGCCTAAGAGTGATGCAATGGTCAATCGTAGAGTATTTAGGCCTAAAACCAGCCTGCCCCTTTACTCTCTTTCCTTCTTTTTCTGCCCAGCTGCTGATTCTACGCTCTAACATGCTCCCAAAAAGCTTGCCAAGAATAGGATTCACCATAATAGTGTGGTAATTAGAAGGGTTATTGATATCCCCACTTTTGTAGAGTGGGATGACGACACTAGTTGTCCATTCCGATAGAAAACCATCACTGGTGACATCATTAAACATCCTTTTGATGTGCGGTGCAAGGATTTCAACTCCCCACTTTAAAAATTCAGCTTGCAGCCCATCTATGTCCAGCACTTTCCCATTTGCTAAATTCTTTATACCTTGTTTGATATCTTCAATTGTGAAGAGTTCCTTAGATGTGTTAACTATAGGAGGAGAATTCTTCCCTTGGGTCCTCTCATAAAGACATTTTGCATAATCTAACCATTGCACACCTGTTATGTTATTCTGAATATGTTTTCTCTTTTGTTGTAACTCTATCCAAAAACCTTTGGGATTGTGTTTTCCAAGAGAAATGAGCTCTTTCCTTCTTGTGTTTACATAATTTTCTTTTTTTGTTTGCACCACCTTCTCATATTTCTTCTTGTTTTCTTTATTCAACCCATTTTCTTTCAAATTTCTCTTGGCAGCCTTACACTCTTCATCATACCACGGGTTGGCCGGAAAAGTGTTTGCAGCCCCTTTCTTCGGGTGAGATCTTTTACAAGCAGCTAAGGCCTTGTGAATTAGAGGAATCAAAAATTTGTTGCAGATATGACCACCAATCCCATTGAAAGCTTTGTCCCCTATATTGTTCTCCATTTCAAGTGATGCTCTAAAGCAGCATTAAAGAGACCCTGGTTTTCCTGATTCATGACTATTTTACCTTTAGGGATAGTTTTATTCTGCTTGTGGTGGGCCTGTTTATCATGTTGGTTGTTTGAGACCATGCCAAGTTTCACAAACAGAGGTGCATGGTCAGACTTCATCTCAAGGGGACATTCTCCAATCTCAAACTCCAAATCTCTAGAAATAAAAGTTTGAGAGGAAATTACGTAGTCCACCACACTTTGGCCATTATAAGTTTTGCATGTGATATTGCCGGAAGTTGGCCAAATTTTCATGCCATTGCAAATAACCAAGTTATATAAGCTGCAGATCCCTAATAGTTCAGCTCCAAAGTGAGAAACATTCCCATTACTGTCTTGTGATGTTCTTTCCCATGGCTGATCTTCTTCCTCTTCCAGCCATCAAGGATTGTTGTTTCCCCGGTCTTCATTGTTCAACTAAAGAAATTGATTGTTAGTTGTTCTCGCGTTAAAGTCACCTAATAGAACAATTTCCCCCAAGGTGCTAAACAAAGAAATGTCCTTTTTTAAAGAGGCATACGGATCTTCACTATCTAATTTTCTCCTTTTATATATCTTAGAGTTTTGTGGAGCAAAATAACAAGCAGCTAATCTGAAGGTAACCCCATTTTCTATTATTTGCAGCCATATGTATTGCTTATTTGGGTCTTCTTTCTCGACTTTTACAATTCCACCCCAGCTCTCTTTAAACAAAACTGTTACAACCCCATGCCCTTTGCCTGTTTCACTTCCGTTATTCCAAACTGAAATTTTCTTGTACCCTTCAAAATCCAGAACTTTGCAACCTTCGTGTTCATGTGTCTCGATAAGGATAATAATATCCTTCCCCTCCGCTATGGGCCCCAAACCCGGTCCTCTTCTCCATGGATAACCTCTACAATTCCAGCTCACTATATGTAGGTAATCTCGTGGGGCCCCTAATTCCTATTTCTTGTTTGGTACACGATCGCTGATTTGAGCAACCCCATTTTTCAGCCAAGCCCACTTTCCTTCATTCCTTGTTGTTTTCACTTTCTCCCATTCTTTCCTTTGTACTTCTTGTTGAACAAAGGTCAAATCTTCGTCAAGATAGATGTGTGTTCCTTTGAGCAACCCCCTATTCTTTAGAATTGCATTTTTATCTTCTATATTCTTCAAACAACTCTTACGTGCCTATCTCTTCCCCCCTCTATTTTCTTTCCAATTATGTTTGCTTGTTGAATGTGCCCTGACCACTTCAACTCGGTTCTAAGGAAGTCTCTTGCTAAGATGTCAGTTCTCTCTTTTTCACCGAAGTCCTTCAGTCCCTTGATTATAATATTTACAGCCTTAATTTGCTTGTCATTTTCTTCTCTCATTTGCATCTTGATTTTCCTTTCTATGATTTCATTTTGTTCGCTTGATGATTTGCTTGCAACTTGTGACCATGATTTGGCCTCTTCTATGTAGTTTTTTAATTGGATTTCTTTCGTTTCCATGTCTACCAATGCTGATTGAATCTCCTTTATCTGAAACGTGTCATCACCTTTTGTCTCTTCCAACTTTTTATTATTTGTTACTTTCAGTTGATCGAATTCTTGTTTCAACGAAATCAGTTCTTGTTGCCCCCTTTCCATGCTGACTTGAAGGTTTAGGATTTTCTCTTTGAGCACCTTATTTTCTGTTTCAAGTTTGCACCTAGATTCATTGGCATCCTTTGTCTTGATGTCTTCGCACATCCCTTTTGCTTCTAAAATCTCAAGCCTCTTTTTCATGCCCATGAGCTCTTCCACATATAAATCTGATGACCACATTAAAGGTGTGGAAGTGGGACTGTAATTCTCTTTACTTTCTTGAGGTGAAACCTCCCCGAAACCATTGTTTGTGGCATGCCTACTTGCTTTAATCACTGCTAATTCAAGATACTCCAGACTTCCCCCACAGTTATCAATTCCTTTATTCTTAACCTGCACATTTTTCTTTTCTCCCATTTGAAAAGTCTTACTGGATGTCAGTGGATTACTGATATGGGCTTTTGGTAAAATCATGGTGAATTTCTTCCTTTGAGTCTGCCTGAGTTTTCGAGCCTGCCTACGCCTTAGGATACCTCTGTATTGTTTGGCATTTACGAAAACCGGGTTTACCTTTGTATCCTCTATGCATGTTTTTGGAGTTACCAATATGCATGAGCCCCAAGCATCTGTTAAGTCCCCTACCGAGCTATTGTTATATGAGGTTGTAAACCCATTTGCTAGGTGAAAGGTGTGAATCAGAGGAGATCTTAGACTCTGTGGGTAAAAGAAATTAACCACAGAGCCATTCAAATGTGTTTGGATGTCCTCTGTATTTTTGGAGTTGTTCCCCACATAACCAACCAGCTCCAAAGGTTTTTGACATTTGATTTCATTTGAAAACTGTGTTTGTTCTACCATGGAGTCTTGGTATGCGAGGTCTAAATTTTCCTTCAGATGCCCCTTTTTAACCATCATGCGTTGGAATGATTTGATTTGCTCGGGATTGCAAAAGAAAAGAACAAAAAAAAATCTTAAAAAAGAACAAAGAGCAGGGGGAGCTTGTTTCAACCCTGTCTCTATTGGAATGCAACCCCTGATCCACATGACTGCCAGCTGTTACTTTGTGTCCCCTATGCGCAGCAACCACAAAAACCCTGCCGACAAAGACCTCCTTCCCACAAATAAAGGACTGGTCCTGCACAGCTTTTAGGGCCCGCCTTCCACCGCGCGGGGCCCCCTTTGCCAGCAATCGCAAGACCTTTCCCCTGAGAAAGCACTGACAGAAACTTTACTCGGAGCTGCCAACTGCCTGGAGATACTCGCCTGCTACCTGTTACCCCCTGCTACCTGTTACCTGTTACCTATTACCTGTTACCTATTACCCGCCTGCTACCTGTCACCCGCCTGTTACTTGTTATTGACCTTGGAAACTTTCTAGTAATGTATGGGAATATACGAGGAGTGCAACATTTATTTTAAATAAACTAAGATTATATTTAATTTAATTTTTTCATTTCAATATTTATTTGGAATTTTAAAATTATAAAAGTATTTAAAATATTAATAAAATTTAATAAAAATTTAAAATTTTATTTTAATGTGAAATATATATAACTATTTAATATAAAAATTATTTATTTATTTTTAAAATTTATTAAATTAATTTAAATATTAAAATTTTCATAAAAACTAGATTTTTTAATAATTTTAAATTTGATTACCAAAAAATTATGATGTTCAAACTTTTTTTTAAAAATTAAAATATTTATCTTGTAAAATTTTAATAAATCTTTAAATTTTAAACTCTTCTTAATATAAATTCTTTGAATAATTTTTTTTTTTTTTTTAAATCACATTTTGATTGTTGAATACATTAAAAAAAAATTAATATATTTTTAAAGTTGAATACATTAAAATATTGATATCTCTTTAAATAATAAATAAATAAAAATGTATTAATATTAAATTATTATATTTATTCAAGTATTTACTATTGCAATGGGTTAATTAGTTATTTTTATTTTCTATCTTATTTTATCTTAAATATTTAAATATTCTTTACATTAAATAAAAATTTCAACCTAAATAACATCAAGAAAAATGTTGTGTGTACATTTATTTAATAAATTCAAGAAAAGTGTTGTGTATTATTTGATTCAATCAACCTAAATAATATAAAGAAATATTTTTTTACTAACATCATTATAACGTAAGGTTTTTAATTAAAACTAAATATTAGTTTCTCACAAATATTAACATAATTAAATATATTGACCAAAATCTATTATCCAAAATACAATGAATACAATTTGAAAAACATAAATTATTGATTATGTAATTTTGTATATATATAATATATTTGAAAAAAAATAAAAAAATATATTTAAAATAAATAAAATATATATTTAAATATATATATATTAAAAAATTTAAAATATATTTTAAAAAATTTAAAAATATATATTTAAAATTTTAAAAATTTAAAAATATATATACATTTTTCTATTTAATTTTTTATTTTTTATATAATGTAAATTTCATTTTTAAAATAGCAATACATATTTTATATTTTTTTATGTGTATAATATATCTTTTATATTGGTTATAAATAACATTATATTTTTACTTGGTAATTTCTAATATAAATTTTATATATATATACATTTTTCTATTTAATTTTTTACTTTTTATATAATGTAAATTTCATTTTTAAAATAGCAATACATATTTTATATTTTTTTATGTGTATAATATATCTTTTATATTGGTTATAAATAACATTATATTTTTACTTGGTAATTTCTAATATATATATATATATATATATATATATATATATATATATATATATATATATATCTAATATGTATTATTATTTTAAATAATTAAATTTACATTATATAAAATATTAAAAATTAAATTGACATTATATAAATATAATATATAATAAATACATTTTAAATATTTTAAAAATAAATGCAACTATATTTTTCATGTTTTTTAATAATTATGTTTTGATTTTCTTGAATTAATATTTTTCCTTTCAAATTTGATAAAGATTTTATAATATTCAATCACTAAATTTGATTAGAATATTAGTGATTGAATAGCTATAAAATCTTATTATACTTAGTATAATAGTCATATATTAAACATTAATTATAATAGTAATATAAAACTATTATAGTTAGACTTATAAAGCAAAAGATTAAATTCAATTAAATATTTCAAAATTATTATTTTGAATGGTACGAAAAATTATAATATAATGATTTTATTTTATTGTTTGTAAAAATGAAATAAATAATCTTCATACACTTTTTTTTTTAAATATATAAGAGACAATGAAAAATATTAAACCTCTTTTACATATTTTTCTAAAACTAGATATTATAGTTTAAACATTTACCTAAGAACTAAAACTAAAACAAGTAAATAAAATAATATAAACAAAAATAGTTCTTTAAATTAATATAAAATAATAAAAATAAAATAACTTGTAAATAAATAAAAATATTCTTTAAATCAAATAAAATAATTTAAAAGACTAAAATTTATGCATTATATATAATAAAATAATAATTATAAAATAAAGTGAAATCAATTTTAAATATTTAATTGATTTATATATGAAATAAATAAATAAATAAATTTAAAAGAATTATTTTTATATCGCATGAAGCATATATACCTTTATTCTATTATACATATATCTACACAATATATTCTACATTAGTTTTAGTTCTAATCAACGTAAACCTATTTTTAAATTTTAAATACCTCTATAATCTATAATTAAAGTTTAATAATGTACATTAATTACTTTAATCTTTTGGAAAAAAATATGTAAAAGAGGTTTGATAATCTATAGAGATAGTAGATGAACAAGCATCAAAAGATTAATCTTGAAAAGGTATCATTAGGTCCATATTTTATTGGTGCATTGGGGGTAGAAAATGAGAAATAAAAGCATGTGCCAAGTCCATAAATGAATGATATCAACAACATTAATTAAACTATTATAATCCTCTACCATTCAAAATAAGTCCAAAATTAAAAATCAATTAAATATCATCATCTTAGTACTCATTTAACAAATAAAAAATATCTAAATATGTTGGATTAAAAAAAATATTCTAGATAAAATAAGTTTAGATATAATATATTTGAATATTTATGTATTATATATAATAAATTATGGGTTGGGGACCTAGCTTGGTTGGCTAAATATTTCCTGTAGCAGGAGGTTGGTCACAAGTTCTAGTCTCTCCCACCCCCGTGGTACCGGAGGGTGTGTCGCACCAGCGCCGCCGGTCACGTTAAAAAGTTTACCAGGCGCACCTGCAGTTTATAAGGGGTCGTGCTACCCGATTCCTGCAGTCTAAAAATAATAATAATAAAATATATTTTTTTTATAATAATAATATATTAGACTTATATAGTTAAAGGTTAAATTCAATTAAACATTTCTAAAAATTATAATATAGTGATTATATTTTATTATTTAAAAAATAATAATTTTAAAAAAGAAATCAATCAAATTAAATAACCTAAACACATTAGAATGAAATTTAGAGAACAGAAATAAGCAGGGATCAGCGCCGTCACCTACAATTTAAACAGGGAATATGCAGATAACAATGTCCCGCACTAGTAAAAATAACGGTACAATCTGCACAATTTCCGAAGTCCCGCCTGAAAAAGACGCTAAGTACATATGATGTTGACAGCGGCTATCCATGGATCATGCATGATGCCCCGGTGCATTCCTGGTGCTGGATAGACGCTGCCCTCCCAAATTAACCGATGGATAGTAAATATGAAACCAAACTTCCTTAAGCGTCGGCACTAACCCTAGTGACTGTCAATTGCTGCGATGGAAATTTTGGAACCACGTATGATGTTTGAATCTCATACTTTTTCATTGAGGCATCGAATCAACTTATAATGTACATGTACGGCGCAACTATTCATAACTCCATCAACCCTTCAATGATATTTTAGTATTTGATAACTATGGTGTCGCTCTCAAACATTTTGATTACCTCTTTAAATTGTACAGCCCAGAACATATGGTACAACTCCACTAAACAAAGTCGGCTCATATTACGGAAAGGAAGCCTTCAACTAGGAATAAATAAGCAGAGTTGTTTGTAGCCAATATAGAATAGAGGTGCTGAGATATGGTATAGGTACCTCTGCAAATCGTTACAATAAATTCTCCTGAAATTTGCCTAGTAACAAGGCTTCGCAGATTTCTGAAACCCAATCGTTGATAATCCAAGCAAGAAATCTAAATGATCTCTTCAGCAGCTAGCTAAGGTAGAATCTCACACTACTGAAACCAGCATCCCTCAGGTTTTTTTCCAAGGGTTTGTTTCTCCCAAAACTCTCCAATTTCTTCAATAAAATAATCAAGCATATAAAAATGGGCTTCCAAAAGCGCTTTTGTATTAATCCCCAAAGCCACTAGAAGAAGTTTTCAAATTCCGCACTTTCAATATTTCTTTTTAAATTCTTGGAAAATAAAGTGACTTTATTAACTCCGCTAAATATTCCACTTAAATCACTTTATGGGACATTTAATTAATTGAATAATATTATCCATAAAATGAACTTGATCCAATAAAATTAAATAATTAAATTAAAATATTCCCTTCTTGCCTGACTTTAGCCTACAAGAATAAGATAGGCTAATTAGTCACTCCAAATTACTCCTTGAAAGGGGACATTACACACAAAGAGGAGCATGACCCCAAAACCATGGCATTTTGGCTAAAATATTCTATCATTTTCCAAATTGCAAACAATTATAAAAAACTTACGAAAACATGGATATAGTAAAAGAGAACTAAACAAAAATGACCATGTATGAGATACCCATTTACATAAGTAATTTAACCTTGGCCATAAAGTAGAAAATCTACATACTAGTGCCATATCTTTGTAGAGCTTTCCTTTTTCCAGTAGCTCCTCTCCTAGCTTCAAAATAGGGGTTTTATCAACCTTTTTGACTAGGCATCCAGCATTAACAGTCCCTCCATTCCTTTCGTCTACAAGCAGCCCTTAAACTTTCCCTCAAACGTTAGCAAATCACCCCAGATACCATATCCAAGAAGGATTTGCCCCTCTTCCCAATCAGCCGAAGAGCCAATGGCAGTTCCACACCTCCACAACAGTCAAAAACATTATCCACCCCTACTAAAAAACACACAAGCATTCACAGGAAGCTTATTGCTGCCCAAAAATGGGCCTGAAGCAGCACTGGCCTGCATACGGTTCGCTCAGCCACTCCCCATTGAATATTTAGCCCCATTAAATATTGAATACTGAATAATAAAATAAATCTATAAATAATTTTTTTTAAAATCTTCTAGTTGCATTTTAAGTTTGTGATTGACAGTAACTGGCAGGTTGCTTTGCTTTGATTTAATCCTCCTCTTGTTCATTAATCCACAATGCATCTACTCAGAATGTGATAGAAAATCACAAGATTTCGTCAAAGAATTCATAGCTACTATTTTTATATGATGGTCATCTTTCAATTTTTTGTTTATAACCCACATTTTGTTTCATTTCAAGTTTATCTCAAATGAATTTTTAGTTAAATATTGGCAATAATTGTAAAAGATTTTGAATAGAGATACATCAAATGTTGATTTGAAAGCCAACCTAGTGGAGAGTCAAGACAAATAAGCTACCTAAGACATTTGAATTCTTGATAGTTTGCAATCTTAACACATAATATGGCCCGGCAAGTGAATTATTTCGCATACTTGCCTTCTATTTGCATGCACCTTTGATGCTTAACTCAATAAATAATAAGAATAAATTAGAAAAAGAGAAGTGAAACAGTAAACGCAGCATTCAGACCTGGAATTCAATGACTAATGGAATCTCAATATCTTTCCTTCAGAAGAGGCTCAAATTTCCTCAGTTCCTTTGTATGAGATGGTGTGCATGCACTCCAAGCTCTCTGGGATACACCCCAAGCTCCCTGGAATGAATCTGCACCTTACAAGTCTGGGAATTTGAGTTCCTTTAGTGAATATAATTAGCAGCCAAGGATTAAATTTGATAGTTGTATGAATGTATTTTCACTTTTTAGCAGAAAAAGTAATCAAAGTTTTTTATAAGACTAGATGAGATAAAAGGGGATATTTTGGGAAGACTGTTAAAAATTCTAAATGGATTACAGATATATACATTTGGAGTTCAATGTTTTTTCTTTGAGCATGAGATGTTCTATCACTTGAAGGGTGATTATTAATGTATAACCGTCACATAAAACTTTCTTGACGGGGGTCAACTATCATTTTTAGCCCCTATAATAGCAGCCAAAACTACTAGAACATACATCAGACAAAGCCCCGCCTCTTTTACCCAAAGCAATGCTTTGATTTCTGCACATAATGTGTGCCTGTGTCTATACATCAAATCGCCATATATGGGTCACTGTAAAAAGCCTAAATTTTGCTTCAGAAGATTTCTCATAGGAAAAGATATGACTGAAATTAACAGATGCAAATAGCATAAGTTCAAGAAATTTACTTTTTTTCCATGCATGGTCCCTGTCCAGTTATGCAAACTGTAAAACCTATATACTATTCAAGACCAACGTCAAATACAGAAACCATAGCTGCATGGAAGATATACCTCCCATATACTTGATTGGAAAAGAAACCATTTTACTTTGGAAATTTTGACTAGAAAAGAAGCAGCTAAAAATAGGTGGGAAATTTTCCATCAATTTTTCTCCAGCACTCTCAACTTTGCACTTCTACATCTTGTATTTACATTTTCCTCTTCTTTACTGGGTATTATAGGTCGTTTTGTTAGAATCTTGCCATACTTGCCTTCTACTATGTGTTGCATCCATTCTTCACAGGAATCATCATTAGAAGCCTCTAGAGTTATTCTTTTCCTTCTGTATTTATTATATCTGATCTGACCAGAGATATGAACAGAACTTGAATCATATTCTGTGTCATTTATTTTAGAAGGATCCTTGTTAATGATGTTCAAAAATGACTGCTTTACTATTCTGTCCTCCAAGCTATGAAAGGATATAACTGCAAGCCTTCCTTTTGGTGACAGACATGTGAAAGCCTCCCTAAGAGCATTTTCTAAAGTTCTTAGTTCATCATTCACTGCAATTCTCAATGCTTGAAAGACACGAATAGCCGTCTTTATCCACCCTTGCCTTCCTGCAAATATTTGGCAATAGACACAAACATCAACATATTTACCCATAAAACTATAAAGCCTTACTGTCTCATCTTCATGCTATAAATATAGCATATTGTTAAAAAACTCTCATGGTCAGTATCTCTTTGTTGTCTGTATTAAATAGGGAAAGTCTACCACTTTATTGAGAAAGGCATAAAATTGTAGACTAAAGATGAGATGTCAAAACACTGAAGCAGCACCCAAAAGGAAAACCAACTCAATAAATGTCCTCTTTGCATCTCACCTCCCTGTTGGCTAATCTTGCCTACAGACACGGAATATTAAAGACATTGGTACCTGAAAATTTGAAAGTAACGGTACGCACAAGCTCCACCAACTCTGAAGTAGAATGTATGCCACCAGCTAGACGAGCTTCTGCAATCTTTCTCTGAAATATACGCCACCGACTTTCTTCTCCATAATCACGTAAGATGCGTCCCAGCTCTGCTTCAGGCCATGTGTTTAGTATTTCTTCTGCTCTGAGAAGTGCCTGTCATGTAGTTTCATTTGTCAATCATCCTCTACCAGACTCCTAAATACTGGTATAACCATTACATATGAAGCTACATCCTAATAAGTTTACTCTCAACATATGATTAAACTAACTAGAGCACAGAAGTTTCCTACAACAAGAAAGATACGATGTTCAGATTCTTCTATAAATATTTTTACAAAGGACTGCTTTGAAAATTTCCCGTAAACATTATATTTTTAAAATGAGACACTTCTAAAGGCATTGATCCTAATTACTTTTCTAAGATCTTTCCAGTAAAGTAGCATATCAAGGGAAGTTACAAAACTACACATTTTTTGTATTTTACCTAGATAAAATCAAAATGTAAACTTAGCTCATGATCAAGTGATAACTTCACAAGCTAATCCAGCTCTTTTTTCTCATAAAAATAAATTTAAGATCCTCAGCAATAGGCCATTGAATCCAATTTCAACTATTATGAAATCATTGAGCTGTTTCATTGTAATTACTTTTCAAATGTGTTTATGTGGCTAATACTAGCTCTGCAATACAGGCATTATTAAATTTGAATGGCATCAGAATCTTTAAATGCAATCCTAAGTCACAAGGTTCGACGAACTTGAAGCATGGAGTTTGAATTTTATCAAATCCGAAATATTTATTTGAAATTCATTGAAATTTGCCGAATTTCTTTGTATGGAAAAAGTGCTGTATTTTTTCATTAAAATATATTATTGAAAACTGCTTTTTAGGGTTTTGTAAACGATTTCTAAGGTTTGCGATTTTTTTTATAAAATGGTATTCGCTGGTCGTTATGAACACACGACGATTTCTTATGGTTTATATTTTATAAATGTGTTATCTTTTTATAATGATTTCAAATCTATTTTTCGATGTTAAAACTATTTTGACAATTTTGTGGATATATTACTTATATTTATTTTTTTTAAAATTTATAAGGCAAATTTAATGCGGAAATTTTTTTCCCAAATTTTTTCCTTTACGAACTTCATCCAAATTTCAATGTTGCCAAACTCAAACTCGAATTCAAACCTTGTGACTTAGATGCAATCCATTCAAAATATATTTGATATTTGTCCATATGTTCCTTAGCACTGCCAAAAGAATTAAGTCAATCTGTTTCTTTGTAACGCCCTGTCATCTTTGTTGATGTTTAAATGCAGCTTCGGTCATTACTTCCAGCCATCTTCTTTACCTTACTTGTTAAATTAAATAATAGCTAAGAGGCTATTTAATTTATATGCATCAAGAGGCGTGATTTTCAATTAATGAAGAATTGTATGAGGCCGACCTCATTCTATCTTAAGCGCAATTCTCTATAAAGGAATTTCATTTATTATAGATGGCCGACTTCTTGATTATAAAATATATATTACTTAAGAAGGCCGACTTGGAGATAATTGAAGAGGTGCGACCTCTCTCAATACATGTATATATATCCATTCATTTCTCTCATTGTTCATCATCGAATTCATTAGCCTTCTTATTCATCTTCAAAGCAGTGCGAGTTTGTAAAGTGCAGATTGAGATCTGAGTATAAGGCAGAAATATTCAAGCAGTTTGTATCACTCAGTCCTGTACTTACATCAGTCTGTGATACTGATTTTTTTGGCTTACTCATCAGCCTCTATTGTAAAGAAGATTTTTCATTTGTGAATCAATAATATAAGAGATATTATTGGCTGGGTTTTTCTCCCTCAAGAGGAGGGTTTTCCCAGGGTATCTGTTGTGTATTGTGTCTGATTTTAAATTGATTTTCTGTGCATTAAATGTGATCTTAAAATTTAACATGGTATCAGAGCGGGTTTGAGAAGTTCGTGATCAGATTTACAGCGATACTCTTCTCTCTTCGTCTTAATTCTTTGTCTATCTCTACATCAATCAAGATGGTGAACGGATTGAAGATCGAAGATAGACTTGAGGGAGCGTCAAACTACACTTCATGGAGGTTTAGAATCATGCTCACATTGGAGGAGAATGACTTGGCAGAGTTTGTGGAGACCAAAGTTCCCGAACCTAAAGAGGAAGAAGAGAAGTTGCAATGGAAGAAGAAAGACATCAAGGCGAAGAAGTTGTTGGTTGATTCCGTCAAGGATCACATTGTTCCAATTGTCTCCAAGTTGAAGACTGCAAGGGAGATGTTCAAGACATTGGAGGAAATGTACGAAATCAACAACACCAGCCGGGCACTTGCCTTGAAGCAACAACTTCATCATGTTAAGATGGCAGAAGGGGAATTTGTCATCACCTACTTCATGAAGATTTCCGAATTGAGAGATCAGCTCTCTACCATTGGTCATATTGTTGATGACAAGGATTTGACCATGTTGGCTCTTAATGGTATTCCTTCATCTTGGGAGTCTTACATTCAAGGAATTAGCACAAGATCGAAACTTCCCAAGTTTGATCGTTTGAGGGCGGACTGTATTCAAGAAGAGTCTAGGTTGGCTGCGAAAGGTATTGGTCGAAGCTCTACAAATGAAGACATTCATGTTCTTTCTGCTCAATCATCGGAGAAGAAAGGAAAAAGAGGAAAGAAAGGATACTTCAAGAGGAATAGAGATAAAGGGTCAGATGGTGCTCCCGCATTCAAGAAGAAGTGGGACCTCTCCCAAGTCCAATGCTTTCGTTGTGACAAGTTTGGTCACTATGCAAAGGATTGCCCAACCAGGCCTAATCAGCATGCTTCATTTGCGGATATGAATAAGTTCTCTCCTCAGAAGGATTCTAGGGAATTTCTATTCTAAGTCATGGGCCTGTGTTCAAGCCGTGAAAGTTGTGTGATGTTCTGTGCTCAAGAGCAGTGTATCTTGCATCCATCAGAATATTTAAAGAGATAAGTATTCTTTGTTTGTTAAGTTATATCTTTTATTTGGATCTTGTAATTAGTAAAGAGAGATAGTGGTTTCTCTTGAATTGTGTTCACTAGCATAAGATCCTTTTAAGACTTCATTTATTGCTAGTCTTTTCATGTTGGTTGTGAAGATTTCTGAGTGTGACTCTAAAATAAAAAAAGAGAATTGAAAGTTCGATGGTGATTGGTCACATCAATATCATTCTCTAATGCATGATCTGTGATAGAGCCTTGAACTCTTGGAGAGAGTTGGTTCTACATGCTAACCACATAATGCATTCAAGAAATCTGTAGTTGTGCAGATTGTTTTTTGTTGTGCTAAGTTTGGCACTCTCGAGAGGAGTAAAAGATGGAAGAAAGAGTTATATCAAAATTATATAAAGATAAGTTTCTTTAGCCCTTCATTCTGATTTTTTGATATATTTCTCTTTAGGCTGATTTATTTATTCATGTATTATTCATAAATTCTTATGTGTTCATGCTATAACCTGAGATAGTAAACCTTGTATGATTCTAGTCTTGATATTTCTTTGGATAGTTATAAACTGTTAGTAATCTCTCTCTAAAATGCTTTGTGAACAGCTAGAAGTAGGAAGGTGATGAGAGATTGCTTAGCGATGAAAAGCTTGAGTCATCTTATGAGGAAGTCATGCCAACCAAAGAAATGATCAAGCGTGAAGTCACAACTTGCAGCCATGGAACTGAGCTAGTGGTTAGAGGGAGTTCACTTCCAGAAGTCTTCTTTGCAATCTCTGAAGCAGGGATCAAGAGGGAGTTTTGTAACTCATTGAGAAGAAGTGAAGATTACTGTATTGCAAGGCTAGGTGCTAAATCCTTAGAGGATCCCTTCAGCTGCTGAGATCAGAATTGCTCAAAGACTGTCATCTAGATTTGATATTGGTAGCTCCGCAAACCTATTCAGAATAGAGTGATCTGCTATGAGGTCTACCTTGAACTCTCTACAGTACCAGAGGTGTGCACTAAAAAACATTTATCTAAGGCAAGCATTGCAGGCAATCTTGGACGATGAGGTCAGAAGGTTGATGCAAGTACTTAAAGATTCAGAGGGAGCCTACTGAACCTAAAGAAGACGGTTGTGTTGCTGACCGGAAGAGCACCTCTGGATGTTGTTTCAGTTGAGGTCTACGATGACTTCCTGGTGTAGCAGGAAGCAGTCTTCAGTGGCACTGAGTACAGCAGGGCCCAAGTTTATTGCAGCTTGTGTGACAGCTCGAGAAGCAGTGTGGTTTCGTAAGCTCCTTGCAGGATTGTTTGGACAATCAATGGAGCCTACTATCATTCATTGTGATAATCAGTATCAGTGATCCTTGATAATGAGTTCTTTGAGAGAAGTTCGAGGTGAAATCCCTTGATAATGAGTTCTTCTTTGAGAGAAGTTCGAGGTGAAATCCCTTGATAATGAGTTCTTCTTTGAGAGAAGTTCGAGGTGAAATCCCTTGGTAATGAGTTCTTCTCTGTGAGAGAAGTTCGAGGTGAAATCCCTTGTTAATGCATTTTCCTCTGAGATGGAGGAATTTGAGGTGCAAGCCCTTGTTAATGCATTCCTCTTTGAGATTTGAGGTGAAAGCCCTTGTTTCCACCTTCTGAGAGAGTCATGGTGGATGTCATGTGTGTGACTCCATGACATATTTTGTACTTGTGTTTCACCCTCTAGGAGAGCCATGGTGAAAGTCATGTTGAGGTGACAACATCACGCAAGTGATGAACACTTGTACACACCATAGTATGGTTGTAGCCATTATGGTTGATATCGTGTTGAGGCGATATCTAATATCACGATGAGGTGATATTCTTCTTTTCACTTATGGTTGTAGCCATAGTGCTAGGCATCACGATGAAGTGATTTGCCTTGTGCAACTGGAAGTATCCTCCCTAGCTGAGAGGGAGTGTTGATGTTTAAATGCAGCTTCGGTCATTACTTCCAGCCATCTTCTTTACCTTACTTGTTAAATTAAATAATAGCTAAGAGGCTATTTAATTTATATGCATCAAGAGGCGTGATTTTCAATTAATGAAGAATTGTATGAGGCCGACCTCATTTTATCTTAGGCGCAATTCTCTATAAAGGAATTTCATTTATTATAGATGGCCGACTTCTTGATTATAAAATATATATTACTTATGAAGGCCGACTTGGAGATAATTGAAGAGGTGCGACCTCTCTCAATACATGTATATATATCCATTCATTTCTCTCATTGTTCATCATCGAATTCATTAGCCTTCATATTCATCTTTAGAGCAGTGCGAGTTTGTAAAGTGCAGATTGAGATCTGAGTATAAGGCAGAAATATTCAAGCAGTTTGTATCACTCAGTCCTGTACTTACATCAGTCTGTGATACTGATTTTTTTGGCTTAATCAGCCTCTATTGTAAAGAAGATTTTTCATATGTGAATCAATAATATAGGAGATATTATTGGCTGGGTTTTTCTCCCTCAAGAGGAGGGTTTTCCCAGGGTATCTGCTGTGTATTGTGTCTGATTTTAAATTGATTTTCTGTGCATTAAATCTGATCTTAAAATTTAACAATCTTAGACAGACATTCCAGAGGGAAGTAGAATAAAATAATCTAGAACCATAAAAAGAAAATAGTTTAGACAGGTTGAAAAGCTAGTGATAACATTTTTTCAATAATTTTCAGTATTTGTAACAAAAAAATCATAAAAGTTTTTAAAAAGCTAAGGATGACACATTCAAGGCCTCAAGAATAAGAATCAAAGACTTTGGTGTGACAAAAAATTTGTAGCGAAACATCCTTCTATTGAGAATGCATCTTATGTTACTTTGTCTTACAAAGGACTAAATCACAAGATTAGTTTTGACTTTCTTTTATCATGCAACTTAAATTGATTCAAAGAACAAATGCTTCCATCAATCTAATAACAGCATTATACAATAAGTCTCATCCTTAACAAACCAGAAAAGCGAACATATGAGACTATGCAACAAAAGAAAAGATTGTAACATCTTTAAGGAAATACAACTTTAAAAATATAGCTAACTCCTACTTGAAAAGACTCAGCTCTCCTATGCTAAGGAGGGAAGGGTCCTTGTGCAAAATATCATTACATGTTGACTTCTACAGGAATCCAATAGCAGTTAATTGTAATGCATGCAATAAAAATTTGCAGCTGTCCTTGATCATCCAACTATCTCCAATGAGAGTAGCTCTCCAAAGCAGGATGCACTGGACAAATAATAAAATTCAGCTTGAAACCAAGACCAAATGTTCTCTTTCAAGGACATCTCCAAAAGACTCAATCCATAGATTCCTCTCTACCAATGATATTGCTTAGAGAATTTGTAGCCCAATCTTTTTGAAGTTTTGTCTTGGATGCCAAACTAGGATGGATCACTAACCACCCCAAAACTTTGTTGGAAAGAACATTGTAATTTCTAGATAGACAGGCACATTGTATCCATCAACCTCCACCACTTGTTCAATGCAGAGCAAGAGATGCAGTATCTCATTGAATCGCATATGTATCAAATTGCACGAGGCATTCCATCAAAACTCCATTTCCAATCTCTTCAAAAAGGACCTAAGACTTGTAGCCACATTTTAAAAAGACATCTTTCAAAATCATTCTACAAAGATTCTGATAAATAGGTTGGACCACTATATTTAACTTCTGCTTGATTTTAACTTGATCAATTTTGCTTTTATTGAAATTCACGATTCAACAAATCCATGAAATGAAACAAAAACGCTTCTCAAACTAACTCTTTTCCAGCAAACATGGGGGCAAAGACTAAGCTGACCTCTTGAAAAGTGAAAGTCCAAATAGATCTTGAAGCTAGATACCAATTATCCTAGGACCCCTAAAATTGCCAATGAAGAAAGGCAGACACAACATTCCAAGTAGCCCCTCCTTTAAATCAGTGTTCTATTGACACATTTCGATTCTATATGCTTTTGAATTTGATGGCATTGTTGTGTGAGGAAAGTTGTTTAATGGGTTAATTTCTTGTGAATGTCGATGACAACATAAAAAGTCACTAATATTTGTGTCTAGTATGAATAAACATATGGTAATCTAAAAAAATAGTCAGCAAACATCATTATTCCACATTTACCCTTCAAAATGCATTAAAACATCATCCTTGATGTCCAAGTGCCTAAGAAACGATATAAGTCAAAATCAAAGTTACAAGAGTCGTTGACTACATGGCAAGACCACTATTCTAGGCCCAAGTAAAAGCCAAGACAAGGCCATCCAAACCAAATTGCATGCCTCAGCAATTTTTCTAATAGAATTGTGAGTTTGACAAACTCACCAAGTCTCCTAAGATCCAAAAGCTATAAAATAATTTCCAATATGCAACGTTAGTATTTGGGATAACTTGTCTCTTCATCAATCCTTGTTTACTATTTACTACACTATCGATTGCAATAATATATAGATACAAAGTGATATATACCAAATTGATTGTACAATAATAACACAGTTATGCTTTATTGAGGATAGTGCTTGATGACAATGAATGTAAATTAGGGAGGACAGTACACAAATCAAACACCTTCCCTAACTATGCCAATTCTATTTAGAGGGCCCAACAGCTATCAATTAGACCATGACAATTAGTAACCACTTGTAACTATTTATAAACTGTTAGCTAAAGCTAACAATTTACATTTGTATTGGATCATGGGTTGTAATGTCCCCATTCTAGTCAGTTTCAAGAGTAGTTGAGTTAGCCTATTTCTTGGACCCCTGTAGGCTGACAGGATCTGGTTAGGGGGTCAGTAGCCGTTTTGGTGGGTGTTGTCATTTCCCACTCCTTCACTTCAGTATTGGTTTCAGTACAAGCATTTGTCGTTCAATGTTCGCCAGCTTCTGACAGCACGGAATAATACTGAGTTTGGAGGGAGTTATGATTATTTACGTGGTTGAGTTAATTATTTAACTTATTGGTATATTATAAAGTCATATTGACTTTATAAAAGATTTAAAAAGCCACTTCAATATATTAAATTGATGACTTCAGACTATAAAGTGAAAAAATAAATCACTTAAGTCAAAAAGTGCGCTCAAGTATTTAAAAGGCAACTATTGAAATGATTTAAATACATTTTAAATGTATTTAATTACAAAAGTGGTGTCACTTCTTGAAAGTCGTGCCTTTTTGAGGTTATAAGGCAAATGAAGCAAATCGACCTCATTATTATGTGATTATTTGACTTTGCTTCAAAACTTCTCTGTGATTTTTGTCTAAGGGCAAGGGTTTCAAGATTTCTTCATTGGATAGCGACAATTCTTCATTGAATCAGTGATTGTGAGACTGTGACAGATCAATTGAATGGTTGCAATTGAGGGAACTTCATACAGAAGTTCGTATGTGCTACATCAGAGTTTTATTCAGTATTTTTCCAGTTTGTAATAAGGGAGAAGGCTTCATGTCTTGGGCACCATCTTCAACAGTTTCTTTGCTTTCAATGAAGGATATTCATCACCTACAGAGGCCATACCATTTGCATTGGGTGGCGTGTCTCCTGGAAAGGGCGTGTGAAGAAGGAAGCCAAAACGCCTTGCTTTTGGTTCATTTCTTGACTTCATCTCTGGCGTCTACCCCTTTCAGCACATCTCCAGTTTCAAAGTGGGAGAAAGTAGATCTGAGCTCCAGGCGTGCTATTTCATCAATTCTAACCATTCCTGCCTGGCATGTGCAAAATTTCTTTATTTAAATAATCTGGAGAGTTTCGGGTATGTCTCTTGTATACAACTTCTTTGTATGAATTGCCAGATCTATAATACAATTACCGTTTCTTAGATTTAGTTTTAAATTTAGTTTTATCTCCATATATGCTTGGTGCACCTTCTACTTTTGTCTACAATTCTTCTTTAAAATTCATCAAAAACCAAACAAAACACAAAAATAGGCAGTTATTGTTTAGAGGTTGAGTTGGAGCCAGTTAGGCTCATCACATGGGTCTTCCTTTAGAGTCATACTGGATTTGGCTTCTTGGCCCATTGTTGTTATTCTACTGGTCGTTATTTCTTCTCTTGTTGTGGTATCCGCCTAGAGATGCATTATTGTTATTATTTTGTGGCTTAGGAGGTGTGGTCGGAGGGGTTGATTGTTCCCCTTGGGTGAAGAGCACTTGTGCGCTTCTTGTTTTTAAATTGTACTGGCATTCCTTGATGGAATGTCCCATTACCTGACAAATGTCACAAAATGATTTTTTTGAGCAATTCATTTTAGTGTGACCTACTTTATAGTCAATGCACCATACTTCTATGATTTTTTTTGAGTTTTCTTTGTTGGCCTTCAGTTCTTTCATCATGCGCATCATGTCTTGCCTTAGGGCTTGGATTGTCTTTGATTCTTCGTCACTACTTTCCTTTGTACTCTCGTCATCACCTATCTTTTCTTCCCTCAGGAGGATGTTTTGTTTTCACTTTCAATGTCCACTTCCCGATTGTAAGCATCGGCATATGAGGACGGAGGTACCACTTTCATCTTTTCCCACAATGAGGGGATCGATCCCCCAATGAACCACCGCTTCTTTAGCCCATCGATTGGTTGGTTCTCCAATTTCAATAGTACTTCTTTGAGACTACAGTTGTAAGCTCGTATGTTTTTTTGTTTTCCCTGTTTGGTGTTATAAATCTCAACGACGATCTCATTGTCGTCCCACAATAATCTAAACTCTGCCTCGAACGGTTTTCTCATTGCATCCCATGAGGCTCTATCTTCTGCTGCCAATTCGGTGAACCAATTTATGGCTATGCCTCGTAGCATTGTTGGGAACGCTCTTAGCCAATAGTCTGTCTTCTTGGCCGCTCACTATCCATATGGTCTCACAAGTTTTGCAATGTCTAATCGGATCCTCTGACCCATTCCCTGTAAATTTTGGCAGTTTCTACCTTTCCACGCTCACACTGGCTGGCGGAGTCACCATCTTCCTTCCCTAATGTGTTCCTTGTGTATTGGACTTGTTTGGACTATTTCACTCAATATGTTCCGGTGCCTATCCTGCACTGACAACCACGGACAATTCCTTCCCTCATCCACCTTTATTGTCGTCTGCACTCTGGGAATCTTGGGGATCGTTCTTGCACTCCCCCCGTCCTAGGGGTTTTTGGTTTGAATCCTCCAATTCTTGGCTCTTCTCCCGAGATGGATACTTCGCAGATGCGACGTATGTTATTCTCAAATACTTCAGTTACTTCATTTTCAGGGTCTCTTTCTTCTTCGTCGTCCAATGTTGTCTCTATGGACAGTTGTCCTGCTTTGTCCAAGAGCAATAAGTGTCTGGCAATTTCTTCCCACTCTCCATTGGAAGATTCGCCAATGACGGTTTTCTTTTCTCTCCCACTTCAGCTTCAGTTGACACTTCAGCTCTTGTCGATGGGCTTGGACTTTCAAGCAGAAATCCTTTTGTATCTTAGGCAATTCTACTTAATCACCTTTGTCATTCCCCTTGTTCTCTTACTCTAAGGGATCTTCGTACCTGTTCTTCTGACAATTCCTAACCACTTGGAACTCATATCTTGTCTTTGTTCGGTCATACGGGCATTAATTTCCGAGAGTACGCCTACGATTGGTGTCTCATTCTTCCTCCTCTCGTGTTTTCCGTGCTTCGTATCGTTGCAATATTTGTTGTCTTCTTTGTTCTCTGTCTTTGTCAACATGAAGACCTTGGTGTATGATGTAGTGATGTGCTATCAATCTCGGCAGTCTGTCGAGAAGACAATCCACCTCGAGGTTGACAGTCAAATTGTCCTAGATGGCTGCTTGAGGGGCCTCTCTCCTAAGAGCTTCCCATTGTACGTATTCCTTTAGCAAGATGTCCCACAGGTTTATCAAGTCTTCAGTCAACGCATCTTCTCCTTCTTCATTTGTTTGTATCGGTTCTTCGGCTGGCTGACCCCTTAGAGCGCCATGGTTCCCATCTATGTTTCATCCACCAAAAAGAAAAGTTTGATTCCTATGGAGAAGCCTACAATAAAATAGAACATATCATGGAAGATCTAGGGAAGGAGATATCCCTAGAGGTACATTTGCACCAACTAACACTTGAGGCTGCTCCAGTAGTGTGGATTTGGTGTACTTCAGCTTTGAGTTTGTACAATTTGTCCATGCATTACTTCAAGTGATGGTTAGCTATGACCTTGCATTCCCTAGAGCTCTTGATTGTGTGAGCCATCTCCATAAGCTTTGTCTAAGCTTGCTTCTGAACCACTATAATTTCAGCCACTTTTTCTTTTACCCTATGCTCCTCCAAGTTTCCAAGATGATGTTAGCAAGGGCAGGGGGGAAGGCATCGGGGGGGGTGTTTCTAGTAGAAGTTTTTTTGAGGCCATTTTTTAGGGGACAATTATTAAAAAATTAGAAATTTTCAAATATTCATATGATAATATTGATAAAAAAATTCATCATAGACATTATAGAACCTTAATACATAACAATAGACTTGAACTGAGATTTCATATGAGAATTGACAAACTGTAATGTCCCCTATCCTAAATTCCTAATTTGCCCTAGACTTCGCTTATTGTTTGCCAATTAGGGTTAGGGTTTCACCTTCTCAAAAAAATGTTTCCTCTAATGAAGTGATTCTAGATTGGAACCTGCATTCCACATGAACAACAATCCAACATACATGCACATATAGTGTTAGCATTAACATCATGGCATCATGTTCATTGATTGATCACAAATGTAACTATTACATACTAAGAAAACACTTTGCCTACTAGAGGAAGCCAACAAAGCTTATAAGCAATCTAGTTCTACCACCCCTCCGTGGCCCATCTCTTCCTTGGTCCAGGCAGACTTGAGTGGGACCCTAAGCCAACCACCCCTCCATGGCCCATTCCTTTCTTGGTCCGGGCGGACTTGAGTGGAACCTCTACTCATCCATGGCCCCTTCTTGCCTTTGGATCAGGCAGATCTTAAGTGGACTTTTCCACTCATCCATGGCCCATCCTTACCTTCGGATGGGGCGGATCTTAAGTGAGGCCTCTAGGCTGTACCACTTTTCTCAAGCCCTTCCTCTAAGCAAGTTTACAAACACTGATACAATCTTTAGGCATGTTGGTGTTTCAATTCGCACCTCTAGAATATGAATTAGAAACAAACAGCTATGCACAAATAAACTGCTCTTCAAATTAGGAGGGGAAGCTCCCTCTTTGCTAATGATGCTTAAAGAAAGTAAACTAAACTAATTTTCCAATCTTCTTGTTCTCAGCTAAGAGCACAAGGTTATAAAAAAACTCTAGCGTCGTAACTGAGATTTTCTCTTTTTGAATTTCAACTACGACTAAGCCTACTATAATAACGCTTTTACAACTCAAGTAAACTCAGAGCTTGAGAGTTAAAAGTAAACAAGGAATGATCTTTGACACATATACTTAAACAAATTTTCTCTCAACGCACACCTGAAGACTCATTGTACTTTTCAATGCAAGCTGAAATAAAGATTATCTAAGCAGAACATATAAAACAAAACTTAAGAGAGTAGATCAAAGCAGCAAAGCAAGCATAAGATTTCCTTTCTCAAATTTCAAATAACAATGATTACACTTCTGGGACAGCAGATTTGTAGCAATAATAATTTACAGTTTAGTGATCAACCAGAATACACTTGACACAAAACACATAAACTGAACAATATCTTGCAGCAAAAGGCAGGCATGCAAGCTTGCTCTTACAGTAAGTGAATAGACACTAAATAACAACTTGCAGGCAAAAGTAGGCTCAACAATTTGCTATCACAATAACAGTTAAAGAAAAATGGGCAAAGTTGCCCTTATTTATACACAAGCGAGGAGCAGGGAACCCTAAAATCTCCTTGCTTTTACAACAAGACTTGCCAACTCACAAGCTTTATTTCTAAAACTAAAACATGACAACTAACTAACAACCTGCTGAAAGCAAAAAATAGGGAAAATTCCAACTATTACAACTTGATTCTTTCTCTTTCACAAAGAATAGATAAGCATGAGACAAGAATAGCAAGAAAACTCAGAAAAAGCGTCGAGTTAACTGCTGCTTTCGAGTTCTATTCTTTGAAAATATCGCTGCCCCACAAAGGTACTGATTTTTCTCCAAAAAGCGGATTTTCGAAAAACGCTGAGGTCTGGGTTTTGTAGACAATCAAATTTTGAAGAGACCCAATTCGTTAGATTCTAAAAAAGTTGAGGGCTTCCCGAAAAAGCAGATTTTTTGGATATATAAAATTTTCCAATCTTCAAGAGGAACAAAAAGCAAATGGACCCAAATCGATGAAACTGAAAAACCTAACCACCTATTTCTGAAATGCAATGCCCTAGAAGATTGGATCATGAAAAAATGTGCCTCTATGCATCCCAATCTTGATTCCATGAAGAAAACTGAAAAAGCACCCCATTTGAGCCTCTAAATCTTGGATAGCAAAACATTGTGTGTTTCCTCCTCCAAACGCCAACCTGCAAAATATGTGAGTAATGGATGCAAAAACCTTCTTAAATAGATGTTGAGGACGAGAAAACGTTTTAAAACTTTGAAGTCAATCCGAAAGCAGGTACATTGAATGTAGACAGCTTTTGAACGATGAAGGATAAAACTTGAAAAATTGTCTAAGCATTGAACCTTGGGCGCCTTTCCTCTTCAAAGCTAGAATATTTTTCAAGATTTTCAACTTTGCTTGTTTTTTTGACCTCAGTTTGATCTTCGTTTCCAGATGTTTGACAGATGCGGTGAATAGGCTGACAGATTCATGGCGAAGCCTGATCAAATTGGAGAAGATTGTTCTGGAGGCTGCAACTGCTAAAAACTAACTCTAAACCCTCAAAATCTTGCGTGCCCTTGACTAGCTAGGGCGCCCAACTCCTCCAAAGTTTGAATATTTTTTGTATTTTTCATCTTTTCATGTTTTCTGATCTTCAGGTAAACTTTCTATTGAATTCACAATTCCGATTGTTCAGGAGGTCCGATGAATTGGATGTTGGATTCATTGGATAGCATGACGAAATCTAAGATACTCTTCTTGGAGGTGACTAACCCTAATTCTAACTTTTGAATTTTCAAAAGCTTGGGCGCCCCTGGCTAGCTGGGGCGCCCAAGCATCCCAGAGTTGGCCATTTTTTGGACATTTCCAACTTACTTTTGATCTTTTTCCGTTTTGCACATGTTTATGCCTCTGTTCAATTTGCAATATCTGGTGTGTTTGACAAATCTTCCGAGCTTGCTTGTAGAAACTCGTTTTCTCACGATTCCGGAACTAATTGTTTTTGCTTTCTTTTTTTTGAGTATTTTGATTTTTTTGTGTTTTTGCATTTAAAGATAAAAATGCGATTTTGAAAGATGATGCTTGCAAAATTTAAATAAAATATTACAGTGCTAAATATGATGTAATCTAATTGATATATTGATGCCAAACCATTTATTGTTCCTCCAGACTATTTACAACTGTGATCAGACAACATGCATAGTAAAAATCAATAACCCTTATTCAGAAAACCTGGTTATTGCAGCCGCCATTAATGATGAAGATTTGAGTATGGCAACCATTAGAAAAGCTTTCTGCAGCCTCGTGATTGATGCAGACCATTCCAAAGATCAATGCGTCCCATCTTGTGAAGACAGAAGACCAGGCGTCCAGGCTAGAATGCAAAGTACGGCCCTCAAGCTGATTGGTACGGCCTCCAAACAGCAGCAATAAAAATCCGTACACTCTTGGACCTGATGCCAAATGTATATCAACCAGCCGCTCAAAGAAAAACATTGTCTCTGGATAATTATTAATCAAACCCTGAATGACAACTTCTCAATATGCTCTGTAATAACTTCTGGATGAAGCTATTTCATTGACAGGAAATAAATCAGATCATATTTCACAGCCTCTGAACTGCAGACACTGAAGATGGCTCGTTCTCCAATGCAGAAGAAAACGGTCAACCCTAGGTTTCGTTCTCTGGAAGAGGAATTATGGAAATCAATATTGTAAGAGACCAGGTGTCTCTCAACCCAAACCCCTGACTGCAAATACTGATTTTTGTTTGTTTTGTGTTTTTTGTGTTTTTGATGGGTTTTTGCAATAAATGATAAATTGCGATTTTGAGAAATAAATCAAGGCGTCCAGGCTAGAATGCAAAGTACGGCCCTCAAGCTGATTGGTACGGCCTCCAAACAGCAGCAATAAAAATCCGTACACTCTTGGACCTGATGCCAAATGTATATCAACCAGCCGCTCAAAGAAAAACAAGGCGTCCAGGCTAGAATGCAAAGTACGGCCCTCAAGACAAGGCTAGAATGCAAAGTACGGCCCTCAAGCTGATTGGTACGGCCTCCAAACAGCAGCAATAAAAATCCGTACACTCTTGGACCTGATGCCAAATGTATATCAACCAACCGCTCAAAGAAAAACATTGTCTCTGGATAATTATTAATCAAACCCTGAATGACAACTTCTCAATATGCTCTGTAATAACTTCTGGATGAAGCTATTTCATTGACAGGCAATAAATCAGCTGATATTTCACAGCCTCTGAACTGCAGACACTGAAGATGGCTCGTTCTGCAATGCAGAAGAAAACGGTCAACCCCAGGTTTTGTTCTCTGGAAGAGGAATTCTGGAAATCAATATTGTAAGAGACCAGGTGTCTCTCAACCCAAACCCCTGACTGCAAATACTGATTTTTGTTTGTTTTGTGTTTTTTGTGTTTTTGATGGGTTTTTGCAATAAATGATAAATTGCGATTTTGAGAAATAAATGCAATAAAAATTTATAAATAAATAACAACACTTCAATAACACTATTCAGATGAAGGCGCATATATTTATTGATCCTCTGAACTCATATAATAAATAAAATCGATCACAGAAGAGTAAAACAATATTTTTATTAAAAGAGAACCTAAATACTTGCAGCCATCAAAACAGATGAAGAAAGGTACGGCTGAATAAGATAATCAATCCTCAGGCTCTGAAATCAATGCTGAAGCTCCAAATACCCTAGGCGCACAAGATCCAATGAACAGAAGCTGAGAAATGAAGGCATGATCTCTTGTGAAGGAAAGTACGGCCTTGCTGGTACAGAAAAGTACGGCCCAGCAGCAGCATTAAATATGGTACGGCCTCAATAAATGAAGTGCCAGATCTCTGTGAAATGATCTCTAATAGGTCGCCCCAATCAACTGATGAATAATCTCTGTAAATCCTTCCTGAATCGATCCAATAAGCTCAACTGCAACCTCTGTATGAAGTCACCAAGTACGACAATCTTCAACTGGTATTTCACAGTCTCAATATGCCAGATCTTGAAGAGGGAACGTTCTCCAAAATCAATTGTCTGCTGAAACCCTAGGTTCGCAAACTCCAATGCTCAGAGAGAGAATAAGACAAATTGAATAATCATAACATAAGAGTTCGATTTGTCCTGGCAGTGTATATATAACCCCTTTCAAAAATTCGACCCAAGCTTCTTTTTAATAATCATTTAAATAAATGATTAAATGCGCCTTTATTAACTTAGGAGAAAATAATAAATAAATGGCGTCCATCTCTTAATGAATAAATAATTATTCATTATAATAAATATTCCTCTTTATTATAAAGTATTAAAAATACTTTATAATAAGCCATTAAATATTAATATTTAAATAAATTAATAAAGTGACTTTATAACATAAAGTCAAAATATCAATTATTTAATAATCATTAAATACTCCATTTTTCTCCATCTATCCATCAAACTGACAAACTGGGTCGACTCCGAGCTAACCAGCTGAACCAGGTGCCCTGCCCAAAATAGCAGGTTCCGCCTGCCTGACTTACTATAAATAGTAAGTAACTGAAAAACCCTTCTGAAAGATCCTGCGAAGGCCCAACCTGAATCAACTAAAAGAATGATGCTCCCGAACACTGGGTAACTGCCTCAATTGATCCTCTACACATATCTGTCAGCCTACGAGGATCAGAATGATAGGCTAACCTCAAATCCAGCTGTGCTGACTAGGAAGGGGACATCACAAATATCATAAGCAATTCATAATGAAGTTTTCACAAGTGAAAACCTTATATTCTTTCAAGAGGGTCGACTACTCTCAAAAAGCACCATTTAAATAAAAATTGAACTTCACTTTTAATAATTCCATAGTTTGGGTGCCCAAAATAATTATAATTAATAATTGAACTTGGCCCCCTTTCCATGATGGTCGACCCCTTCCATAGAGTCACTTAAGTTATAATATTTAATTATATTATAACTTTATAATATAAACTTCAATTAAATTAATATTTATTTTGGCAAATAAATATTAATATCTCTCTCAAAATAAGTCCAATTGACGAACCGTCTGAAGCCGGATGATAAGTGACTGAATCTGCATATGACCAGACCATACTACTAAAAATAGCAGGGGTGCTCCACTGAGTGTCTCCACTTACTAAAAATAGTAAGTCAAGCAAATGATGTCCAAACGACCCCGAACGAAAGCCAAACTGAATGATTCTAATAACTGAAGCCAAGCCATGCCTCCACAAGACCCTCTATCCACCCTATCAGCCTACGAGGGTCACATAATAGGCTAATCTCAAGAACTGAGAGATGTCAACTGGAAGGGGACATTACATTGCTGATGAATCCATTGAAGAGCCTATTCAAATCTAAAGGAAATGTTCTAGAGGTTACAAACCCTAATTGTAGCATTTAAGTACTTAAATCCTTGGGCGCCCAACTTTGATAGACTTAGTCATTTTCAAATGTTTTTCAATTTTCAATTTTGACCTTCCATGCTTTGTCCCCCATTTGATCCAAAACTATTGGTGACTAATGAATCTGATGATCTGCTGAGACATTCACCGAATAGCCTAAGGAATTCAGAAAAAGATGATCATATTTGCAAACCCTAAAAGTTGGATTAGATCTTTCAAAACCCTAGGCGCCCCTGGCTAGCTGGGGCGCCCATAGTTAATTACTAGGGCAGTGGGGAGTCACGTCTTTTTTTCCATGTCCCTTGCGCCTATTGTTAATTACTGCTTTTGATGATTAATCATAGTTTCTTTATAGTTATCACTGCATGCTCGTCATGTGCGGATCACAAATGATTACGATAAGAAGAGTCTGAGGATACTATTTAAATATCATCTTAGGGGCCCGATGAAAGTCAAATAATAGAGGCATTGATTTATTTGGTGGTTGTGATAGATAATAGAGCCGGCTGATGTCTTCATTCGCTATATCATTCTGCTGTCTTTGATTTATAGTATTAATTGTTTATTATAATTTTTTATGGTAATATTTTATCTATGTTAATTAAAGTAATATTTTAAATTGGAATCACCTATATTCATATCCTGTTGTTTATTTGAATTTAGTTGCTAATTATCATATCCTACAAAAATGATAATAATAATGTTAATTTATTTGACATTATAATTATAATATTATCTCATATAATTATAATTATGATAGCAATATTGAGATTATCTATATTTTAATATTCGTTTGATCTTATTATTTGTATTTCAATATGTTATAATTTAGGGGACATGACACAAACAAATTAATGAAATTTAAGAGCTTTCACTATCAATGTGCATTATATAAGAATTACAACAAAATGCCCAAAGGCTGCAAGTTTCAACAACAAAATATAGAAAGAAAAAAAATCTATAACCGTCCCTAATCAACTTTTGCCTCTAGTAGGTCGACATCAAAATCGAAGTATGAGTCCAAGTCACTGCCACTATAAAGGGTTGTCTCATGCAATGAAACCCTAACCAGCCCCTCCTATGCCTCTTCCTCTTTAACCTGTATAGCAGTTTTGAGATCAACATTCCAACGTGAAGCTAGAGTCTAGTGATACTCATGGGTCTGTTGATCCTATAGCCACAAGGCACTATGTAAGGCTACCAACTTCTTCAGTTGTCTAGAGGTAAGGTTGTTCCTATTGACTAACTAAATGAATATGTGGACCAATTCCTCTCTCCAACAAAGGAATTGACAACCTATGAAAGAAGGTGAGTGGCAAGTACTATCAGCTCTAGAACATCCTTGCCATGCCACATACACCATCCAATAGGACCAGTCTGAGCTAATATAGCTCTATCTATCCCTGTCTCTAGTTTGTTGAAAGTTGGACCACAAAGATTGACAAAGACAAATCACCATGTGTGAAGTAAAGAAGACTCCTCATCAACATACAATTTTTGAAGAGCCTTCATGAGCCCTTCTTTCACCTCTTCGTCATAAAATGGAGGCACTCTTATAGGCCTAGCTACATACCATTTGGGATTTAGAGCATAGGTTGCCATATCTTTTAGTTTTTATGATCAGATTAGAGCACAGAAATTTAATTCAAAATCAACACAATAACACAGCAGATACCCTGGGAAAACCCTCCACTTGAGGGAGAAAAACCCAGCAACAATATATCACTTATATATTGAATGTCACAACAATTGTCTCCTTTACAATGGGGCCGATAAGAAGGCCAACAAGAAACACCACAATCTGATGTAAATACAGAAACAAAGTGATGTAATCTACTGATAATGATCTCAGCCTTCTACACAAATATCGATCTGCTCTTGAGACAAACTCGCACTTGTGAAAAACTCGAACTTGAGATGAATGGATGTGAATGAAATGAATGAATGCCAAACAATGAAATGCCATCGATCATATATACAAGTGAAATGGAGGACGTAACTCTTCAAGGCAATATGTCGGCCCATCATAGAAGAATGTGTCCCTTCAAAATCGCGTCCGTCATGAAGGAATGTGCCTCTTCAAAGATCATGTCCAATAAGCAAGAAGTCAACCTAATAAAAAAATCGTGACTCTTCATGAATGAAGTTGGCTTCACTTAAGATGAATTCGCACCTCCTCAATAATTAAATATTGTTAATATAAATTGTGCCTCTTCATTAAATCGCTGACTATAAATTAAATAGCCATTGGCTACAATTTAATTTATCATGTAAGGAGATCAGTTGGAAGGAGACACCCGACGCTGTATGATAGCATCAACACTCCCTCTCAGCTAGGGAGGATACTTCCAGCTGCATAAGACATATCACCTCATCGTGATAACCATCATGGCTACACCCATGTATGGTATGTACAAGTGCTCATCACTCAACGTGATGCTGTCACCTCATCGTGACGTTCACCATGGCTCTCCCAGAGGGTGAAAACACAAGTACAAGAAAATCATCACAGACTCTCTCATGTGATGCTGTCGTGGAGTCACACACATGACATCCACCATGGCTCTCCCAGAGGGTGGAAATTCACCTCAAATCTCAAAGAGAAATGCATTAACAAGGGCTTGCACCTCAAATCTCTCTCAAAGAGAAATGCATTAAAGATCACTGATACTAAGACTTCTTCTCAGCTAGGGCTTGATTCTCCACCATACCAAGCTTGTCTCGAAAGTACACAAACTTTACCCTAGAGAGAGGCTTGATGAGAATATCTATCGTCTGCTCATCAGTGTTGATATACTTCAACTGGATTGCTTTCCTCAATACCATATCTCTGATATAATGGTATTTGATCTCAACATGTTTAGTTTTGTCATGAAACACAAGATTGACAAAAAGCTTCACACAACTCTGGTTATCACAATGAATGATAGTTGGCTCCATCGATTGTCCAAACAATCCTGCAAGGAGCTTCCGAAGCCACATTGCTTCTCGAGCTGCCACACAAGCTGCAAAATACTCGGCCTCTGTTGTACTCAATGCCACAAAAGACTGCTTCTTGCTACACCGGGATATCATCGCAGACCCCAAACTGAAGCAACATCCAAAGGTACTCTTCCGATAGGTAACACACCCTGCCCAATCAGAATCAGTATAACCATGCAGCTTCAAATCCACACCTAAAGAATATCTCAACCCATATCCAATTTTGCCACGCAAGTATCTCAAGATATGTTTTGCTGCAACTAGATGTATTTGCCTTGGTTCACACATGAACTGACTAAGTGCACTCACTGCATAGCAAATATCCAGTCTAGTATTGACTAGATACATCAACTATCCAATCAACTGCCTGTACATCGTGGAATCCACCAGATCTGAACTAGCTGCAGCCTCTTTCAACTTATGCAAGTTGGTCTCCATAGGCGTAGACATGGATTGGCAATCCATCATACCAAACCTCTTCAGAATATCAATAGTATACTTCCCTTGACTTAGAATCATCTCATTTGGCTTTTGCAAGACTTCTAAGCCAAGGAAGTAATGCATGAGACCAAGATCCTTCATTTCAAATTCAAAAGCTAACTCCTTACATTTGATAATGAGGTGATCTTCTCCAGTAAGAATCAAATCATCAACCTATAGAACCAAGATCAATGCTTCACCATCAATTACCTTAAAGTAGAGGTTTGAATCAACATCATTCTTGGAGAAACCCAAGCTCATCAGGTAACGATCAATCCTTTCGTACCAAGCACAAGGAGCCTGCTTAAGGCCATAAAAAGCCTTCTTCAGCCTGCACACATGAAACTCCTTCCCATGCACCTCAAAACCATCAGGTTGCTCAATGTATGCCTCTTCCTCAATTACACCATTCAGAAATGTTGTCTTCACGTCCATCTAGTGAATCTTCCATCCTTTAGATGCTGCAATAGAAATGATGGTCCTGACTGAAGTATAGCGAGCAACTAGAGCAAAGGTTTCCTCATAGTCAACTCCCTCTTTCTGTGAGAATCCCCTAGCCACGAACCTAGCCTTATACTTCTCAATGCTCCCATCAGCCGCATGCTTGATCTTGAAGAGCCACTTAGAAGATACCACAAATTTGCCTTCAGATCTAGGTACGATGTCCCAAACATCATTCTTGAGAATGGATTGATACTCCTCTCCCATAGCATCTCTCCAAACCTGCTGACTAGAAGCTTCCTCAACACTGGAAGGCTCGAACTCAATGATTTGACTCATTAAGGCAACATAGCTGGAAAACTTATGAGGTCTCTTACTTTCTCTGAATGTTCCTCTCGGGGCTGCAAACCTTTCTGCCTCCTGCATTGTTTTCCTGGCCCAAAGAGGTCTTTTTCTTCTAATCACAATATCTGTAGGCCCATCAGTAGGTTCCAAGGGTTCAACTGGATCATTATCTTCTTTAGGTTCGGGAGCCTCCCTCTGAATCTCAGGAGCATGGTCAACTTCCATATCCTGAGGAGACTCTTCATTATCAATCTCCGTATGAGTGCCCTTGGATCTTCTGAATGCAACATCCTTCTCAAATGTAACATCCCTACTGATCTCAATCAACTTCTGGCCTAGAATGTATATTCTGTAGGCTTTTGATGTCTCACTGTAACCTACAAATATCCCCTTCTTGCCAGAAGGTTCCAACTTTGTCCTTTTGTCCTTAGGCACATGAACATATACAAGACAACCAAAGATCCTCAAGTGATTCACTTCCGGCTTCACCACTGTGAATGCTTCTTTGGGAGTCATGTTCTCCAAAATGCGGTGTGGGCTTCTATTCTGAACATAGACAGCTATCCTGGATGCTTCAGCCCAAAGGAAGGCTTGCAAATCTTGGTCATGAATCATGGCTTTAGCTACTTCCACAATAGATTTGTTCTTCCTTTCAACAACACCGTTCTGTTGAGGATTATAAGGGACACAGAATTCCCTCTTAATCCCTGCTTCAATACAAAAATTACGAAAGCTGCCGGAAGTGTATTCTCCTCCGTTATCGGATCTCAAAACTTTGATTTTCTTCCCGGACAAGTTCTCTACCTGAGCTTTGAATTCCTTGAACCTTTCTAATACCTCCTCAGATTCTTTAGATTTCAAGAAATAAATCCAAGTCTTTCTAGAGTAGTCATCAATAAAAATAATGTAATACAAGAAACCACTCGAAGAAGCAACAGACATTGGACCACATAAATTAGAATGAATAAGATCTAGAATACATTTGGATCTACTTTCACTACTATGAAATGGACCTTTTGTATTCTTACCCAAAGTGCAGCCTTTGCAAGTACCTTCATGCTCCTGGTTGAATCTCGGAAGACCCGTGACCATTCTCTCCATAATAGGTAGTGCTCGAAAGTGAAGGTGTGCCAATCTTCGATGCCAAAGTTCACACGAACTTGAAGAATCATGCAATAGAGCCTGAAGTGGACAAGTGCACAGTCTGTAGAGGCTGTCATGTCTAACTCCAATCACCCGAGCAGTTTTGATGTTTGAGTTCTTTGTCCATGCAAGAACTTTGCCTTTTGAAAATGCAACTTGGTACCCCTTGTCCTCCAAGGCTGAAATAGAAACAAGGTTTCGATTGATGCCTGGAACAAATAGCACATCACTCAATTGCAAGGAAATGTCGGAATCCAAGTGAAGAGAGGAGGTCCCAACTCCTTTCACAGAGTAACCAGCATCATCTCCAATAATGACTTGTTCACTAGAATCTCTCTCCACCAAATCAGTTAGATGCTCCCTAAATCCGGTGATGTGGCGAGAGGCACCACTATCAATCAACCAAGTGTTGGTGTTGGTAGGTACATTGCTTGACAAGGTCGAAGAGAATAGAAATTCACTTGAATCCTTCTGCGGAGAGATCTCATCAACATCACCAATGGTAGCTTGCTACTTAGGCCTGGTTGGACAGTCCTTTGCATAGTGACCATACTTGTCACATCTAAAACATTGGACTCAAGAGAGGTCCCTCTTCTTCTTGAATGTCGGAGCATCATCAGTTCCTTTATCTCAGTTCCTCTTGAAATATCCTTTCTTTCCACCTTTCCCTTTCTTCTTGGAGGATTGAGTGGTGAGAACATGAATGTCTTCATTAGTGGAGCTTTGACCAATAACTCTCGCAGCCAACCTAGACTCTTCTTGAATGCAATCCGCCCTCAAACAATCAAACTTGGAAAGTTTCGATCTCAAACTAATTCCTTGAATGTAAGACTCCCAAGATGAAGGAAGACCATTGAGAGCCAACATGGTCAAATCCTTGTCATCAACAATATGACCAATAGTAGAGAGTTGATCTCTCAACTCGGCAATCTTCATGAAGTAAGCGATCACAGATTCTCCTTTCGCCATCTTAACATGATGGAGTTGTTGCTTTAGTGCAAGAGCACGGCTTGTGTTGTTGATCTCATACATCTCCTCCAAAGACTTAAACATCTCCTTTGCCGTCTTCAACTTGGAGACGATAGGAACAATATGGTCCTTCACATAATCAACTAACATCTTCTTCACCTTAATATCTTTCTTCTTCCATTGAACCTTCTCTTCCTCATCCGTAAGCTCAGGGACTTTGCTCTCCACAAACTCAGCCAATTCATTTTCCTCCAAGGTGAGCATAATTATGAATCTCCAAGATGTAAAATTTGATGCTCCCTCAAGTCTGTCATCGATCTTAAGTCCGTTCACCATCTTGATGAAGAGATAGATGTGATCAAAGATGAGAAAGAGAATAAGGAGTATCGCTGCAAGACTAAATCTGATCAAGATCTTCTTCAAACCCACTCTGATACCATGTTAGTTTTTATGATCAGATTAGAGCACAGAAATTTAATTCAAAATCAACACAATAACACAGCAGATACCCTGGGGAAACCCTCCACTTGAGGGAGAAAAACCCAGCAACAATATATCACTTATATATTGAATGTCACAAGAATTGTCTCCTTTACAATGCGGCCGATAAGAAGGCCAACAAGAAACACCACAATCTGATGTAAATACAGAAACAAAGTGATGTAATCTACTGATAATGATCTCAGGCTTCTACACAAATATCGATCTGCTCTTGAGACAAACTCGCACTTGTGAAAAACTTGAACGTGAGATGAATGGATGTGAATGAAATGAATGAATGCCAAACAATGAAATGCCATCAATCATATATACAAGTGAAATGGAGGACGTAATTCTTCAAGGCAATATGTCGGCCCATCATAGAAGAATGTGTCCCTTCAAAATCGCGTCAGTCATGAAGGAATGTGCCTCTTCAAAGATCGCGTCCAATAAGCAAGGAGTCGGCCTCATAAAAAAATGTGTCTCTTCATGAATGAAGTCGGCTTCACTTAAGATGAATTCGCACCTCTTCAATAATTAAATATCGTTAATATAAATCGTGCCTCTTCATTAAATTACTAACTATAAATTAAATAGCCATTGGCTACAATTTAATTTATCATCATGTAAAGGAGATCGGCTGGAAGGAGACACCTGACGCTCTATGATAGCATCAACAATATCAAGTGAGGTGTTCATAATGTTCCACCTCCACGTCACAACGGGCCTACTATGATCCTCATAAAATCCCAAAATAGGATACCTACTATAAATGGCTTGCTTCATCTACCCAAGCATGCTATCAAAGGTCTCATAGACCTCTTCAAGGCTCAGAGAGTCTATATCATCATATCTTATGACTTTTACAACATGTTCGATGAAGGAGTAAATATATCTACAAGTGCAAACAAGTTACAAAAATTAAAATTTCAAAAAAAATAAAATTTATAACTAAAATAATAGAGTGAATGCTATTACAAAGAATAAAGATTATTTACACATTAGATACATCAAGGGCCTCCTTGGCCATCTCAGAAGACTTTCTCCGCATCTCTTCAAATAATAACGAAGCAACCACTTCATCCATCTTGAAAGTGGTTGTTGTGCTTCCAATAGCCATCACCAGGTGATCCCATGAGTCCGGCAAAGAACACAATAGGATCATGCAACGGTCTTGTTTGTCAATCTTGTCTCCAACAGAACCCAGTTGAGCAATCAATATGTTAAAAGCATTCAGGGGGTTTGCCATGGATCCTCCATTTTCCATCTTCAAAGAATACATTTTCTTTCTCAAGAATAGTTTTTTTACTAGGGATTTAGCCTGATAAACGTCTCCAAGTTTCTTCACAAAGAAACAGAGGTCTTCTCTTCATGAACATTTATGAGAACGGAATCAGCCAAATAGAATCTAATTAGACCCTTGTCTTTTTGATCCATGAGATCCCAGTCTTCTTGTTTCATGCCCGTTGGTCTAGGTCCAGAAACAGCAAGCCATAAATGACGATCTACAAGCATATCTTCCATCTTGAACTTCCACAGCTCAAAGTTACCGTCGTTAAACTTCTCCATCTCAATCCTCCCAGATGTGCCTGCCATCTTTTTCTTGCAACAAGGTCACCAAATGCACTTTTGCAAAACTACCACTAAAACAAAGATCAGCTCAAAAAAACCCTTCTAACCCAACAAAGGAATCAAGACTGGCCAAGTTCTAATACCAACTGAAAGGAAGCTGGGTGAGCGGAAACAGCTTTCTATGAAATATCCCCCTTATTTTTTTCCCATTTTTACAAAAGCACTTTCACCTATTAACGTTAGAAATATGAATTATGAAAGATAACAATATTGAAATGCAACCCTTCACTTTATGATCAACCAGATCCCAGTGTGGGCAGTGTGAGAGCATACGGTGGAAAGGAGATCTCGTTAACTGAAATACTAAAACTGGAATTACAAAGTGTTGACAGCTCAGCTGACCAACTAGGAAATGAAAATAATTAGGCAGCTAGCCGACCTCTTCCACTTTTCAGCGAGCTACAATGGAAAGTAAAGTACTGGAAAGTAAATGTCTAGGTGGCAAGCCAACCTCTTCCACTTTTCAGCGGGTATAACAAAAAGAAAAATGAATGAAAGGAAATTTCTAGGCAGCAAGCCAACCTCTTCCACTTTTCAGCAAGTAGAACTGAAATGAAAAATGCAGAAATATAAAGAAGGCTGATCAGTACTATTGATTCAGCATTACAATATGAAGCTCCAACTACACTACAATGAGATATACATATCCAATGATCACCACAATGTTAGGGAACAATCTCCAAACAAGTACAAGATATCCAACATTTAAAATATAGCAAAATGGAGGAAAATATCAGATCTGATATAAAAATGCAGTGAACAGAAAATCAGACCAACAAGCATAGAAATCACTTAAATGCTCATAACTTCGTCAAATCACCTCCAATCAGCCTCAAACTAGAAGCAAATGGTTCCTAGGAGTTGGGCGACCAAGAACAAACTGAGAAACACCTACAAACAGCTCCGATTCATTTTGCATGTTTCCCAATGCATAATGAGGTGGTACGGCCTCCAAGAAATGGGCAACCAGGTCTAGAAAATCAACAACTTCTTCAAAAATTACGAAACCAAGAGCAAAGGAGCGCCCTAGGAAGGTGAATCCATAGAGCCAATACCCAAAACCATAGAAAAATCCCTTTGAGAGTTATGAATCAAAACGTGCTTCGGTCAAGCACCATAAAGCAACTCCAAACTAATAAAAAAACACACCAAAATGATCTGAAACTGAAAACAACAAGCTCACCACTCCAAAATCAGAAAACATCATAAGTATCCATCTCCAAGTAGGCTCTATTTGCAACCTCTGAATGAACAAGCAGTTTCAAACCAGCTAGGTACTATCTCTCAAGTACAAAACTGATGTAGGCTAGGAGGTATGCATTCCTCGAAGCAAGGGTTCTGAAATAATTTCAGCAACACTTCATTACGATAAGCAATGGATAACCAAATGAGAGAGAAAGGCCCTGAATATATAGCACTCAACCCCAGAAGTTTGAATTACCTTTTCCTTCCAAAAGGAGCGCCCAAAAGGAGATATTAAAATATTCTTGTAATTCACATTTGACTTGCCATGACTTTAGGCGTCCAAATTAACTTAGGCATTTTAACTTTATGACAACCAAATATATTTCCAAGTGTGGCATCCACATTAACTTAGGCATTTTAACTTTATGAAAACCAAATATATTTCCAAGTGTGGTGTCCAAGTTAGAAAAACACAACTTAAAACAACTTGAAGTCATCACACTAGGCGTTGGAGTCCAAATAGCATAATATGAAAATCACATAAGTCATTAACTTGCCAAAACAGGCTCCGAGAATGCTGGAGACCAAACTACAACTTCTACCCTTCCAGAAATAGACACTGCATACTGAACTATTGAACTGTTGCCAAAAATAGCACTACCAAAAATAGCACTTACTATAAATAGCATACTACTAAAAATAGTAAGTGATTCCAAACTCAATGGCAACCATCGTAACTTACTAAAAATAGTAAGTCCAAAAAAGTCATCTGATGAATATGCATGTTATACCATTCAAAAGCCCTCTAAAAACCCAGAAGGACCCAAAAACCCTTATGCCAAACTCCTACATGCAACTCCTAAAAACTCAAAGGAAAACCTCCTAGAAAATAGGAAACCATAATTTTGCCTCTAACTAGCCTACAGTCCTCTAGAAATAGGCTAACAGTCACTAGAGAGCCTAGTGCTAAAAATGGGGACATTACAGTCCGCCCTTGCCAAAAATTGCTTGTCCTCAAGCAATGCCACCACAACTCTAGAAATATTAGACTAATCCACACAAAAACAAGTAGGATCCTAGGGTCCCATGTCCGTCTCAACAAAGACCCACCATGTCGATGTTGCACCACTCTGATCACATTAGTGAAACCGTCGTGCTAAATTTGCACTGTCCTCCCCTATAACCCCAATATGTTACCATCCATGAAACTTGTTGGCATAACAACTAACACCTCTGGAGTGCAAGTTGGTACGAACAGTTATGCACACTACGCAATGAGTGCTCTTCAAATTAGGAGGGGAAACTCCCTCGTAGTGCTGAAATGCGTGGAAAAGAAAAGTAATCTAAGTCCTATCTTTTTGTTCTCAGCTGGAAGAGGCACAAGGTTAAGAAAACCAAGAACGTTGCAGCTAAGGATTTTTTGGTTTCACAGATCATTAACTACAACTAAGCTAACTACTTTAAATCTATCTAGTTCCCTCAAGAAAACAGAGCATGAGGAAATGGAGCAGGAATGTTCTAATACGATAAACTTCAGGTACAGTTTCACAACGTGAAGGCAAGGTGGGCACAACTATTTGCTCGACAGGGAAGAAGTTTATTGGAAATGACAAATATACGATAAACCGAATACAACTTTACAACATGAAGGCAAGGTGGGCACAACTATTTGCTCAATCTGAATAGGCTTATTGGAAACGCAACACAAAGGATAGCCAACTAGGACAGTAAATTGCATAGACGAGACACGCATACAATTTACGATCGAACTAGCCACTATATCTAACTAAGATAAGCATTCATCATAATAACTGCATGAAACCCGAGTGGCATAACAATTCATCATCATAATAAATACTCGTGAACAAATACAAAATGAGCAATATTACAGGCAAGGTGGGCACAGCGTATATTACTCTCTCGTGCAAAAGTTAATTACAAATGAGCAAAGAGCTCTTATTTATAAACATCAAAAGTGTAGGGAACCCTAAAATCACCTTGAGTCAACTACAGTCTTGCACTGCATGCAAGATTTATTGCTAAACCCTAATAAAGCAAACTATACAGTTAACTGGAAAGCTACCATCAATTAACCGGTAAATCTAATCTAAATGGACAATGTGCGAGCATGCCCGTCCTTATTGAAAGCAAGTTAACTAGAACACTATCATCAATTAACGTAAACCCTAGTAAAACTCCAAGTCCTGCAAGATATCTCTGAGGATAAAGATAGACATGTGTGGACCCCACAAAGAGAACTGAAGATGAAAGTCGAGTTCTAATTGCATGCTTTGGATTATGTCCTCGCATACGACTATAGGTTCTAACTGATTGACCACTGGCCGCTATCTCAAACAACCAACCTCTCCACGAGGTTGTTGACTGCATCACCATCTGGGGGTCGTCACATGCCTTAACTGACAATTCACTGCTTATCAGCAACTTGAGCAATCTTGGAAATCTTTACACACTCAAACTAGCATTTCACTAACTTATAACTTTGGCGGCTTCGTAATTGAAGTGATGGCCACTATCTCTTCTGCAGCTTGATGTCTCTGACGCTTCTCCTTAATGAAAGAGTGTTGCATGATGAAACTGCGAAGTTTGACTACACACACTCTGGTTGTGAGAAATGCAAACGAACTTGCTGCACACGCAAAATTCAACTGGTATCAACCCTCTAAACCGGCTTTGGAAGATAATCGGCCATACTAGGCATGCAACCATATAGACTTGAGTGACTACGCCTGTCAACCCTCTGAATGCACTTGATACAAATCGGTCTCAGCTTTTCTAATGAAATCATGAATCAAGACCGATTTGGTCTCGAATTCAGTCTGTGCATATTGCATCCTGAAAAACTCACCTATTGACTATGAACACGGCTATATTCTAACAACTTTTTTGGAAAGCTAAAAATAGCTCGTCAGAGGGCAATTTTCACGGAAAAATCTGAGATATGGGTTTTGTCCAGAAAAAGATTATAAGACAACCCAGAATGTCAAAAATGCGAAAATTTGACTTCTACTCGACCATGCAAGGAATTTTCAGTTAAGAAAATCAAAGCCTCAAGAACTGATGCTCTGGAGTAAATTTTCCTGAAAAATTCTGGCACATGGGTTTTCTCGAGGAAGCTATTCTGAATCAACCCAGATGATTTGTTTTGTAAAAAGTCGCCAATTCTTCAACCATGCGAAAGAATTAAAGACAGAAGATTGAGGTTTTGATGCTTTTTCTTCTACGAAAATCGCCAATTTCCCTTGAATTATGCTGATGAATTTGGACTTGTATCTGCAAAAGGAACGTTTTGATGTCTTTGAACTTGATTGTTGATGAAAATTCGCCCAACTCTGAAGAGAAATTCGCCTCTGCTAAGCTGGATAAATGAGAATGAACACCATACTTGAATAAATGGAGCAAAATCGCACCATAAAAGCATGACTGCAAGATTTAAAACCCTAACTGTGAAAAGAATTATCTGATTGGACCCCCTCCAATTGAACTGCAATTGACTTGAAGTCCCGGATTACAAAATAATATTTAAAAATTCAATTCTTTCTCACATGCGATTTGTAATGTCCCCAAATTTATGGTTAAGTGACTTAATTAATTTAATTGATTAAATTGTCCAAATATTAATAAAATTTCTTAAGGATGACTTTAATCAATTATTTTAATTAAATAAAGTGAAATATTATACAGTCACTTATTTGATTGTTTATAAAGTGACTTAGTGAAATATTTGAAATATGAACTATATAAAATCACTTTATATTTGTGAGTGAAAAAATACAAAAGGAAAGAAAGAAGAAATCCTTCGACACTTTTCTGGATGAACATACTTTTCACGGCAGAAACTAGTCAGCTCCCTGGTTGGGTTTGAGAAAACCTAATGGTGCCCATTTCAGTTGTGAGATATCAACCCTATTTGGGTAAAGGTGAAATAAAAATATGAAAATATATCAGATTTTCGTGATTTCAGTTTACTAAGGTTTTTAGTGCTTCATTTAGGCGATTTTGAAGAGAATATTATGCAAGTGAAGGCATCTCTCAGTATACAAACCTTAGGCACATTATTTCTAAGCAAGAGACTCCTACAAATTCATGTTTGAAAGAAATCTGGGCGATTTAGTGGAAAATCCGTGATAGCTGAGCAAGAACGACTTTGGAATCAGTCACACATTATTTGTTGAAGGCATTTCTCTTGAGGAAACCCTAGGCGCCTCTTCTACAAGCAAATGATACAAGTTAGGGTCATATTTTGATGAAATCTGGGCAGTTTATTTAAAAAAACGTGTTTGCTGGGAAAAACAACTTCCTAAAGGACATTATTCTAAGACGTGGGCAGGAATATGAGCATTTGGAAGTGGCGTCTAAAGGAGATAAGGCTGGACGCACCCTTGAATAGAAGAATTGAATGTTTGTGAAGAGATTTCAGTCACTACACATAATTTATGAGTCTTCCTGAGTCGTCAGCCTCCATGTTCAGCTTGTTACCAGATATTTAAGTTAGGTCGGGCTATTTCTTGCTTGTATTCTATGTGATTTGAGACTTTAGATGCATTTTAATACTTAACAGTTGTGTCCTTAATTGTCAAAGTAAATCTAGGTCTGCTGTGAGGAGTTATCTGACATTGTAAGTTCAGAAAGTTACATTGTAAACTGCTGTTACCATCTTTCATAGAAATATTTCTGAGTTTCTTACAGGTTGATGTAAAAGTTGTGACAAAGTGGCTCAATAGTTCTAAACTGTTATTGTCTATGAAGAATGGGAAATGTTGTCTACATGAACTGTGCATATGATAGCCCCTAAGCTGAGTATAGACTGCTGAGTATAGTACCTAAGCAAGTGCATAGACTGCTGTTCATGAATTGAAATTTCTTTTACACTCAGAATTATACCTCAGCCTACTGTAACTATCTCTCAGTCATTACTATTTGATGTTAGTACATTTCCAAATGAGTTTTGGTGTAGTAGTGATTTTGCTAATTCTATAGCAGTCATTGATCTTCATGAGAAAATGTTAAAATGTATCACTGTTATGAAAGAAATGGGAAACATGTTGAAGCCAAAACAGTCCTTACTCACAGTCGCAATTTATTGAATGTCATTACTTGTGTATATTGATATTACAACTCTTTGATAAAACGGAGACTATCACATCAAGGCAAACACAAAAATTTATACACACCAGGTCAAGGACTTCACACGATTTTGAAATTTAATATTAAAAAGGGCGCCAATAATAAATTACTGAACAAAATTGCCACTTTTGATGCTGGCATGCAAAAAGTCGAATTTAATATTATTTCTAACAAATTAGCAACAATCTCTGCATACTAATTCTGAAAAGTCAAAAATTAACTCTCCAAGCGTCTGTTTGCAAAAGTTATGAGATTTTTCGCTAACTTCCTACTTTATAGCTCCCTGAAAGTTCCAGTTGCCCCTGTTCAGCACTGATTTCTGGATGACTGAGTGAGGCTGTGACCGAGTTGAGATATCCATCGCGAAGCCTACAGAGCAAGGATGAAATGTCTGCTCAGAGCTGCAATTGCTAAAACCAACGTTTGACACCTCAAAAAATTAGGCGCCTTTGATTAAATTGATGCTACGTCTTCAAACTTAGTCATTTTTCCGTTATGCCATCTGACGCTTCGAACTGTCACTGACGGAGAACAATGAACCCTGCTGACTGGATGGTAGGCTCACTGCGTGACTGGAAGTATTCTGCATCCAATGACTGTATGTAAGGCACTTGAAAGCTGCATTAAGGACCCCAAAAACAAGGGCGCCCCTAGCCTGTGAAGGCTCAAACACCATTTTGTCAAAAGTACAACTTTCAACTGGATACCCTATTTCACCCCTTGACACCAAGAACTGGAGTGCTCCAATTCACGCACCATCAGTCTCATCGCGTAGCTAGAACAACTTACAAGAGATGTCTCTGGAGGCGACAAAGCAAGAAAACTGCTTCTACGACCCCAAAGAGAAGGGCGCCTTTTCCAAGATGAAATATACGCTCTATACTTAGCCATTTTCTGAATGTCTTCACTTTTCAACATTCTACAAAGACCTCGCACGTACGAGCGTTTGCCAAATCCCAGACGCTGATGGTTGGGCTCGTTGGATAGCTGGAGTAATTGCGCACAAGTCTCATGAAGACTGTGAATGCTAAAAACCCCATCTGGCAGGCCTAAAGGCTGGGCGCCCCTAGCCTACAGAGGTACAGGTGTGTATCACTACATTTCTCCACCCTCTAATTTACGTGCTCAGTAGAATCTCTGCCACGATCACTCAAAATGTCAGATTGACTGGCTAACCGGTGCATTACAAAGCTAGACTAGATTAGAAAAGATCTCAGGAAGACCACATCTGCAAATACAATCATCTGATGAGTCAATTTCAAGGGCGCCCCTGGGCTACAAGGGCGCAGAAAGTTGTGAACTGACCATCCTTCGTAATATGCAACCTCATGTACCTTTAGCTTCTGACGTCAGTTACCGGAGTTCTGCAACTCGGATGACTTCGTCGAATAGCTCGTCGAATAGCTAGGCTAATTCTAAAGAAATTGATTGCATTTGCAAGAAAAAGCAACAAAATCTGGACCTTCAAAAAGAAGGGTGCCCCTGGGCTATAGGGGCGCTAATCTGCTTTCTGCTAAAAATCTTCATTTGTTTGATCTCTGTAATCACCTTTCCGGCCACTGAAACGACCATGTAGGAGTAAAATTTCATGGTGAAGTGCTTCTCCATCATGCTATATCTCGTTCAGAGTCTCAAATTTAGGTTCTGAGCTCCAGGTACTCACCAATTGCTACTGACAACTGACAAGACACTAACCAAATTCCATATTTGACTTGCCCAAAAACTGTATTTTGACATCATTTTAGCAAGGTTTAGACTCTTTTAAGCAAAATGCCTTAATGAAGCAAAAAATTTGGTATGGGTACAACAAAACTCAAGCTAAAAAACCTAGAAGGACTGAAATCAATACCTTGCAGCATCTCTTGTTCAAACGACTCCGAGAAATCCATATTAGCAATGCCACTGTCTATCACAATCCTAGGCAATAGGAAGGATAGTCTACTCAACTCAAAACCATACTCCTCAGCAAATCTCCACAAGGTGTCTAGCAAAGCCACGATTGTATATGTGACTTCTCCAAATCTTCTTGCAAAGAGGAAAGCAATCCTTTGTAAGAGCTCAACAAACTCATCCTCATAACTCCACATGGATCTACTATACCTCCTCTAAATTATTCTGATACAACCATGAAGACTTCTGAAAACTCTTACAGTTCCAACTCCAAGAGCCTCAGAATGATGAACCACAGCAAATAGTGGTTCGTTGTCCCAATCATAAGTACAAGAGAATGTATAAGAATAGCCACTGGTTAGAGCTTGAACACTTCCCAAACACAGATACTGATTGCCCCAACTCGACATACCTCTCATCTGAGACCATAAACCAATCCTGTGAGGAAACTATGAAGTCTGAAAATGAATACACCAGTTGCCCACCAAGTCTGAAATGGTTGACTTATGATCTGATTTAAGGAAAATCAGCATCCAAGAAGATGAACAGCTGCTGCAACACCGAAAATCATCATCCAAAATAACACATCTGCTCATGTCCAAGGCTGGAAACATCCTCTTTAGTGACTCCAACACCACATAGAGCCATCCTTTGCTCAAAATATCTCTCCAATCCACTAGTTGATGAGAAAAAGGAACCATCGAATGGCTGGTAAAGAAGGGGACAGCACCAAAAAATTTGATGATTTGATCCTTATCCCTCCAAAGATCCTTCTTTCCACATGTAATAAGCTCCATCAAACCATGTTGAGGATCCCAAGCATGTAGACCCAACTGAAAGTGATATCCAACACACCGGAAAGAATACTCAACACATCCCCAAGTGCCAGTCAGAACCAAGTGCATACTCAAGAAATTGGTCTCCTCTAGTGAACCCCTAAGCTTAACCATGAAAGCTTCAACAACAATGGAGCATGGAACAATTGTTGTCTTCAAACCCAATCCCTAGAAAGGACTAGTATGAGCTAAAGCATCACTCAACCCACGAGACGAATTGTCAAACATGTAACACCCTGTTTTGGTCCTTCTTTTTCCCATACTTCATGAGTAACAAGTTGGAAATCTTCACTCCTTGCTGCTATAATGAAACCTTCAATAGCTACCAAACCATGTTTGAACAACACCTCGATGTCAAAAATGTGGAAGTCACCATGATTCAACACTTCCCATGTGGTGACCAAATCCTCTAAACCTCTTATGCATTCACTATGAAGCAGCCTTGGAAGATTACCAATCACAAAGTGTGACACGTCCTCATGGTCTGATATCACATCATCCATACGCTAGAAACCATATTCAGTCTCATGTTTGTTCACTTCACCACATGTTTTATCTTCCATTATGAAGAGAGGCTTATCATAAGTTTCCTCTGCACCCACTTCAAAGAGAGGGTTATCAAAAATTAGAAAATCATTTATTTCCTCTTGCTCTAATCCCAGTTGATGATACAAATTTGCACTTACAATTTCTGATTTTTGTGAAAAATTCCCCAAGTCAAACTCTTCTTGAAGACTATCAAGCTCTTCAATTACTTGCTTGATTTCTTCAGCTCTTCATTCATTCTCTTTCTAATCACCCAGATCCCAGTGTGAGCAAGGTGAGAGCATACAGTGGAAAGGGGATCTCGTTAACTGAAATACTAAAACTGGAATTACAAAGTGTTGACAGCTCAACCGACCAACTAGGAAATGAAAGTACTTAGGCAGCTAGCCAACCTCTTCCACTTTTCAGTGGGCTACAATGGAAAGTAAAGTATTGGAAAGTAAATATCTAGATGGCAAGCCAACCTCTTCCACTTTTCAGCGGGTATAACAGAAAGCAAAGTACATGAAAGGAAATGTCTAGGCGGCAAGCTGACCTCTTCCACTTTTCAATGAGTAGAACTGAAATGAAAAGTGCAGAAATATAAAGAAGGTTGATCAGTACTACTCATTTAACATTATAATATGAAGCTTCAACTGCACTACAACGAGATATACATATCCAATGATCACCACAATGTTAGGGAACAATCTCCAAACAAGGACAAAATATCCAACGTATGAAATATAGCAAAATGGAGAAAAATATCAGGTCTGGTATAAAAATGCAGCAAACAGAAACTAAGACCAGCAAACATAGAAATCATCTAAATGCCCGTAACTTCGTCAAATCACCTCCGATCAGCCTCAAACCGGAAGCAAATGGTGCCTAGGGGCTGGGCAACCAAGAACAAACTGAGAAACACCTCCAAACAACTCTAATTTATTTTGCATGTTTCCTAATGCATCTAGTGAAGTGGTACGGCCTCCAAGAAATGGGCAACCAAGTCTAGAAAATCAGTAACTTTTTCAAAAAATACGAAACCAAGAGCAAAGAGGTGCCCTAGGCAAGTGAATCCATACAGCTAATACCCATAACCATAGAAAAATCCCTCCGAGAGTTATAAATAAAAACGTGCTTTAGCCAAGCACCATAAAGCAACTCCAAACTGATAAAAAAACATACCAAAATGATCTGAAATTGAAAACAACAAGCTCACCACTCCAAAAATCAGAAAATATCATAAGTATCCATCTCCAAGTAGGCTCTATCTACAACCTCTGAATGAAAAAGCAGTCTCAAACCAGCTAAGTACTATCTCTCAAGTATGAAACTGATGTAGGCTAGCAGGGATGCATTCCTTGAAGTAAGAGTTCTGAAATAATTTCAGCAACATTTCATTACGATAAGCAATGGATAACCAAATGAGAGAGCAAGGCCCTGAATATATAGCACTCAACCCCAAAAGTTTGAATTACCTTTTCCCTCCAAAAGGGACGCCCAAAAGGAGATATTAAAATATTCTTTTAATTCACATTTGACAGGCTAGGAGGTATGCGTTCCTCGAAGCAAGGGTTCTGAAATTATTTCAGCAACACTTCATTATGATAAGCAATGGATATCCAAAAGAGAGATCAAGGCCCTGAATATATAGCACTCAACCCCAAAAGTTTGAATCACCTTTTCCCTCCAAAAGGGACACCCAAAAGGAGATATTAAAATATTCTTTTAATTCACATTTGACTTGCCATGACTTTAGGCGTCCAAATTAACTTAGGCATTTTAACTTTATGAAAACCAAATATATTTCCAAGTGTGGTGTCCAAGTTAGAAAAACACAACTTAAAACAACTTGAAGTCATCACACTAGGCGTTGGGGTCCAAATAGCATAATATGAAAATCACATAAGTCATTAACCCACTAAAATAGGCTCTGAGAATGCTAGAGACCAAACTGCAACTTCTGCCCTACCAGAAATAGACACTACATACTGAATTGTTGAATTGCTGCTAAAAATAGCACTGCTAGAAATAGCACTTACTATAAATAGCATCTTGCTAAAAATAGTGACTCCAAACTCAATTAGAGCACAAGACGAGCAGCCATGGTAACTTACTAAAAATAGTAAGTCTGGAAAAGTCATCTAATGAATATGCATGTTATACAATTTTGAAGCCCTCTGAAAACCCAGAAAGACCCAGAAACCCTTCTACCAAACTCCTACATGCAACTCCTGAAAGCTCTAAGGGAAACCTCCTAGAAAATAGGAAACCCTAATTCTACCTCTGACTAGCCTACGAGCCTCTAGAAATAGGCTAACAGTCACCTCCAACGAGGATGCCACCCAACCGGTGGGTCCCGATTGATGACATGACAATATAGGCAATTAAATAATACAAATAAATACAATAATATATCAAATTAATCATGTTACGACTCTAAGGTTGAAACACCTTAATCCCAACAATTTGTAATGTCCCCTTCTCTAGCCTAGTCAATTCATTGACCATTAGACTATTTTTTGAGTTCCCATAAGCTAAGTGGTAAGGCAAGGGTACTCCAAAGTTCTTGGAGGACACAGTTGTGGCGATACAAGGTTTCTATTGATGGCAATGAGCTTAGTGGGCAATACTGGTCTGAATGACACTCTTCGTAGTGTTTTCGAACTTTTGAGGTGTCTCCAAAATTCTTGGAGAGTATGTCTATTTAGTTAGTCACCAAATTGGTTTCAATCATTCATCCAATCCCTCAGTATCATGTTTGGCACAGTTAGAATTGGTTTTTGATGTGTTTCGAGATTTTTCGTAACTTGGGGTAAAATATCTTAATTATTCACTTAAGGTTATAATGTTTATTATTTTTATAACTTAAGTGAAATGACTTTTCAAAAAGGATATTTTGCCTCCAAGTTGGACCCCTAGGAGAAATAAGGGGCCTTTGCACATGGAAAATAATTATTAGTATTTTTAGAAGGCATTTGATGGAAAAAGTGAATTATTTTATTATTTCAAATTGAGGAATTTCCCTCCAAAAAGCTATATAAGGAGGCGTCGGAAGCTCATTGTCACTATATGGAAGATTGACAACAAAGTGCAGCCGGATTGTTTTTGGATTCTCCAAGTCTTTCAGGATGATAACCCTCAAGGATTATTCTAGTTTCAGAATTGAGATATATTCTCTAGCTGTACTATGTGGTTCCACCCTGGGATCACCATTGGTGCTAATTGCGAAGCTTCTGTGAAAGCTTTACAGTATGAGATGTTTTGATGTGATTTAATTTGCTAGTGTTTGATGAGTTATTTCCTTATAGTTGCAAAGTGATTTGAGTTTAATTTCCTTGGAGTTTTGTTGCTGGCCATACTTGTGCAAATACAGGCCATACCCCTCATTTTGGCTTGCACAGATTTATGAGTTTGTGCTTTGCTTTTGGGTTTTTTTACTTAAGATCTTCCTATGCTAGGCAACCAAGAAGAGGGAGTTTGCAAGTGTTAAAGTTCAGTTCTAAATTTTTGGGAGCAAATCGCCCTAGTGCTGGGTCGTACCATCTCTAGGGGTGGCATGTGGATTTCCTAGGGGAACCACCCCTCCTTTCCTACTGTTTGGCATCCCTAAGGGGGCGCCTAGACTTTTTGAAACCATTGCAATCAGTTTCGAGGTGGACTTTGCTGTGATAGGAGTGTTTCAGGGTCTTCACCATGGCTGCTTGGACCTGCAAATGGTGATTTCTGAGAGTTACAGACCTGCTGCAACTTGTTTCAGACCTGATGCAACTTGTTTCAGACCTACTGCAACTCAGTTTCAGAGTTATTTCAGACCTTGATATGCTACATTGTTGAGGTATAATTGTATTGCATTACTTGGGTGATTGTTTCCTGAGCGGGGTTTCCTTTGGGGTGCTTATTTCATCTACATATCACATTTGCAATTATACAACAGCTATGTATTTGATTTGAATCAGATTGCAAGAGCTCACAATGTAACACAACATGGTAGTACCTTCGGTGACCTTGCACTTGTTTTGGTTTTTACTACTCACCCCACTGCATAAGTGGTTCTATTTGCTTACCCCACTGCATAAGTGGCTATTGTACTCACCCCACTGAACAAGTGGTTTTCCGACACTCGCTCACCACTAAAAAGTGGAAGAGCTTGTTTACTTTCATTATTATATCAGCTTTCTACCGCAAAGTGGATGTGCTCAGCTTACCCCACTGAACAAGTGGTTGTCACTTCAGCAGCTTAATTTCTATTGCAATCCTTACACCGTATGCTCTCACCTTGCCCACACTAGAAACTTGGTGATCAGAAAGTGTGATGTCCCCAATTTTCAACTAGACATTATTTTATTAATTTAACTAATTAATTATTATTTTTGTCCTAAATTAATAATTGGAACATTTATAATAAAGTGACTCAATTAAAAATAATAAATATAATAAAGTCACTTTATTAAATGAAATGGAATCTTCTAGAAGATGGAGAGCTAAGCCTTTAAAAGGAGATTAGGGCAATTCATTTTGGCATCTTGTGGAAAATTATCTTTTGGAAGAATTTGCGAATTTCAAGAGAGCTTGGCTTTCTGGGAATTGGAAGACGAAAACCCTCAAGTTCAAGTTCAAAGGTTTGGACGAAAACCCAAATCTTCTTACAAGTGGATTCAATTTAAGGTTCCCATTTGATCTTCAAGGATCGAATGCATAGTTTAAGGAATTTGTGAAGTCTCCCTTGGAGACAAATTTCAGGGATAGTTTTGGAATTGCATTCATTCAATTTATGCATACATGATCTATTTCAAGTGATATTTATTTATTTCAGATGATAGTTTTGGAGACAAATTTCAGGTGATATTTATTTAGCTGCAATCATTCAATTAATGCATACATGATCTATGCATCAGCCGTACCATTTGGTGTAGAGTTGGTTAATTCTCCAAGGAATAAAGATTTATTTATAACCCTTATTTCCTAGGAGGTCATGGAATTTTTTAAATATTTCAATGCAAAGTTATTGCAGCCTTTGGGAATAGCTGCGGCAGGCTTTAATTTGGGAATCGCAACATTTTCCTAGCTGCCATTTTCATATGAGTCGTACCACTTATATCATTAAGGAAGGCAGCGATTATTTTATTGGGGGCTTTAAGCTTAATATTTCTCATCACCACCTTTCTTTTGGGAGTCAACATAGCTGCTGTTTTAATTTATTTTACCTATTGTGCTTTGCATATTGTTAATGAATGGTAGCTTAGGTCAGATATAAACGATGATTGCTATAAGCATCATCATCGTTTATATAAGATCTAATACTCTTCATGTTTAATATTTCTGGAAATAAGTAAATAATTGAATTTTATAAAGCATGTATAAAATCGAAGTTATCTAAATGATCTGAATTCGCATTAATTAAAATTTGGGATTCTTGTAATACATCCGCCATGCGTAAGGGTGTGTCTATTCGTTAAGTTTGTTTAAACCGAATGATCATCGGTTGTGAGAGGAACCCGCGCCCTAAGGGACACGTCCCTTCAGCGGACGTGTTTCCACGTGTGGAGACACGTCCTCTCAAGAGACGCATCCCTTGGAGGCGGGTCTCCTAACATATAAAAGATGATTCCAATCTTAATATGCAGACATCGAAATCATTAATGTTCTACATTCAGTACATTCTGCAATAAAAGAAGAATTCAGAAAAATCATATTTGTCTTAGAAATATCACTCAAAATCTCAGACCTTAGTTTATTCTTAGTTTTAGGATCCCGTTCTGATACAGATTTGTTTACATTTACATGGTATCAGAGCAAGGTTGTGTGAATCCAAAACAAATCTAAAATCAGATTGCTCTAGAAGATTCGTATTTTTCTAAAATTCGAATTCACATCACATTCTTCATAATGTCAAGTGTGATCAGATTTGAAGATCGCCTTGCTGGAGCAGACAACTTCACATCATGGAAATTTAGAATCATGATGATCCTTAGAGAGAATAAGCTAGACTCACTTGTGAGAGAAAATATGAAGGAATTAGAGTCTGAATCTGAGAAATCTCAATGGATAGAAAACAATGAAAAAGCCATGAAAATCCTAGTAGATGCAGTTAGGGATCATATAGTGCCCATCCTAGCAAAACATGAAACTGCATACCATATGTTCAAATCTCTTGAGAAAACTTATGAGATCAACAACACCTGCAGGACTCTTGCTTTAAAAAGGAAAATCAACAATGCTCAAATAAACAAAGGAGAGTCCATTAATGCATACTTCATGAGGATTATTGAACTAAGAGATCAATTATCCACAATTGGATATCAGATTGATAGCAAAGAATTAACTCTAATTGCACTAGGAGGCCTACCAAACTCATGGGAGTCATTTGTTCAAGGAATAAGTGCAAGATCCAAACTCCCTAAGTTTGACAGGCTAAGAACTGACTGCCTTCAAGAAGAAACAAGACTCTCCTCAAAAGAAAACAAACAGAAAAACATAGATGAAGACATTCATGTACTCAACACATCGTCTAATAAAAGGAATAAGAAAAATTCCTACAAGAAAGGATCTTTTAAAAGAAAGAGAAATTCCAATGGAAAGGGATCTTCTAAGAAGAAAGACATCTCTCAAGTGCAATGCTTTAGGTGTGATCAATATGGCCACTATGCAATGAAATGCCCTGACAGATCAAAGCAACAAGCATCTTTTGCCAAAGTAGGAAAGACAAATTCAGATCATGAATCTGAGAACTTTGTGTTCTATTCAGCCTTATCTAGTCAAGTATCTAACAATTTCAACAACTGGGTAATTGATAGTGGTTCTTCGAGGCACATCACAGGGTTTAGAGAACACTTAGACACTATGACTGAAGAGTCTGATGAAGATGTAACAATTGGGGATGACTCTACACATCAAGTAAAAGGGGTTGGAACTTGTTCCATCACATTGAAATCTGGTCTCTCCCTTCAACTCACTGGAGTCTTATTTGTACCTGGTATAAAGAGGAATCTCATATCCATCTCTGCACTTGAAGACAATGGTTATAGAGTTACCTTCATGGATGGGAAAGTTCTAGCATGGCCTAAGAACTCAACAATCAAGAAAGCCCAAATCATAGGTGTGAGACAAGGGTACCTTTACAAACTATGCACTGAAGTCAAACAAGCCCTTACCCTTGACACCTTTGATTCAAATGAGATCTGGCATAGAAGATTAGGACACCTTCATTTCCGTGCCCTACCTTCTGTAGAAAAACTTGTGACAGGCTTACCTAAGTTAAAATCATCTCATGAAGGAACTTGCAAAGGTTGTGCCTTAAGAAAGAATACAAAAGGGTCCTTTCCCAATAGTTTGAGCAAAACCCTAAATGTGTTAGAATTGGTTCACTCAGACTTATGTGGACCCATGTCTGTACCCTCTAAAGCAGGATTTCTTTACTATGTCATATTTGTAGATGACTTCTCTAGGAAAACCTAGATCTATTTCCTTAAGTGTAAAGAGTCATTAGAAATCCTCAAAAGGTTCAAAGAGTTTAAAGCCCTCTCTGAAAACTTCTCCGGAAAGAAAATAAAAACCTTAAGGACAGACAATGGGAAAGAATACACCTCTGAAATTTTTAAAGAATTTTGCATGAGTGCGGGAATTAAGAGGGAGTTCACAGTTGCATACAACCCTCAACAGAATGGAGTTGCTGAAAGAAAAAATAGAACCATTGTAGAAGCTGCTAAGGCAATGTTGCTGGACCAAAACGTTGAAACCTCTTTCTGGGCAGAAGCCTCTAGGACTGCTGTCTATATTCAGAATAGATGTCCTCATTCACATCTCGATAACAAAACTCCTGAAGAAGCCTTTACTGGTTTAAAACTTGACATTAGTCATTTTTGGATTTTTGGCTATCCTGTCTATATTCATGTGCCCAAAGAGAAGAGATTCAAACTAGAACCTTCTGGAAAGAAGGGAATATTTGTGGGTTATAGTGAAACCTCCAAAGCCTACAGGATATTCATACCCGGGCAGAAACAAATTGAATTGAGCAGGGATGTTATCTTTGAAGAAGACATTGCATTCAAGAGGGCAAGAAGTTCTAGTGAGACAGAAACCTATTCCCTTAGAGTACCTGAAATGGAACCTGCTCCTGAGATTCAGAGGGAGCATCTTGAGGAGTGCCAAATGAACTTCTATCTACTTCTGATGAGAATACAAGTGACAACGGTAGAAAGAGGCCACTTTGGGCTAGAATGATGATCAAAGAAGCTGAGATTCATGCAACACCCAAAGGAACGTTTAGGGAAAGTAAAAGACCCAAACGGTTCTCTAGCTATGTTGCTCTAATGAACAACATCATAAATTCAGAACCTGTCAGTGTTTCAAAAGCCTTCAGACATCAAGCATGGAAAGATGCAATGACGTAGGAATATCAATCCATTCTAAAAAATGATGTATGGGATGTAGTGCCTAGACCAAAAGGGAAATTTGTTGTCTCTTCCAAATGGCTCTTCAAAATCAAGCATGCTGCTGATGGCAGTACAGAAAAACATAAAGCACGTTTTGTGGCAAGAGGTTTTTCTCAAAAAGAAGGCATTGATTACGAAGAAACATTTGCACCTGTTGCCCATTACACATCAGTAAGAGCAGTGTTAGCCATTGCAGCAGCTAAAGGTTGGAAGGTTCATCAAATGGATGTGAAAACTGTCTTCCTGAATGGAACCATTGAAGAAGAAGTCTACTTGGAACAGCCTGAAGGTTTTGTGATACATAAACCTGACTCACATGTATGCAGACTGAAGAAAGCCCTCTATGGACTTAAACAGGCTCCCAGGGTCTAGTATGAAAGAATTGACAGCTATCTCTTGGGATTAGGATTTTCCAAAAATGATGCTGACTCCAATCTCTACTTCAAGGTAATCAAAGGTGATATGCTAATAATTATTTTATATGTTGATGATCTGCTAATACAGGAGAAGATCACCTCATTGCTCAAAGGAAGGATCTAATTTCTGAATTTGACATGAAAGACTTGGGCATTCTACACTACTTCCTAGGTTTAGAAGTATGGCAGAAATCAGAGGGCATCATACTAAACCAAGGGAAGTATACTATTGATATTCTGAAAAGATTTGGAATGTTGGACTGTAGACCGATGTCTACACCTATGGAAACCAACCTTCACAAATTAAAAGAAGCAGCAGTAGAATCCAAGTGTGCAGATCCAACCCTTTACAGACAGATGATTGGATCCTTGATGTATCTGGTCAACACCAGACCTGATATTTGCTATGCGTGAATGTTCTCAGCCAGTTCATGTGTGAGCCAAAGGAAATTCACTAATAATGGTAACATATTTTGAGATATCTTCAAGGCACTATTGGATATGGTCTTCTTTACAAGAATGATCAACTAGATCTACATGGGTACTCTGATTCGATTGGGCTGGAAGTGTAACCAATCGGAAAAGCACATCGATGTTGCTTCATTTAGGATCAGCTATGATCTCCTGGATTTGCAGAAAACAATCTTCGTTGCACAGAGCTCAACAAAAGTTGAATACATTGCAGCCTCAATGGGAGCAAGAGAAGCAGTTTGGCTTCGAAATTGCTTGTGGGACTCTTTGGTGAGCCCTTGAATCCTACAATTATTCATTGTGATAATCAGAGTTGCATCAAACTCTCTGTAAATCCTGTCTTTCATGATAGATCTAAGCACATTGAGATCCCCTATCATTATGTAAGAGATATGGTGGAAAGGAAAGTGATTCAGTTGGAGTATATTAGTACAAATGATCAAACTACAGACATTCTCACCAAGCCTCTCTCCCGAATCAAGGTAGAGCACTTCAGGAAGAAACTTGGTATGGTTGAAATGTAATTTGTTATTTATGTTTGAAATTCAAATTGTTTATCAAATTGTACTAATATATAAAGATGTTTAAATGTGTAAACTCTTTTGTCATGTGTGTGACTCCATGACTTTATGGGCCTACTCCCCCTGTGTACATTATTGAAAGGTGACGATCTTTCTAATAATGAACACTTGTATTTGACATTGTAAAGTGACGACTCTACAATGATAAACTATCATGATAGATATCATGTGACTTGATATCTGTGGACATGTCATGATAGTATCTCTTGAACACTTTGATGGATATCATGGGACTTGATATCATCTGAAGATCATTGTGATCTTTAAGAGATAATCATGGTGGATATTTATATCCGTGGATATGCCATGAATTATGGTAGACATCATGTGACTTGATGTCAGTGCACATACCATAATGAAGATGAGTTATGAAGAATGTCATGTGATTTGACAACTTTGAGAAAACATTCCTTATCTTCGATATCACGTGTAAAGGTGATATCCCCACTTATTTGATTTGAAATATCTTCCCTAGCTAAGAGGGAGTGTTAATGAATGGTAGCTTAGGTCAGATATAAACGATGATTGCTATAAGCATCGTCATCGTTTATATAAGATCTAATACTCTTCATGTTTAATATTTTTGGAAATAAGTAAATAATCGAATTTTATAAAGCATGTATAAAATCGGAGTTATCTAAATGATGTTCTGAATTCACATTAATTAAAATTCGGGATTCTTGTAATACATCCGCCATGCATAAGGGTGTGTCTATTCGTTAAGTTTGTTTAAACCAAATGATCATCGGTTGTGAGAGGAACCCGCGCCCTAAGGGACACGTCCCTTTAGCAGACGTGTCTCCACGTGTGGAGACACGTCCTCTCAAGAGACGCATCCCTTGGAGGCAGGTCTCCTAACATATAAAAGATGATTCCAATCTTAATATGCAGACATCGAAATCATTAATGTTCTGCATTCAGTACATTCTGCAATAAAAGAAGAATTCAGAAAAATCGTATTTGTCTTAGAAATATCACTCAGAATCTTAGACCTTAGTTTATTCTTAGTTTTAGGATCCCGTTCTGATACAGATTTGTTTACATTTACACATATGGCTGTCGTACCTTTTTTGGAGGGTGCCATACATGATGGGGAGGCATAAGGAGATGTTATATTAATAAAAAATATATCAATAGGACTTGAAATTACAGAGGTAAAGGTTTGACAAGTCAACAACAGACTTGCAGTCAGCTCAAGCACGTCAAGCAAGTCAAGAACCTCAAGCACCTCAAGTAGCTCAAGTAGGTCAACCCTTTGGAATATAAAATATTGATGATTCATTAATGTTATTCTTGTTGTATGTAATTTTTTGAATATGATATTTGTTATCAGCAATACACATAAATGTTGAAAGAATTATGATGCAACGATTTTGTATAAATGAAGTTGTCAGCAATTTGTAAGTCTGGGAAAATTACTTACAATATCCTTTCAAAACAAGTTGAAACAAAGTCAGAACAACAGATGAACAAACTGTTTGACAAAATGCCTGCATTGTCAAACATGGGGAAATCATACAAATATTATATCATCCGGGGTGGGGCATTACAAAAAGTGGAAGGAAAATTGCTTAGCATTACTTTCTGTTTTGGAGCTAACAAGTTTAAATTTCAAAAAAAATTAAGGGTGCTTATTACATCGAGCCTTAACATGATGGCAAGGTCAAATTTGACCCAAAATGCTTTGAAGGATCAAATACCCATCAAATCTGGCATACATCTCCCAACTTCAAACCCTTATAGATATGGTCATCTATATCCAATCTAAATGCAAACAAGGCAAAGTTGACTTTCTGAAGCATTCTGAACTCAATGTTGTACTCAGATTATATCCATCAAGCTTCAAAATGTACATGTGATACAAAGCCACAAAAAAGAACCCCCCGAATACAATACTTTTATCAAGTTTTTCTGATTCTCCAAATCATCATTCAATACAAGAGAAAAGCATACTCAACTTTGCAAGACTAACAAGAAGCAATCTCACAAGCTTCAATCACATGTATCAATTGGTATAAAATGCTCTACACCATGCAAGATTAACTATGGAGATAGCCACCCAAGATCAAGGAACTTCAATGTAAGCACAAGAGAGACCCAAAATGAGAGAATAATTTATTCCATCAAAAGATGCAAATATACAAAATGATTACATTATTCAAGATTACAATGAGAAACCCTTGTATAAATAGGCAAGGGTGAGACATAGGAGAACATAAGATTATGACATGTGTCCTAATCTTATGGCTTGAGAAATAAAAAATAAATGCCCTAAGTAAACTTAAGTAACTAGATGTGAACAGGACCCGAGCGAAAAACTAGCTAGGTAATATATCCCATTCACACCAATACAAGCATAGGAATTCATTGCTAAACGGGAAATCAAGTTTGTTGTATTGCAAAAATGTAGTTGATGAAAGGAGATGAGATATGGATTGAGATCCAGCAACAGATTGCCAATTTTTCCTTAAATGAAAGAAAAGAACAATGTGCGCATTCAAAGAAGAAGAGATGAGAAGGATGGGAGGAAGAATGCCAATGTGGAGAAGATAATGTTGCACAAGACTGAAATTGGACATCAACATGAAGGGGTTGACATCACAAGGCAAAGGAAGCATACATGGAAGAGAGGAGAAAATACTACCTATAACTTGTTCTGATCTCAAAATCTCCTCCCACAACCATGGTGAATTCCTATTGGTTATGGATGGATGAAGAAGGCTAAGCATGAAGAATGGTTGTCTTTTTTTATTTGTTCTAAAACTCCCTCAATCAACTTGCTCGAAAACTTTAATGATAAGACAACTTATTTTCTAACCCTATTACCCTTAATTTAGTATATATTTTGCATTGGATAGAGTATTGGTCGAATATTATCTAGGGAACTAGGAGCTTTGGATTATGTTGATAATTTTAGAAACCCCCTCAATAAAATTTCACTCAAAATGATGTAAAGTGATAAGCATTCAAATGATGCCCTCTATCTTTGCTATTATTTTAATTTGCACCTTTCAATGCAATACAAAATGAAATGTGTAAGGTAAAACTTGTCTTTCAATTTGTAGGGGAAGCTCCCTTTTTGAAGAGTGAAGGAAATGATAAATTTCCTTACACAGAAAATTATAAAAATACCTAGAACTAGCAAGGATTTCTTTGAGTGTCCAAAAATACAAACTAAAGCAAACCTATCATTTTGTTCTTATCCTAGGGCGCAAGGCTTATCAACACTACTACTTAAGACGAGATTTGTCTTTTCACTTAAAGAAAACAACCTATCGCAACTAATAAATGATCACTCTTTTCAACTAAATGCAAAGATAGAAAAACTATAGTACAACATAAGGATTGAATTGGTTTGAACTTAGGACACACAATTCAATAAAAAGAATCAAAGAAATGCATGTAAAGTTATAATTGTCAACTTTATGGAAACCTACAATTTAAACAAAACAATTTATCTAAGCACATACACAAGATCTCTCATAATTCTTTTGAGAAAGAAGTTTAATAGCAAAATATGCATCCTAAACTCCATTGAAAATCAAAGTACAAATGGGCCTTATTTATAAGCCCTTAAAAAATTTTGCATTAAAAAAATAATAAAGCTAACTAGAACTTCTACATTATGAATAGTTTGTTTGTGCACAAAGCATGCTTATTATACAATTTTGTTCAAAGATTGGCTTATACCAATTTGACCTATAATTAGGATAAGTATTCCATTTATGATTCTTAGACACAAATTTTTACATACCAAATCCAATATAGACCTATTTTTGCCACGTACCTATATTAGGGATACCTCAAAAACGTCTCCCTGCGATCTACGAAAAACAATTGCCCTAGCCATCCTAAAAACGCGAGGACTTGGCGAGGATGACTGGACATCCCCAAGATAATTGGGGATGTCATTGTCTCAAATGCAATTTTTTTAAAAAGCACAAAATCAATCACAAATTATTATAATTTTCTGTATGGGCCCCATACCACACTTAACCTTGAATGAGTAAAAAATACCTCCCTCTTCCATTTTAATTCATTTTTACATGACAAAAATATTTACAACTAAGTTGGAGGAAAAATATTCATTTTGAGCAAGGTTTGAAAGTGCAACTAGAGAAATCAAAACTAGGGCAGCATTACTGAGCAATGAAATAATAATACAAGTAGAAGAGGTGAGTGATTCTTTCAAAATTTTTTCTAAAAAGAATTCGTATTTTTAAAGGAAAAATGTTTGTTTTTTCTATTTTCAGTTTGCACTTACATTATTTTTCACATAACAACATGGGCAGCAGCTGCAAGAGTGGTGAACATAAAATGGAAAAAAGAAATGTTAAAGTTTCAACCTCAACTAGGGGTTCATCAAAGTGTGGGAGTGTTGTAGGTGAAGGAGAGAATAACCACAAAACCCATTTGAGTGCCCTTCCACTATTTTAAAAACTTATGCAAATGGCCCTTTAAATCCCAAAAATCCTTTTCTCCAATTTGTGACAACCCTAGACAAAGACAAAAAGAAAAATGAGGAGTAATAAATTGTAGTTGTGCAATATTTGCAAGATAGATTTTGGAGGAACCTACATCAGGGTATATTCTTATCTCTTGGGCATTAAAGGACATGAAATTAAAGTGTGTCCAAATATAAAGGAGGATAAAAAGGTAGAGGTTAATAGATTGTATGGAGGCAGAAGCAAGATACAAGGGTGTGTCAATGTCAACACAGTTTGCACAATCAGCTACAGTTGTGCCATTCATGGTTGCTATAGCTGGTGGTGATATTTCCACAAAAGGAAAAAGAAAGACTAGTGCTACTGAGAGGTTGGGGATAACTGCAAGCACGCAATGTGGTAGAGGCTTCCATTTCCAAATTTTTCTATACCCATGATAGTCCATTTTGTTACATCCCTTACATTGAGAATATGTGTTTGGTTATGTATTTTGAATGCGAAGTTAGTTGCAAGTAACTGTTTTTCATGTGAATGTGAAATTGAGAATAGAATCAATGTTCTATTTATCGTAACTGTAAAGTTAACGATCTTTTTATTTGCAAGTGAATTTCTTGTTCAGGTGAAATTGAATGTGTTCATGAGATTATATTTAAATGCATAATTATATTAGCCGTTGTGAACAATCTAACCATAATACCTGTCAGTGGATGTAGGACTGACGACACCGCGACGGAAAAGGAGATGTCATCAGGGAGAGGTAGTGGTTAACAGAGGATCAGAAATTGTCATCTCGCCATGAGTCAGTGTAAGACAGGGAATCGAAATTGTAACTTGGCCAATAATAATTTAATATAATTATTTATTAAATAAGCCAATTTATATATATAAATCAATAATCACCTTATAAGAGATTTCAAATGGTTATTAAATAATTGTTAGAATTAAATATTCAATTTCATCCTCTGTATGTTGAGCGAATCAAATCTTCGAATATATATTTGCAAGTATTTTTGCAAGAGGATGTTAATAATAAAGATTGAAGTGTATCGTCTTTTTGAATGGGGAACCATTGAATGGTTTTAATCAAAATTAATTAATTGGAATCTTGTGAAATCGGTATTATGGGAAAAATAGAATTCTCGTTCTCGCACCACCCTCATTCTTGAACGCCCAAGATCTTGGGCAGATGAAGAGCTTCTTGGTGGGGAGTTTTGTGGGAGTATGGAGAAAAGATTTTGGGTCTCCTATCAAAAATTATTATTCTTCATTCTCTTTTTGGAAAAACGGAGTACTCTGAGTCGGGGGGTTTTTGGGCTTTCGGTTTTTGGCTTGGATTTTTTCCTAAGCGGGCTCTCGAGCTATCAGATTTTCATCCTCTAAGCTTCCTTGTTATCTTTTGTTGAACATACTTCTGCACGCCATCTCTATCCATGCGTAGTGGAGAATTTGCATTATCCTATCTTGCTGTTGTAGCTTTCGTCCTTTACCATTAAGAAATTCTTTTATCCTTTGTTGCTACCGAGTCATTACATATTTGTCTTTCTCTAAACCTTGTATGGTTCGGCCTTCATCGAACTAAGCTGAGATAGTATTGGGATTGTGCGGCTATGTGAGTGGAATTGTTTCATAGCACTTGATTGCTGGAAAATGCAGGACGTGGCAAAGTCTTTTTGGTCGACCTGAGTGGAGGTAGCTTGGTAGCTCGTGTCTCCGTTTGAGTATTTGTGAGGCTCTTGGAGATCTTTGACAGTTGTGCCTTCACCAATCTTCAGGCATGTATCATATCTCTCATATATGAGTAAGATTTAAAATTACAACTTTTCCTTGTCAACTAAAATAAAGTAAGTGACGTGGTTACTTGAATTGTGATTTAAATTGTGTTGGGTTTCTCTATTGGTTTCATTGGTTGAAGCCACATTCTTTTTGAATTATTTTCAGTCATCGAAGGGTCTGGAACCAACGCTGACCCTAAAGACAATCATTCTTCATGGAAATATTTATTTTTCTTCTATTGATTTATGAATCTTTATCAATCAGCTTGAACCTTTGTTTTGGAGAACATTAAGTGGGTCATGAATTCTTCTTCTTTTCCCAATTTGTGGTCTAGTCTGGATTTAATAATTTGAGAAAAATGGGTTTATAACCTGAATTAGCTTTCAATATTTGGAATCTTGGGAAAATGAATAAATAATTTTTGACAATCTCAAATCGAACCATGACCTTGTTTCATTCTCCTTGCTCTTAGGAGCTCTTCTGGATATTTGTATAAGTACAATTATGTGAGGTCTGGAAACCGTCTCTATTGAAATCATTTTCTAAACATTCACTCAATGGTTAAGATATAACCTGAAACTTAAGAAATGGGAATCAAATTGACATTTAATCATTAATCTTGAGACATAAGTAATCATGTCGAGCAAGGGTGAGAGCGCTAACGACACAGGAGTGCCAGAAATGTAAAAAGAAATCCTTGGCCAAGGTACGATGCTAGATTCAACATATATCAGCCATCAAGTACCGGATGTATTACTGATCAAAGTAATCTTCTAGTTGGGAGGTACCCATAGTGAAGGTTCAATCACGAGATACAGGTCCTTGACACCAAGCTCAGAGGCATGATGACAGATTGATCCTTGTTAACTACCCTCGTGAAGGGACGGGTTCCTTCAGTCGAAGGAACACGGGAGACTAGTAGGTCTTCGGATGGGCGGTAAAGCCCCTGATGATATCTCCATTTTCTATGATGACAGTGTCAAGATCAAATGCTTCAGCTTCTTAACTGTAAATTCCTAAAACCCTTCTCTCTCTTATAATATTTGAAATGGTTACTTAGTTTAAAGATTGATCAGTTGTAATTTTATTTGAAAGCATTGAAAAGTTAGTTAAAGTTCATTTGCTTTTCTGTTATTGAAAATCAGTAGATGTTTCTTTTCAGTTAATTCAGTTAGACGTTTCTTTTCAGCTGAACTGAACTTAGAAGTTAGTTGAAAAATTGAATGTTATGTAAAATACTTTATTTTGAAATTCTTTCCATTAAAATGAAAGAAGAAAACCCTAGTTTTGTAACAAGTTAGTTACATCTTCAGTTGAAAGTAGTTGGTTGGTTCTCCTTATTTAATTGTAGACAGATAGAGTATAACACATTTCATGTGGCACGTTTTACTTACTTCAAACAACTATTCAAAGATGTAGCTTATGTTGGTCAATCATTGACCCCCCATGCAGAACATAAACTACCCACTACCCTCCTTAGCAAAGAATATTCTAAGGTGAGTTAGTGATGGAGGACATGAGGCAAACTTGGATTAGGAAGGGCTGATCTATTGTTATGGATGGGTGGGCCAATATTAGGCATCGGCCACTTATTAACATCATTATCACATGTGAAATTGGCTATTATTTTCTTAGAGCTATTAATTGTTCAAGGAAGCACAAGGTTACAAACTTCCAATTTCACATTTTGAGAGAGGCCATAAAGGAGGTTTGGCCTCAAATATTGTACAGATGGTAATTGATTTGGCACATGTGTGCAAATTAGTTAGCATGATGGTGTAGGGTGCGTACAAGCACATTTTTTGGACCCAATATTGTATTCATGTGTTGAGCAACGCATTGAAAGACAGGGAAAATAGATTGGGTGGGGAAAGCGGTGGCAGAAGCTAGAGATATTTAGATGTTTATTTGCAACCACCACACCTCACTTGCTCACTTCAAAACCTTTTCGAAAAAGGAATTCCTCAAACTTGTGGAGACTAGGTATGCCAATTATCTCATTTTATTAGAGAGGATGCTTGAGGTGCAAAAGCCTCTATAGTTGATGATGGTTAATTCAAAGTGGAGTGGATGGCCTACTGCAAACATTGTTGAAACAAAAGTTGTCAAACAAAAAATCCTTGATGATGATTGGCGGTCCACTATGGTAAGAAACTGCTGATTTTATTATTGATTTTTTGATTAAATTGTTTTTGAATGTCTAAATTGTCGTTTGACTTTGAGTTGTTCTTTTATGATATTTTTGTGTGTAGATATGTTTGCTCCTTCATCTCACCTATTGTAGATGTCATTAAATATGATAATACAGACTCTCCTAGTTTTGGAGAGATTTATGAGACATTTGACATGATGTTTGCGTAGAAGAAGCAAATGATTTGTGATAGGGATCCTAATTTGGGATTAAATGAACAGCATATTAAGCCCATTGTGATGCAGCAATGAAACACTATGAACACTCCACTTCATATGGAAACCTTTACTCTAAATCCCAAATAGCATGCACCAAAGGCTAGGAGGTTGCCTCCTTGTGATGATGAAGAAGTGAAAGTAGAGAAGGGTTAATGAAGGCCATTTGAAAGATGTATTAAGTGAGGAATCAACTATGCTTCACTCACAAGGGCTTGTCTTTACTAATTAAGGTCCAACATTCAGCAAACCAAAATTGATGATAAAGTTGCATTAGCTCAAACTAACCCTATTGGATGGTGGACATGGCACAACAAAGATACACCAAAGTTTAGGATGCTTGTCATTTGCCTCCTTTCACAAGTTGTCAATTTCTCTATTGCAAAGAAGAATTGGTCCATATACAGCTTCATCCACTCAATCAAGGGGAATAGGCTTACCTCTAGACAAGCAAAATAGTTGGTGCCATGCATAGTGCCTTGCCATCAAACTTTAGAGTCTCAACAGACTTTAATGTTGTGGTGAGATGTTGATCCCAAACACTCCACCCAGATTGAGGAGGTGGCACAAGAGAGAATAATTGGGGATCTGTTGGATAAGGTAGCCCCTCATAGTGGCAATGACTTAGAGTCAAGACTCCGGTTTTGATGCAATGTTAATAGATGCTGATTAGGAGCAGCAGCATAATTTCTATGTTTTTGCTATTTTGTAGTTGAAACTTGCAGCCTTTAGAATTTTGTTGTACTTTTTTAATCTTATATAATATATTAATATATCATATGCACATTGATGATGCATTATGAAAGCAATTAAATTTTAACATTTGATAATTTGATATTTTGTTCGACTCTCATGTGAACTCTCAATTCAACTCCAATGTTATGTATTAAGGATCTATAATGTATATGATGAATGCCTTATCAATGTTATCATATGAATATTTGAAATTTCCCTATATTAATAATAAATTTTCTATTGTTAATATAGCCGTCCCCTTTGCTGTCCCCCAAGATGGCCTCAAAAAAATCCATCCCCAAAAATCATCCCCCCATCCCTATCCTAGAAACTTGGTGGAACATAGATATAAACTAAATCTCAAGAACCTTATGTTGTTGTTCCTTAAGGGATTTGCATAAAAACAGAGTTAGACAAAGGATTGTGAAGCTATTTAAGAGCTGGAAACAGTGATGACAATTGTATAATACCAAATTGAAGTCAATGAATGAATGAAATCACATGAATAGAGATAAAAACATGAAATTGCCTTAGAGAAACCTAATGTAGTAAAATTCCAACAACTTGAATTGTGCCACCTTATCTCAACCAAAATCAGCAAGACATGCAAGCCAATTGCTCTCATAAAGCCTACATGAATACCGTAGGCCTTTTATAGCACTTCTACAATGCTCTTGCAATCTCGACCTACACTAAAGCTCAGTGGCAACAACTTAAATCCCATACTCAGTTGGGCAAACATTCTACAACTCTAAATGATATTATTCTATATGATTAGTCAAATGCAAAGAAGAAGCAAAACACCTTGTCAACTCAACACTGGGAATGTGGTGAGAAAGGCTTCTATATGTTCTCAATGCCACCCCCATGACAGAAAATATTCCCTGCAACATCCTATGCCTCCTAGGTACAGCAATCATCAAACACATTTTCAATCCCATGAGATGTAGCCAAAGGTAACACTGGTGGGCAGTAACTCAGTCCAACTGCAGATGGGGTCATAGTAAGTCCTTTCAATAGGTAAGTGTCGGGGTTTTTCTTCTTCCAATAATTTTACTTAATGTTGAAAGCATCCGGAATCTGATGTAATGCTACGTTGCTATTCTCTGACATTCAATTCTGGTGTAGTGAGGAGTTACCCACAGATTCCTTGTATTATATGCATATAGAATAGAAATATTATTTACTGCAATTGCATTTGTTCTGTAGGCTTAGAAGAAGTGCTTTAAGAATTCTCATAGTTAAAGAAAATGGCACCTCAATATATATGTGTTGGAACTAGGACCATTGCAACTGAAATGTTGATATGTATTTCAAACGCTTAAAAGAACTTTTGTAATGACCTTAGCCCTCTGAAAAAACAAAAACGAATCAAAAGCTTAAGATAATGTCTTACCGTAGGATCCATACGCATGTCAAGTGGTCCATCACATAGCACACTAAAGCCCCGTTCTGCATTGTCTAACTGTGAAATTATATCACAAGGAAACAAAGACACCATTAATTTTGAATAGTCTCAACAATGTGCTTTTTCATTCAAACTAACGAATCAGAAGATTAAAAAATCAAAATGAAAAAAGAATCCATTATTCTTGACACTTGAAAAATACCAATTTATCCTGCAAGTGCAATTATTGTTTCACAGATAATTGAAAATGAAACAAAATAGGAACAGTTGGATCTGTACAATTTTTTCAAATTGAAAGCCATTGTTAAGGGGTTTTCCAAATGCTATTTGAATCTGTACCATATCAAGTCATCTGAGACAATACCTGCATTGATGACATACCCAAGTCCATCACAATCCCATCAACTCCATCCACTAACAGGGTTTTATCCACTTGTCCCAAAACACTCCTGATCTCTTTGAAGTTGTTGCATACAATATTAAGTTTCAAATTTGAAGACGTCAGACCTTGATTTTCATCAAGGATCGCCTGTAATTTGGGCTTCGCCTGCTCATGTGCTGCAGGATCTACATCAAGTCCAATGAACATTTGTAGCTCAGGATGTGCTTTAATAATCTGTACAATAAGGTCATTATTAAATAAATTAAACTATAGTTCATTAATAAAATGCAATGCAACCAAAATTATTAAAACACAGAGCAAGATTTACAGGTTAGAGGGTCATGTCTCTATCATACAGATAGTTCAAGACATTTTTAAGTAGTTAAAACTTAAAATACTGGAAAATCAATAGAAGAAAGTTATGTTGTCTACATATATAATCAAATTTCATATTTTTGAGTGCCAATTTTGATAAAAGGTTCTAATGAAGGTGATTTAAATGAAGCATGCATGAAGGAATAAAACAATAACGCCATCATGGTTAGACACATAGGAAGGCTCCGCTACAAGACATGCTATATCTGTGAACAAGGATCTATGTTAACTTAGAGAAAATATAATTTTTAAGAATAATGAATTTCTGATAGGCTGAGTTCATAAACAATATTAAGAACCTTAACTCATCTCCACTATTGAACTCACAGAAAATAGCAGTTATAAATTGAAAACGACTAAAAGACAAACTGAAAATTTACAACAACAAACTTACAGCTATAACTAATATATATAAAAATATTGATTAGAAGAAATAGAGACTTAAAGCTAGAACTTTAAATATGAAAATTTAAAAATCTGAACCAGACCTTTGGAAATAACTTAATGTCATAAAAAGAAAACTTGGACTAAACGTAAAGCATCCTACACATACAATATGCTAAACAAAGTTGAAAAACTTGGACATGGCAGACCCAAAAAGTTTCAGCAACATGGACTCGGTAAATTTTTTGAACATTAAAAAACATATAAATTTGTAAAATTATTCTTCAAAGATATGCATACTACTGAATTTTGGGAACATATTACTGATATCCTTCAAAAATCGAACTTGCAAAAGTGGGGACATTTAAGACAGGCTTGGCCATTATGAACTTGTTTAGAAGGCCATAGCATAGCTACTCAATAAACACCAGATCTGCAGAGAGTTTCTAAATATGTCCAAACAAGCCTGAAATTTTGAAACAATCTCTTCTTCTGATTCTTTGTCTTTTAGCATGTAATGTCCCCTTTTTACCCTGTTGTTGCTTTTGGACAGTTTAGCCTATTACTGGCCCTTATAGGCTAATGAGCATGGTTAGGGGGTCTTTTGAGGCAGATACCTAATCAGTGGATGGTTTCCATTCCTGGATTTAGTAGAATTGGGAGAAATAAGGAGTTTCTTAAGATATAACGTTTAATTATTATTAAGGGTAACTTCAATGATAATTATTATTTTAATGTTATGATATTTGCACTTTATGACTTCAGGGGTCATTTGTCATTAAAAAGGGGCCATTTCAATTTATTATTTATAAGGTCATATTTTAATATTCTAAAGTGCAAACAATATAGAAGCTTCTAGAAGGGTCGACCTCTTCTTGGAGAGAAGTATAAAAAGGGGGTCAGCCAAGCTTCTATCATCCAAGGAATTGATATTTGCTTTGAAGTGTTTGCTTGGAGAAGGAACCAGCCAGGGTTTCTGCCATTACTAAGCCTTTGGGAACGGAAACTCTCATAGGTTGCGCAATTTTGAGGCTGTGAAACTATCAGCTGAGATTATTGCCTGATTGTGGGCTTCATTTAGAGGTCCAATCTGTGCTTGCATTGGAAAACTTGTGGCCCTTGGCCAAATTTTGATAGTTGGAGTAAATTGATTGAGGAAGAAGATTGGCAGTTTTGTGGAGACCTTGCAGTCCTTTTGGAGGACAAATTTGCATCAAGGAGGACAAGCTAAAGGAGGGACGACTTCATGTTTTGCTGGTCTGATATAAATCAGAACTTGTCTCTTGCTGGGCGCACTAGGGGGTGGTACGATTTTGAGAAGGAAGCCATTTAAAAATCTGAAAATATTCAAGAGTGTTCGTGGGACATCTAGGAGACATAGCGCTGCCATTTGGAGGTCAAAGAATGCTTCATCAAGGAGAATCAATTGATTTCATGCTGGCTGCCATGATGTATCAGGTTCCTCATGTGGCATTGTAATTGCATTTTGAGTCATAATTTCAATAGGAGTTCATTGCTGTCTTATACCAGCATTTTGCATTGTAATTACAGTCATAAAATCATAATAAGATTGCATTGTAATATTGTCCTATACACAGCAGCTTGGTATCTAGTTTCATTCATGTCCATGATGGAATGAAGAATAGAATTGCACATGTAGTGGGTCTGATTGCACTTCATCCCCAGATTGTAACAATCTTCATTTCACTTGCAATATCATATTGTAAGACAGCATTTAGCCAATAAAGTCATTGAAGGTTGCACTCAAAATGTTTGACAAAATGTGTAATTACTGTACCTTCATTTACGCCTAATAAGTTTGCAAACCAATTGTATGACAAAATGTCTTTTGTTGTACCTTCATATTGGGTTGAATAGATGCATGTCAAGTGTTTGATAATTTGTCAACTAGCTGTAGAAGTTATTTTCAGTCACCTATATGCATTTGAAAAAACAAAAACAGCTAGCATATCATTTCTATGACATTGTTAGTCAATCTTGCATTGTTGGAAGCATTCAAATACATCAGTTGCCGCATTCAAAACCAAAATAAGACAAACAGAAACTCATATCAGCAAGTTCAGATTTTGTATGCAAAGTGTTTGACAATATTCCTTGAGGTTCAAATCAGTAACATAAGGTCAGATTTTGTAGAAACACCTGTTCTAGCTAAACTCTGAACTGTCTGTGTTTTTTGTTTGTTTTTTGTGTATTTTGATTTTTTTTGGGTTTTTGCATGAAATAGAGAACAATGTGATTTTGAAATAAAATTGCTAAATAATCTTTAAGAAATACAAATAGTCCAGATCTAATATAAGAGACTCTGGAAACAATATCTATTGATTTTATTATTGTTCTACAGCCATTCCAAGAATAGATCTCTAAGATTTAGACAAAGATAAGACAAATTTTCAGTCAAAAAACCTGATTTGCAGCTGACAGGTTAAGACTGGAATGGTACGGCCTGATCTCTAGAATGCCTTTCCCTTGCTTGAATCTAACTGGAATCCCTCCACTTGCTGAGGCGTCCCTCTCTGTGAATGGCAGAAGCTAAAAACTGAGGCGATTTGGATCCCAAGACAAACACGCCTTCCTCTGGAGATGGTACGGCTTTTACACAGCATTAAATGACAGTACAGATCTGTACCAGCAGTCAATACAATCTGTACGGCTTTATTTGAGTGATCTGGAATATGGATAATAGGTGCCTAAGATGAAGAATCACTTCCAAGATGAATCCCTGATCAAAACCCTGAATGATTAATCTCCGTGAATGTTCTGTGATAACTCCTGAGTGAAGATATCTCTCTGACTGGCAATAAATCAGCTGATATTTCACAGCCTCTGAACTACACACACTGAAGATTGCACGTTCTCCAATGCAAGTTGAAAACTGGAACCCTTGGCTCTGTTCTTAGAAGAAAAACTCAGCAAAAATTCGACTTCAATCATAATCATCTCAAATCCCAATGAAAACCCTTATATCTCCTCAAAAGTTCGACTTTTCTCAATTAGGTATCATTTAAATAAATTCGAACTTTTCTTTTTAATATTTCAATAGTTTTCAATCACATTTTTAATTATAAATTATAATTAAAAATGGCCCCCTTCAATGATGGTCGACCCCTTGAGACAAATCACTTAAGTTATAATATTAAAATATTATAACTTTATAATATAAGCTCTGAATAATTAATATTTAATTAATCAATTAAAATATTAATATCTCCCTCAATATATGTCCGATTCACGAACCGTCTGAAACTGGCGAATAAGTGAGTGATTCTGCACGTGACCAAACCATACTGCTAAAAATAGCAGGGGTGCTTCGCTGAGTGCCAAATATTGCTAAAAATAGCAATCCAGGCAAATGGTGTCCGAATGAGCCCGAACGAAAGCCAACTGGTAAAACTCTGACAACCGAAGCCAAGCCAAGCTCCAACAAGACCCTCTATCCATCCTATCAGCCTACGAGGGTCGCATAATAGGCTAATCATAAGCTCTGAGAGATGTCAACTGGAAGGGGACATGACAGATTTAGCAAGGGATATTACATAGCAGTAGCTACTATTTCACTATTTGTGGGTGCTCTTCTTTTAGATTATTCATCTAATGTATTCATCTTTTATACCCTGTGCCTAAGAACGACTATTATGTGTTTATTGTTCATGGTGTGCTTGTGGAGAAGGGAATTTATGTATATGACAGCTTTCTGAAGAAAGTAAGTGGCATTCCAAATCTGTTCAGTTATGCAGATCTCAAGACCACTATAAATGACTTCATAACTGAGATTGGAAAAGTGGGGGGCAATTCAGATACATTTTTCAGGGGATGCTTGTGGTTGAGAAAAAGATGGCCATGAAATGCCTATACAAAGCCAAGGAGGGCATGGAGGAATTTGTTCCAGAAGTCACAGCACTCGTCTCATTCAACCACTCAAATCTTGTCTGCTGCCTGCACAGCCTCTGCATTGAGGATTCTCGTTATTTTCTTATCTACGAGTTTGTGGAAAACAGCTCTCTCTATGACTGGTTGTCCAAGGATAGAAACAACACCATCAAGTGGAAGACTAAGTATTCTATCATGCTCTAGACTGCTTGTGTGCTGGCATATTCGCATAAGGAATCCATCTCCAATATTTTGACCAAGAGAAATGTGGCATCAGAACTCTTTTTTGGATGGAATCAACTTATGCAGCAATAGGTGAGTTTTTGGTCTGATGTCACAAATTATTTGCAAGTTATTCAATGATTAACTAAGCAATTTTTCAGTGAGTTTTTCAACTATGATGCTAAAGATAGAACTCAAGACTAACAATGTCCTGAGAGGATTCAATCACAAACTCAAGCCAACTCCAGGAACAATATGAATATTGTACTTGGCAGGAGAATCACTCTTCCAGATTGCCAAAGAGAAAAGAACCCAAAATACATTACCTTAGACAAAAAAAAAATTATTAACTTTACTATTAGATAACCTATTTATTTCATCACAATCAATTCCTACCAAACACCATACATAAATCAAATCTGAACATATTTACCAAAAGGTTAGGCAGAAGGACCAATTGCCTGCAAACATTGGTTGTTCCACTAACATCAAAAGTGGTGTTCCTAGCTAGAAAAAAGCAATGGCCTATACTCACTATTCAGTAGTGCCATTATATTAACATCATAGTTTAAAAACTTGGACTTGACAGACCCAAAAAATTTACATAAGACTCTGCAAGAACTCAGAGAATAGCTCAACAATAACTTAGCAAAAAATTGAAGAATAACTCGGCAATAACTCTGCAAATTTATCGAACATTAAAAAATACATTAGTGTTTTTAAATATGCTTTAAAAACATGCATATTACTGAATTTATAAACCATATTACTGATTTCCTTCATATATAGATCAAAATTGAAGTTCAATACACTTCATAGACCAAAAACTGAGTTCAAAGTTTCAATACATATAAACTTCCAATTTTAATATCAACAAAAATTAAAAAATCATAAATTTCTTCTATAACTAAATCTTAAAAAAATGTGTTGCCACCGTGTGGGTATTGTGGAAGGGGATGGTATAATTGAGGTATCCTCAACAAGAGCTGCAACAAGTACCACAAGCATAGGACAAAGCTATGTATGCGATGAATCAGATAAAATGTTGCAGCCATCATTTTTACAAGTCCATTTTTGTTTCTCTACTAGCTTATATATGTTTTGGACCTTATCATCCAATAGTGGGCCACTCAATTCATAACTACTTGGAGCCTTAAACCCTTTACCTACCATGGTCAATGCAATAACCAGCTCCTAGTAAGGACTTGAAGCAACATTAAAGGAGGTACTATTGTAGTAATGAAATTTGGCTCATGACAACTTCGCCTCATGATGCAATTCCCTATTCCATGCAATACCTTCCAATGAAGGTTGCACACCAAGAGTGTTATGAGGAACAAAAAAAACTGCAACTATGGTTGTGCACATAGTTGGAAAACTCAGACTTGGCGCGGACTCAGTAGCCCAAAATAGGACTCTGACTCGGGACTCAGCACGGACTCGGCAAAAAACTCGGCTAGGACTCGACAAAGAAGAAAACCGTAGTTTTACAAAAAACCAAAAATAAATTAATGCAGTAAGAGAACATAAGAGCCTAATTTGATTATCAATTTATCATAATTCAAATATTAAACATGTTATATGATCTTCGAACACTCAATATTTGAAATTTCATCATTCATACTCATAGTTTCAAATTTTCAAATAAAACAAAAAAAACAAAAAATGAGTTTTAAACATTCATACTCATTATTTCCAGGCGATGCCAAGAGTCCTAAGTTGGGACTCGGGAGTTTGATTCTAGGACTCGCGCAAATCACTAGCCAAGACTCAAGAGTCCTAGCCTAAACTCTCTAGGACTTGGCTCGAGAGTCCTTGGTGAGTCGACTCGACGAGCCCTAGGACTTGGGAGTCCCAAGAGTCTTTTCCAGGACTCAGCTCGAGAGTCCTTGGCGAATTGACTCGGCGAGCCCTAGGACTCGGGAGTCCCAAGAGTCTTTTCCAAGACTCAAAGAGCCCTCAAACTATGGTTGTGCACACTGCCTAATCCTTGTATTTGTGGCCCAATGGAAAAAGAGTCACCCACATATTCCCAAGTGTTTGACCCTATAGAATTGTGAAATGTGGGTGAGGCTCCCATTGCCTCTACTATCCTCTTTTTTTCTAGTTTTTTTTTTGCTCATATGCTACAAGGAGAGCTCTCATCTCATTCTGAACTTCTAGAGTTGTTGGAGTACATGGCATAACATCTCAACAAGGAACTTGTGCAAGGTGATATTTTAGACAATTTATACCTCCTCTCAATTGTTTACAACAATGGATGCAAATAATCATTCCCTTTTAGGACCTTCTGTCCCATGTTTCCAGTAAGGGTCCTCAGGCTTGCTGCCTTTCTTAGTTGTAGCCATATTCTTTTCAAAATATGGAAATCAAGCCTACGAAATGGAAAATAAATAAAAAATAATTAATTTTATAGGTATAGCTCAAAATAAAATCATCGTCAACAAGTTATCCTTGTTTAATTCAAATTTACTTGTTTTCTAGTCTTTATTTCTTAGTTATTTCGTTTTAGATGCTTAATTATTATTTTTTATTTGTTTGATTTCAGAATCTTTTTTTTCATTTCCATGATTTTCACATTCAATATAATCATAATTATGAAGTCTTTTGAGTAAACTTAGGCTATGTACTGTCTTTATTTGTGTATTGGGGCTGAACTTGGGTTGCTCCTATGAATGTGCTCCATTTTTTATCAACTATATCATCTGCATCTTGTGCTATTTATTTATTCATTTACTTTATCTATCCTTTTCTTCTCAAAGCTCTTTCTTTTGTTTTATTTTTGCATCTGTAGTGTTTAAGAATAACCATCCAAAAGAATTGGAACAATTTTAACTTTCTTTTGGACCATCACCAAATAATGTCCAATTTTGGCTTACAATCAAGAGTAGTTATGTAAGTGACATAAATCTGGACTATGCTTCTGCATTTAGCTATAATCCATACTATTACAAACCCTTCCATCTCCCAGGTCAATTATATTGCATCATTTTTTTATGATGAATGTATGTATTTTTATGCATATATATTAATTCAGATTGTGCATGGTCAAGATTCCCATGATGAGATTATTTGATGTCATATTATATCTTTAATCTATTTTATATCTTAATAAATCACAATATAGTAAGTTTGATACTTTAGAAAAATCTGATGATTGAGATCTACACATGAATTATTTATAGAAAAAATTGTTCCTATGTAAACTTCAACAGATCCATAGATTCCTATATCATACCTGGAGCTGCATCTGAAGTTGAACTGTGAAGATTGAAAATGAAATGAGGAAAGGAAACCCTCATGGCATGGCATTTGGGAAGTGGAATCCATCAAAGTTTCATTTGCAATCACATCTTAACCCATGAAAAATTAATATAAAATAACAAAACCAAAAATCAAGGCGCATCAAATATTATCAAGTTTAGTTGGGCGAGTTTTCAAAAAAATTACCCATGATTTTTGCGTAGAATCTGCAACCTTTTTTTATTATAAATCACGTTGAGTTCTACTGCAAGTCACATGGCTCGAGTATTAACTTGCAATTACTCGCAAGTCCTATGAGTAATCACAGTTTTTAAACACTGATTGACATCACCAAAGTCCCCAACTAACCTTGAAATCCTGTCCCATAGACTGCAATTCTTGGTGCTAAAGAACTTCCAAACCTTCTATTGTAGCTTCCTCTAATTGCAAGTACATTGACTAAGGTACTTGGACAAAATTCCATTATTCCACTTTTTTCTCTAGTGGACAAAATGTCCTTAGGCAACAAGCTCCTTCTAGTCTAAAGATGGAAGGGCATTTGAGATTTGGACCCCTTGGTCTACTACTTGAACATGAAATGTATTATGCACATTAATACTTACTGCCAATTCAAGTGTGTATTTTTTCCAGCTCTTTCTGGTATTTTATAAGCCCCAAGGCACCTAAGTCTAAGTTTTTGTACTACTTTTCCTCTTAAGGTAATTGGTACTTTGTGAGCCTCCATCCTGCCCTAAGACACACTATTCCCATATCCCATAATGTTAGTGCATGGATTTTTTTGATGGCCAAATAAATCCACAAGGGAGAACCATGGTTGTTAAGGACCTTAAATGTTGATACTGACATTCCATGGAAATGTGATAGGAGGTTTGGCACCAATTTTCTACCACACGAACATGATTATCATGAACCTATGTTCTACATTAGTTTGGGTATGATAAAGGTGCCTAGGGTTAAGGTAATAAAATTTACAAGTTTAAACAACCTCTTCTACAAAAAACCCATAAATTTGAAAACTCTATCACTACTAATATTCTTTGTGAACTGAAGTTATATGTGTGTGTATATATCATAGTTACCAAGCGAATGGTACTAGTACAAGAAACAAGATTGGTACCAATACACCATTTTTTTTAAATTAGGGAGTAGATACTTGGAGATGCCAATATTTATATAGCACTCAATTCAATACTTACAGTCCCTGTTACTCACACACAAACTATAGACTATCACTCAATGTTCCTCCTCCTACACTAGTCATTGCTAAACCATAAAATGCTTGACATTTGTCAACTAAGATATAGATTGTGGTGAATAAAATAATCATGATATGCCTTTTAAACTTTTAAAAGTTTTCTTTTTTCACTTTTTGGGCTTCTTTCAAGGAGCACCAACAGGACATGTCTTGTCACAGGAACATCTATATACCAATCTTTGGTACTAGAAACACATCCCAGTCTCAAAGACGCATCCCAAGGGGTAGTAGACATGTCTACCCATAACACTAATATATGTGTGTGTCTATACACACACACACACACACATATATGAGTGTGTGTGTGTATGCATATGAAAATATATATTTTGTATGGGTGTGTCTATTACTGTTTCAAAACTTGGTGAGTTCTCCCCAAACCCATGAGAACTCGTGAGTTTTCCTTGCCGGCAAGTTAGTTGCTATAAATTTGCACACATACCCACATTTTTATGAATCCAACCTAAACTCAAACTTCCTATCCCAGCTGATACCACAACTTCTGCACCTACTCCTACTTCCTCCACAACTCCCCATTCTTTACTTCTTGTTGTTGTGGCACCTTTCGCACCTTTTGAGGATCCTCCTGCTCCTGTTGTCAATAGATAGTATTGCTTCTGAGGATCCTCTATTCCTATTCTTGATAATCTTCCTTCTAAGAATTCACCTACTACTATTATTGATGTTCCTTATGAGGACCCTCCTATTCCTACTTCCGATTCTGTGACTACCAATTCTGTCTCTATTCCTCTTGTTGTATCTACTAAGACTATCACTGCTCCTCCTCATTATTTCAGTCTACAGCAAACATTCCACCTCTCATCTGTTTCCATTTCTAATAGTTTCTTTTAGATCTTTGCTTTCATTGGACCTTTCTCACATGACACACTTGGCTGAGTACTCAACAGAAGACTTTGAGAATGATGATTCCTTGGAGGATTATTACAAAGATCTCATTGGTTGAGTACCCCTCGCACATGTCTTTTATTTCCTATAGATTTTTGTCTTTCCTCCTTAAGTGTTTGTGCCCATTGTTTCTTGCCATTGGTGAGTGATCTATAAACTCTTCAAAAACAGAATTCAAGAATCAGAAAAATATTTATTGCTTCCTACTTTTTTAAAACAAATGAAGTTTGCTTTAAGAGGAGAATATTTTGAGAAAAACTGAAATAAACTTGAATGAAACTCGCACAATACATAGATTTTATCCTAGAAACCTTCAATTTGGAAGAAAACCAGCTTTACAGTAGTGGCTATGGCCTTACTACCTTATGTATTAACTTGGGAAGATAATACAACAAGTGGGAACTTCGATTTTCTGCCCTCTACTTATGTTTATCTCTTCTAATGAACAGCCACATTCTCTTACAATATTCATTTTATCCTCTCAACAATAAATTCATACTCTAAAACTCAAGTTTCACCTCCCTTTATAGATTTTTGTGAACAAAAAAGTTCTCCCAGGCCGTAGAAGAATTCCCACATGCACAAGAAACTGAACCATTGTATATTTGTCTCAAATTCTAAATTTGGAGTGCTCACTATCAGTGGACAGTATTGCAGTTGTGATCCTAAGCAAGTGACCACAGTAGTTAAGGCATCATTTGCCAATGTTTTTTGGTTAGTTCTTGTTATAAACCTATTGTCTTGAATGAATGAAACTTATTGTTCAAGTTTTTGTTTCCCATATATTTTTCAAATCCAAGATCGATCAATGAATGTGTCACCCTCTAGGGGCATGCTAACATATGGTGGGGAGAACAAATTTATGTGTGTGATGTTTGTACAATTTTTTGTTTGTCCTTTACATTCCTCTTTGTACATACTATTCTTGTCCAACTAATGACTCTAGAGATGATGCAAGGCATCAAGATATTTATATCTTCATGTTGGCCCAAAATTTTAGGATTATTTATGTTCCCTTTCCTCTTTATGTTGTGTCGTCTCATATGCATTGCTTCTTAATTGCATCAACATTCTTTGTATTCTTTCCTTTTCATGGTTTTGGAGACAATGCAAAGTATTAGGGCACTTCCAACCTCCTCATGTTGACCCAAAATTATCATTTTCCTCCATCACCTTTCTTGTATCTCAGTTCTCATGTCCTACTTCTTCCTGTGTGCATGCAATATTCATGTCCTAGTTATTATAGTATTGGCATCTTTTAAGAGCTGACTCCACTTCCATAGATCCCTTCATGCTCTCTTTTGCATTCCTATACACACATTTTCCTATGTTACTTCTATATTAGGCTTCGGTATTCTTGTGAATGCTATGATTCTCATTTGCTATTACTTGCTGCTGTAACCATTTAAATAACATGCTACAACTCAAGGATTTTAATAAAAGAGGAATTTTATTAAAATTCAAAGGTAGTAAAAACTTCACTATATTTCTAGCAACATCTCAAGGAAGCTTGCTTTCAAGCATTGAATCCAAAAGACCAAGTGTGAGAATCCATTGGGCACAAAGACAAAAGGCAGCACAGTCAATCAGCATAGCACCTCCCAAATATTCTTTTGTTTTCCAAAGGTGCCAAGGCAGGGTCCCTGGGGCAAAGACCCCTCATGGGGTCCAAAAATTTACTATTAGAAGCACACTAGCCACATGAATCAAAAATTTCTAATTTCTTGGCCACAAAATAAAAGGAGCAGAAAATGTCTTGAAAGTGCTTAAAAAACAATGCCAATAAAAGGAAATTGCTAATGATGTTGAAAGATGTGGTTTGAAGTGTTGTACCCAAACCAAATTTTTTGCTTCATTAAGGCATTTTGCTTAAAAGAGTCTAAATCTTGCTAAAATGATGTCAAAATACAGTTTTCGGGCAAGTTAAGTATGGACTTTGGTCAGTGTAATGTCATTCGTTAACGGCAATTGGTCAATGTGTCATGTCCCCTTCTAGTTGACATCTCTTAGAGCATATGATTAGCCTATTATGCGACCCTCATAGGCTGATAGGATGGATAGAGGGTCTTGATGCAGCTTGGCTTGGCTTCAGTTGTCAGAATTTTACCAGTTGGTTTTCGTTCGGGCTCATTCGGACACCATTTGCCTAAGTTGCTATTTTTAGCAGTATTTGGCACTCAGCGAGGCACCCCTACTATTTTTAGCAATATGGATTGATCATGTGCAGAATCATTCAGTTAGTCACCAGCTTCAGACGGTTCGTGAATCGGACACATTTCGAGGGAGATATTAATATTTAATTGATTAATTAAATATTAATTATTTTTGGAGCTTATATTATAAAGTTATAATATTTTAATATTATAACTTAAGTGAATTGCTGAAGGGGGTCGCCCATCATGGAAGGGGCCATTTTTTATTATAATTTATAATTAAAAATGTGATCGAAGACTATTGAAATAATTAAAAGAAAAAGTTTGAATTTATTTTAATGATGCCTTTTTGAAAGAATTCGCACTTTTGAGGAGATATAAGGGTTTCATTGGAATTTGAGCTGATTATGATATTGAATATTGAAATTTGAGCAAGTCTTCTTCCGGAGAACGAAGCCTAGGGTTTTTGTTGTCTACAGACATTGGAGAACGAGCCATCTTCAGTGTTGCGATTCAGAGGTTGTGAGATACCAGCTGATCTATTGCATTTCAGAGAGATTTCTTCATTCAGAAGTGATCACAGAACATTCACAGTTGATTCACCTTCAGGGTTTTCAGAGTGATATTCTTCCAGCAGGGATTCTTCAATCAATGCGCCTATTTCATTGAGATCTGGCAATTTAAGGAAAGGCCGTACTTTTATTTGTTTGGTTGCTGCTGTACAAAAGCCGTACCATCTGAGCTGCAGGCCGTACATTTCTAGAAAGGCCGTACTTTTTTGTGCAAGGCAAATCGCCTATCATTTTGGTCTCCTATCTTCTTCCTTGGTGGCGCCTAAACCTCTGGATTATTTCTTGAGCATCAGACGCAGGGAAAAGCGCAGATTCTTTTTAGCCGTACCATTTCATGATGGCTCCAGGCGGCTGCAAACTTCCAGGTTTTTAAATATAAAAATTGTTATTTTCACATTGCATGTTATTGGATCACATTTGTAATCATTCTAGAAGTTCAATAAATAGTTTGGCATCAGTATTCTCAATAGATGTTATCCATTCCAGAGTTATATGATTTTATTTGAATTTTATATTCAATTCTTGCAAAATCGCATTCTTTCTTATTTATGCAAAAACCACAAAAAAACCAAAAATCACAAAAACAAACGAAAACAGTCAGATATCAGAGGTTAGCGGAAACAAGGGTTTCTACACAATGCCTGGTGTTAAAACCAGAGCCTAGAACTCAAAGCAAGACATTTTGTGATGAGAGATGTTGAAGAGATACTAGCACGAAACAGATGGAAATTTCAAGCAGAAAGCAAATCTGCGCCCCTGTAGCCCAAGGGTGCCCTTCATTCTAAAGGTCCAGATTCAGTGCTTTTTGGTTGCAAATGTATTCAATCTCTTTGAAATTCAATCAACTTTCCGGCAAGCTATCAAGCGAAGTCATCCAAGTTGCAGAACTCCGGTTCTTGAAGGCAGAAGCAGAAGGTACGAAGAGGTTACATAGATCAGAGGTTCTCAAATTTTCAATTTTTGCGCCCCTGTAGCCCAGGGGCGCCCTTCTTTTTGAAGGCTCAAATTTGGTTGCATGTGATTGCAAATATGTTCAATCTCTTCAAAATTAGTTCAGCTTTCCGACGAGCTATCCAGCGAAGCCATCTGAAGTGCAGAACTCCAGCAATTGAAGTCAGAAGTTGAAGGTACGAGGATGTTGCATGTCACAGAGGCTATCAAATTTTCAGTTTCTGCACCCCTGTAGCCCAAGGACGCCCTTGAATTTGACCCCTCAAATGATTGAATTTGCAATTTCCATCTTCCAAAGATCTTTTCTAATCCAGTTTAGCTCAGCAACGCACCAGTTCATGAGATGATCCAACATACTGAGTGATCGTGACAAAGATTCTACCGAGCACGTAAGACAGAGGGTGGAGAAATGTAGAAATACACACCTGTACCTCTATAGGCCAGGGGCGCCTAGCCTTTAAGCCTGCCAGATGGGGTCTTTTGCAATCATAGTCTTCATGAGACTTGTGCGGAATTACTCCAGCTATCCAACAAGTCCAGCCATCAACCTCCAGGATTTTGCAAACGCTCATACGTGAAAGGTCAATGTAGAACACTGAAGAAATCAGACAACCGGGAAAATGGCTAAGTATGGAAAATACACATCCCAATGGAAAAGGCGCCCTTCTTTTTGAGGTCTTAGAAGCAGTTTTCTTGCTTTGTCACCTCCAAAGACATCTCTTGTAAGTTGTTCTAGCTACGCAGAGAGACTGACGGTGCGCGAATTAGAGCACTCCAGCTCCTGATGTCAGGGGTCAAAGTATGCCATCCAAATGAAAGTTACAATTTTGTCAAATTCGTGATTGCACCTTCACAAGCTAGGGGTGCCCTTGCTTTTGGGGTTCCTAATGCAGCTTTCAGATGCCTTATATACAGTCATTGGTTGTGGAATTCTTCCAATCACGCAATGAACCTATCATCCAGTCAGTGGGGTTCATCGTTCACCGATAGCGGTAGTTTGAAGCGTCAGATGGCAAAACAGAGAAATGACAAATTTGGAGACCTTGCATCAATTTAATCAAAGGCGCCTAATTTTTTGAGGTGTCAAACGTTGTTTTTAGCAGTTGCAGCTCCCAGCAGACATTTCATCTTTGCTCTAACGACTTCATAATGGATATCTCAGTTTAGTCACAACATCACTCAGGCATCCAGAAATCAAAGTTGAACAGGGGCAACTGTAACTTTCAGTGAGCTATAAAATAGGAAGTTAGTGAAAACTCTCATAACTTTTGCAAATGGACACTTGAAGAGTCAAATTTAGACTTTTCAAAATCAATGGATTTTGTTGAGTGCATCTAGATGCTGAGATTTTTGTTAACTTATTAAAATAATATTTAATTCAGTTTTGCATGCAAAGCATTAAAATGGCAATTTTCTTCAATAATTAAATATTGACGCATCTTTAATGTTAAATTACAAATTTGCATCTAATGGTAACTAAATATTTTAATATTATTTTATCTCCGGGACTCCAAGTCAGTGTTAGTTGAACTGGTAGGGGTCCAATCAAAACACTTCTTTTGTTTGTTAAGGTTTATTCTTGCAATTGGCGCCACTAAGCAAAGAATTCTTCCATTTATTCAAGATGGCGTCCATTCTTCTCTCACACAGTTGAAGACCAAAGCGAATTTTCTCACTTGTGTGAGCGAATTCTTCAGCATTCAACATTCGAAGACACTACAGAGATTGTTCTCAGATTTCTTTTGCAGGTACAAGTCCGGATTTATCAACAAATATCAAGACAAGATGGCGATTTTAGCAGAAGAAGAGCATTAAAAACTTCTATCTTCTGTCTTAAATTCTTCTATTTCTCGTCTTAATTTCTTTCGCATGTTCGAGAATTCGGCGACTTTTGACAAAACAAATCACCTAGGTTGGTTCAGCATAGCTTCCTCTACAAAACCCATGTGTTAGAACTTTTCAGGAAAATTTACTCCAGAGCATCAATTCTCAAAGCTTTGATTTTCTCAACTGAAATTCCTTTGCATGGTGGAGTAGAAGTTGATATTTTTCAAATCTGACGTTGTGGGTTGTCTTAGAATCATCTTCTGGACAAAACCCATATTTCAAATTTTCTTGGAAAAATTGCCCCTCACAGCCCCTGCTGCCCCCAGTTGTTTTTTTCAGAAAAGCTCTTGCATGTTAAGCTAAACGGCATTTTTTCGCAATTCTGACATTGTGGGTTGTCTTAGAATTATTTTCCAGACAAAACCCACGTTTTAGATTTTTTTGTCATATTTTTTTGTGAAAGTTGCCCTCCAACAGGGTATTTTTAGCCTCAACAAGTGACTTTTTGCTTTCCGAAGAAAGTTGTCAGAACATAGCTGAGGCAAATTTTTCAGAGTCCAGTTCACGCAGACTAAATTCAAGACCAAACTGGTCTTAATTCATGATTTCATCATAAAAGCTGACACCGATTTGTATCAAGTGCATTCGAAGAGTTGACAGGCATAGTCACTCAAGTCCATATGGTTTCATGCCTCGGCCGGTTTAGAGGGTTGATACCATTGGAATTTTGCATGTGCAGCAAGTTCATTTGCATTTCTCACAACCAGAGTGTTCACGGTCAAACTTCGCAGTTTCATCATACAACACTCTTCTATAGAGAAAAGCGTGAAAACGTGAGAAGCATCAAGCTGCAAAAGAAACAGTGGTCATCACTTCAGTTACGAAGCCGCCAAAGTTATCAATCAGTGAAATGCTAGTTTAAGTGTGCGAAGATTTCCAAGATTGCTTGAGTTGCTGACAAGCAGTGAATTGACAGTTGAGACGTGTGACGACCTTCAGACAGTGATGCAGTCAACAACCTCGTGGAGGGGTTAGTTGCTTGAGATAACGGCCAGTAGACTTCAGTTCCCACCTCTCAGGATAGACATCAGACACAGCAGTTAACTCGACGTTCTTTCCGAGTTAACTTGTTGTTCCACATCTCATGCATGTCTATTTTGGGAGACATCTTTGTACACTTGGAGTCTCATTTAGGGTATTCGTTAACTAATGGTAGTGTTCCAGTTAACTTGCTTTCAATAAGTACGTGCATGCTTGCACATTGTCCATTTTTAGATTAGATGTATCGGTTAACTGATGGTAGCTTTCAGTTAACTGTATAGTTTGCTTTATTAGGTTTTAGCAATAAAATCTTGCATGATTGCAAGACTATAGTTGACTCAAGGTGATTTTAGGGTTCCCTACACCTTTTGATGTCTATAGATAAGAGCTTTTTGCTCATTTGTAATTAACTTTTGCATGCGATAGTAATATATGCTGAGCCAGATTTGCCTGTAATATTGCTATTCTGTATCTATTCACTTTGGTTGGATGATCATTGTTTCATTGTTTTTGTGTTTATAAGCTTTCTTTCATATCTACACCTCGGATAGGTGTCGTCACCTCCTTGGTAATTTAGAATTAAGGCTTATCGTTTATTGTTACTGTGTTAATGAGCTTTGTTTCATGTCTACACCTCGGATAGGTGTCGTCACCTCCTTGGGAATTCAGAAGTAGAGTTCATCGTTTGATGTCGTTGCCAATAACCTTTCTTTCAGCCTACGCCTCGGATAGGTGTCGTCACCTCCTTGGAAATCCTATCTTAGGGGTTATTGTATAAATCATTCCCACTCCGTTTCCTCATGCTCTAATTTCTTGAAGGGATTGGATAGTATAAGTTAGTTTTGAGTTGTAGTTAACATTTACGAAACCAGAAAATCCTTGCCTGCAACACTCGAAGTTTCTTGCAAACCTTGTGCCTCTTTCAGCTGAGACAAAAAGACAGGAATTAGTTTAGTTTACTTTTTCAAGCATTTTGTCCGCACAACGAGGGAGCTTCCCCTCCTAATTTGAAGAGCACTCATCATGCAATGTGCATAGCTGTCTGTACCAACTTTCACTCCAGAGGTGTTAGTTGTTACGCCAACATGAAGATCCTCACCAACAAAGAGAATGAACCAAGCAAGCAAAAACAAAGCCATTGGAAGCCATAGCAAGAGTGAACACAAGCATTGAAGAAACCAAAGACACCACCCTTTCCATCAAATTTGGGAGACATCAACAACCTACAAGTGCCCAACTGAAAGGTTTTCAAAAACCAAGGTGGGTCCCCACCAACATCACCACCCAAAAGGGTCGATTTGCACCATTCAATCTACAAGAGATTAGCAGCCCACACACCTTTTTGAAGGTTGACAAGGGTAAGTACAACAAGGTTTTGAAAAAGTGGGAAAGTGGTGGGCCCACTGCTGATGCCACCACCAAATGCAAAGTAATTTGTGCCATCAAATCTACAGAAGATCAATAGACCATGGGCATTTTAGGACGCTAACTAGGACTTGGCCTCAAAATGTTGCAAAAAGAAGAGATGGAATGCTTCAAGTGTGCCAAAAGGGAATTTAGATCCACTAAAGGAAAAATGGTGCATAGAAGATTGTCTTCAAAAGAAAATGCCTGCAATCCATAAAAGGAAGTTTGCAGTGATCCAAAGAATATGTGAGAACCAAAGGGAAGTGTAAAATGCACACAACAGAGAAGCCTAGGCACCCACAACAATCTATCATCACAAAGAAGACTTTGTATATCAAAAGAATAGAGACTGCAACCATCCAAAGAATGTGCAAAGACTCCAAGGAAATCTACCATGAAATCAAGGTTCTAAAAGCTTATACACAACACAAAAGAAACCGCGGGAATGAGAATAGGCCTTTGTCGAAGAAGAAATGCATCCACAAAAGTCAAGAATTAGAGAAAGTTCCTAGCAAAGGCACTAACAAGGATACTAAGCCTATGAGGGCAGAACTGATGTTTGTGTGTAGGAAAGAAAGTCATGAAAGCACAAGAGAGGATCCAGTCTCAAGATGAAAGCCTGCAAATATGCAATACCCCTGCCATGACAAAACCAACCCATGTGACAAAAGGAAGAAGTCCACAACCAAAAGTGGAGAGTGTGAGAAGCTCAAAATGAATTTGTAATGAAGACAAAGCCACCCACAAACCAAGTGCAGTACTTCAAAAAATTTCCTTTCGAGAATGTGGTGTAGAGAACCAACACGAAGGAGAAATCTGCCACAAAAAAGGCAGGCATGTTTGCAACAAAATACACAAGAAAGATATGTCATGATGCATCCAAATATGAAAAAACCATCCCCCACACACCAAAAGAGAATCTACCAGACCTAGAGAACCACAAGATAGAGCTGCCCTACAAGAATAGAGTGCATCAGGTGTCGGTGGGCTCAAAACGAAGAACAAGGCATTCATAGTCACCGGCCTAAACATAGGAAACAAAAACTAGGTTCAACAAGCCAATAGAAAGGGAACCCCTCAAGGAAGAGCCAACAAATCAAGAAGGAGAAAGACAAAAAAGCAAAAGGAAAAGCTATACACATTGTACAAACATACTATTTTGCAAAAAGGAAAATGGGATAGTTACCAACACTTTGAACAAAACCATTTACATGCAAAGAGAAGCATATACCTTTTCTAGTAAATGGATGATGAAAAATGAGCTTGAAGGCTCCCATAGATAGCCAATGCTAGCACATGAAGAAGAATAATAGATTCTTGAACTTCTTTGCTGTCCTATGCTTTGTATTTGAAGCCTGCCCAAATTTGAACTATTATTCAAGCATTGTGTAGTGGGCCTCATCATACTTGAGCGAGTAAGCTTCCGAAGGACTAGAAAATAGAATCAAGTCATCGAATGCGACCTCCTTTAGCTTCTACTCACATGACAAAGCAAGGGAACTAACAAGAAATCGTTTGAAATGTGTAAGGGTCCCCAAAACTATCAAAAACCTTCCGAGCAAGAAGGTGGAATTAATGTTGTTGTCCCTAACATCCAAGGGAGCTACAAAGTACAAATATGGTTCTTTAGAGATGTGCTCTCTTTCTCCTTTAGCAATGACACCCAAAGATGTCTCTTAAAAAATGTTGGGCCAAAAATTCCGAAAAGGAGATTGCAACACACCAATGTTACTTGTTGCATCCATGGAAAGGGAAGGTCTCTAGCATCAATAGATGATGTGGTCACAAGGCCGCCAAAGATCTCCTAAAGGTGAATTCCTTTTGATGCATAGCTGGTTGAGTGTTGGAACTTTGGTGTGCTATTCACCTACAAAGATTTCCTAGGTTAGGAAGATGTTGGATTGTGCAAGATCCTATTGACAATGGAAATAACTACAAAATACTAAGCAATAAGTTGCAGTGAGTTTCAAACCTTACAATTGAGCATGGTGGCTTGTCTTAAGGTAATGTTGCTATGGTTGCAACCTTAAGGTATTTGGTGAAGAACGCACTATTGCATCTTAATTTGAGTAGGTGTTGCACTATGTAAGGTGATGCAGGCGTACATGTGGCATTATTAGAGTGCATGCGGTGATGGCTAAGGGCATGTAAATGTTCTAGAACATTCTTAGAGGTACAATTGGTTGTAAGTTATCAACAAGTTATCTCTATTACCACAAGCCATAGTTGATGTTTAGTTATTGTACAAGAAGACATGTATGCATTAAGATGAAGTTGGTAAACAACCATTGACAAAGTGTGTGTGTCAATATCCAAGTGTATGCAATGGTTATCCATATAGAGAAGTCACATTTGGTACTATGTGTGGTATGCTAACATCATGGTACTATTATGTTTTGGTTGTGTGGCTACTAGTATTCCATGGGGTAGTTAGAAGTTAGAACTCTTGAAACAATTGGGATTCTAGGAGAACATCTTAGTAGCTATATCTAATTGATTGTACAAATAGAAAAGGTTGATGAGAGATTGTCTAAAAATGTTGTGATGTTGTGAAGCATGATCGTGGAGGTTGTACATTGTGGTTTGCAAATTGAGATACTTTGTGAAAGAGGCTAATTGTACTTGGAAATTATTTCCTATTAATACAATTGTGACTATCCTTTTGTTGGTGGACTTTTTCTCATAAGGTTTCCACATAAATCTTTGTGTCTCATGTTTGTGTGATGTATGCACTCTTCCATGTTCTTTCTTAACTTTGCTAAATGAATTGATACAATAAGCACAACTAGATTTGTTCACATAATCTTAAAGCATCCTATATCCCAATCTTCGATCATTTGCATTTCACAATATTTGGTATCAAAGCTTGCTTGTTTGGGAAAGACCACATTGTTTGATGTGAAAGCTATATGTGTTTAGAGGTAAAACTCTTAACAGTTTTACATCAAGGTTTGTTATTGTATGTGTATAACTCGTCTAGTGGGAGCTTTTAAAGGATTCTATGAATCTACAGAGCACCTGTGTTGTTGGATTCATGGTGAGCACATCAAGACCTAAAATTGAGAAATTCAACCATCAAAATTTTGAGTTACAAAAGTTGAAAGTTGAAGACATCCATAATATCTTCTTTGTCAAAACCTTCAAGCATGTCTAATGAGGATTGGAATAAACTAGATAAGAAAGCAAGAAGTACTATCCACTTGTCTTCAAATTCTTTATTGATGAATGTGACAAAAGAATCCTCGACATATTTTTCGTAAGAAGATAAGAACCCTGTATTAGTCCAATAGTCTTGTGAATAAATTGTTCTTGAAAAGAAAGTTGTACTCTTTGAAGATGATAGAGAGAGATTGTAAATGATCATCTCAACACCTTCGATCTAATTCTAAGTTAGTTAATGTCAATAAGATTCAAACTAGAAGAAGAGGAAAAGTGCATAATATTGCTTTATTCCTTACCTCATTCATGGGAGAATTTGATTATGACAATCAATGGTAACTACTCTTGTCATGTCCCCTTCTAGTTGACATCTCTCAGAGTACAGGATTAGCCTATTATGCGACCCTCGTAGGCTGATAGGGTGGATAGAGGGTCTTGATGGAGCTTGGCTCAGCTTCAATTGTCAGTGTTTGATCAGTTGGCTTTCGTTCGGGCTCATTCGGACACTTCTAGCCTGAGTTGCTATTTTTAGCAGTATTTGGCACTCAGCGAGGGACCCCTACTATTTTTAGCAGTATGGATTGATTACGTGCAGAATCACTCCCTTATTCGTCAGCTTCAGACGGCTCGTGCATCGGGTGAATATCGAGAGAGATATTAATATTTAATTGATTTAATTAAATATTAATTATGGGAGCTTATAATATAAAGTTATAATATTTCAAATATTATAACTTAAGTGAAATATTGGAAGGGGTCGCCCATCATGGAAGGGGACGTTTTCAATTATATTTTATAATTAAAAATTTGTCCGGAGACTATTGAAATATTAAAATAAAAAGTTCGAACTTTTTAATGATCCCTATTTTTAAGGAAATCGCACTTTTCAGAGAGTATAAGGTTTTGCATTGAAATTGGAGCCATTATGTTATTGAGTTATTGAAAATTGATCAAGTTTCGTCCAGAGCACGGAAGCCAAGGGTTTCAGTCTCAGAGCATTGGGGAACGAGCCATCTCCAGTGAAAGCAGTTCAGAGGTTGTGAAATATCTTCCGATTTATTGCCAGGCAAGAGATTTCTTCATTCAGAAGAAATTACAAAGCATTCAGAGATTATTTACCTTCAGAGTTTTTTGTTAGGGTTTCATCCGGAAAGCATCATTCAACTTAGGCGCATCATATTTCTAAGTCTGGACATTGATTTCAAAAAGGCCGTACCATTGTACTTGCTGCTGTGACAGGGCCGTACCATTGTTGTAGGCCGTACTTCTTCATCTTCAGGCCGTACTTATATCTTGTGCAAAACGCCTTTCACTCTGGCTTTCTATCTTCATTCTGGGAGGCGCCTCAGTGTCTGGATCATCTTGCAATCATTGGACAGAGGGAGAAGGGAGCATTCATTGCAGCCGTACCAGATCTGGTTATTTACAGCTTGCTGCTATTACCAGGTTCTTTCATTAAATAATGTTATTTCCTTGTTGCATGTTATCAGATCGTCATTGTACTGAGTCCAGTTGATCAATAAAAGAATTGCCAGTGTTAGATCTTGTATTTCCATCATTATTGATACTGTAGCATTTTATATTGAATTTATTTTCAATTTCTTGCAAAGTCGCATCATTGCATTTATGCTCAAAAATCACAAAAAAACCAAAAACCATCAAAAACAATAAAAACAGTCAGAATTCAGGAAAACGGGGAAACAAGGGTTTCTACAACTCTTCACCAAAATTGAAGGACATAGCAGGTATCTTGTTAAGTGAAGAAATCAAGGGAAAATCCATGGATGAATTCTCTAGCAATGCACTAGTTGTCAGGGATAGGTCAAAGGATGAGAGGGTAAGAAGAAGGGTGGAGACAAGATGTCCAAGCAGGAGGACAGGTCAAAGTCTCATGATAAACCCAAAGTAAACTGTTGGAATTGTGGCAACAGAGGTCACATAAAGAAGGAACAAGTCTAAGAAGAAATCCGATTCCTCTAATAAATCCTCGAACAATGATGAGTATAATAGCAATGTTTTTTATTCTACTAACATTATTGGTGATGATTTTTGGTTGATTGAATCAAGTGCATCATATCACATGACTCTTCATAGGAAGTGGTACTCTAAATATAAGGAGTGTGATGGAGGACAGGTTTTCATTGGTGATAACAACTCTCTTAAGATAGTTGGTCAATGAAAGATGAAGGTATTTTTTATGGATAGGAGAGTGAGAACACTCTCTAATGTTTTGCATATTCCAAATCCGGCAAGAAATCTTATGTATGTTTCTAAGATGATTGATTCTAGAGTGCATGCTACCTTTGATGAAAAAGGTTGTAGATTGTTAGAGAAAATATGATGTCGGCTAAAAGTATAGGACATGGAACACTCTTTAGCCTAGAAACATCATTATTGTGTAGCTTAGTCAATGTAACTAAATCTAAATCAAGTATGTTGTTCAGGTCAAATAGAAGGAAAAGGCTTTTAAATCTTGATAAGCAAGAATATGATAGAAAGTCTTCTGAATTGTTCTATTGGGTTTGAGCTTTGTAAACATAGTGTGTTTGGAAAGCAAATAGGGTGAGATTTGCTTCAAAAAGCACTAAACCAATGGAGATTTTGAAAGTGATTCATAATAGTGTCTTTGGTCTCATGGATGTGCACTCCATTAGTAAGTCTCGATACTATGTCTCCTTCATAGATGATTATTTTAGACATGCTTGGGTGTATTTTCTTAGGAAGAAATCTAAAGTTTTTCACAAGCTGAAGTTCAAAGCACTTGTAGAGAATCACACAAGTAAGAAAATCAAAGTCTTAAGTTCAAATAATGGTGAAGAATATTGTTCTAAGAAATTTGAAGCATACTGTAAATGCACTGGTATTGTTAAGCAAAGCACAACACCCTATAGACTGCAACAACATGGAGTAGCTGAAAGGTTAAACAAAACCTTGGTGGATTGAACCAAAAGCCTATTAAGTAGTGATGGTCTAGGATAGGAGTTTTGGCCTAAGGCAATAAATACTACTTATTACTTGAAAATAGGTCTCCCATTTCTATGCTTAAGGATAAGACACCATACAGATGTGGATAGGTGAGAAACTTGTTGTTACACATTTGAGAGTATTTGGTTGTAAAGCATTTGTTCGTGTGACAAAGGAGAAACGTTCTAAGTTGGGTTATAAAGTTGAAAAGTGTATTTAAATTGGGTATGGTGAAAATGTGGAAGACTATAAGCTTTAGAATCCAGCGACACTAAACATTCTTTATTCTAGGAATATTCTATTCAAGGAACTTAGAGTTTTATCCAAATTGGAGCACCCAAAGGTAAAGTAAAGCCAAAAGATGCATTTTGAATACAGAATACAGCAACAAAATTCATCTACAAATGAACAAACAAGTGAACATAACAATGTGGATGGAGAGGATGCAGGCACATCTGCTGCAAATTTTGACAAATTGAATGCAGATGCGGCAACGTCTCCAATCATGACTACAAGAAGGTCTACAAAGCAGCAAAAATTACTTCATAGGTATAGTCCATCAAATTTCCGTTTTTTTTCTCTAACTTGTTCTAATAATGAACCTAAGTTTTTAAAAGAAGCCCTCTTTTCTAAGAAGTATTGGAAATACCATGAAAGAGGAGATGTTGCAGTTGCAGCAATGTAAGACTTGGGACTTGGTTGATCTGGCTAATAAAAGGAAGACAATTGGCTACAAGTAGGTCTTCAAGAAGAACTTCAACACGAATGGTAAATCAAAAAGGTACAAGACAAGATCGGTGGTAAAAGGGTATTCCCAAATAGTGAAAGAGAATTCGATGAGATCTATTCTCCTATAGGCTATAGCTAAAGTAAATTGCATTATAATGTTATTATTTGTTGTTGTGTGTAATGCCCACTAGCATATGTGCCTTGTGTGTTATTCCTTTTTTATAACATATGTCGTATTAAGTGATTTGACAATGCATTATGGATTACATGTGTTATGATCATCTGTACTAAACTTCCCAATGAGACCTTGTATTGACATTGAGGTGTTTTAATTATGTACTTTGGATACTTATGATGTCATATAATTTATCACTATATGTAATGTTTTAGATTGCCATCAATGTACATTATCAATGAGATTTTGTATTGGCATATGTTGTCTGACTATGTATTATGGGATGCATACAATGTGATTTTATGTTTAGACTATTATAGTAATTCATCTTCACAATGTTTCAATTTACCTTTTTCACTAAATATGTTATATGTGTTGAATATTTTTATCTAATTTAGCATCACAGATCATTCTTGATTTCTCATCTTGTTATCTAGATCATGCTAGTTGTAGATGATTTACAATTAGATGTGATGATTTCATATCATGTTATGAGTTACATCATGTTCAATGTTTTATGTTGTGCTTTGCCTATTCATATATGGTGCAAGTACAGGAGATGTTTCACCTAAGTATGCAAGTACAAGTTTCTGAAACAATGATTAATCGAAGATGGTTGTCTTGAGTAAAACATATTTGCTTAACCTCCATCTCACTTGATTTGAGTTGCAAGATGAGTCTTGTGAACCCCTGTAAAATTTGAATCCAAATCGGTGGCAATTCTAGAATTCATGTGTTGTGCTTAAACCCGTAAAGTGAGTGGTCCTTTGCATGTGTTTGTTTTTTACCTTGTTGCACTACATTTAAATTAGTTTTGAAACGTGTGTTGTGTTTGTGGAATATTTAATATGCTTTGAGTTGAAAAGATGATAAAATTGTGCCTTAGTGATAAGTATAAAAACATGAGAATTGGCACCTCAAGTCCCCCCAAGGCATATATAACACATATTAAGATGGATCTGTGATAATTGATATAAATATATATATGATGAAAAATAATAAAAATATGTCAAAATTCACACACATGTAGTCAATTTTTTATAAATTTTTCTATATGCTACCTTTTTGGGATGGTTTGATCTTACATTTGTCTCTTTTTTATTCACCATTATCAAGAAGAGCTACATATCTATAAAAAGATTGGCCATCAATATTCCCCATGCATACGCTCTCCACCCGTCCACACCAAAAGTCCAAGTTGATGCAGCCTGTGGCCCTGTAGAATGTGCCTCCTAGCACAAATTAATAATAATTTAAATTAATATGTTAACTATATCAAATAGTTATCATAATTTAGTATGAGTACACTATTCTTATGTAAAATCAGATATTCTAAATTTACACATAATTTAATACTGTTTGTTATTATTTTTGTTGTTTTAGTATAACAAGAAACAGTCTAGTGATAAGATAAAGCTATTGGCATGAATATAACTTGGGTTGAATCCTTATGGACATGCTCTGTGTTAACAAAACTGTGATAAGGTGTGCAACACCAAATGAAATAGTTTAGTTAAATGACAAAGCGATTCCATGAGAATAACTTGGGTTGAAGCATCTGGGCATGCTCTTTGTTAGTGAAACTGTAAGATTATGTTACATGTAACACACCAAATAAGAGTTGGTGCAAATCCCCAAGGAAAATTGTAATTTACACCTGAAGAATAGCCATATCCCTATAAAACAGATACAATCACAATAAATAATTGAATTGGATACAAGTTATTATTGACACATCTTTCCTATAGAAGAAACTGAAAATTATGTATTTTGCAATATGGTTCAAATTTCTGTCAAGCAATCGTTTCCATACTGAACAGTGAAATCCTAGGATAAGTATAGTATAATTTGTTTAGAAGTCGAATTCTTTTTAACCCCATATTCATGCACATTGTCCCATCAAACTACGCTAAAATTGCAGTTTCACTTGAAAGTCACACACCAAATTCATCTACCACATTGTACTGCAACAGATTACAAATCCTGTAAAATTAGCACGGCAATTGCTCCCCCTTACCACTAGACCATCGCCAGCTGAACTTTAGAAGAAAACTATGGTATCTACTGTAAAACATAAAATTCTGCAATATATCCAGCTCCCTAAGGTGTCTTCTATTTTATTTGTTGTATACTTGGGAAACTTACAAAAGAAACTTATTTATCGAAACCTATCTACAAATCTTTCAAGACAAGCTGCCAACTCCAAAGCATTTATCGTCTATCTACACTATATTATCGATTTGTAATTTTCTCAGACTTTTGTTGTCATAAACATGGTAAATGTTTTGAACTTCAACCAATGATCCATATTTTTTCTTAATTTTATTTAAACGACCTTTGTATTACTATTCTAGTACAATTATGCTAAATTCCCATTACCATTATAGTTTATGAAAGAGCAAAAAGATAAAAACCCTAAAAATCAAAAAGAGCAGATTGTGCAAGACAGATACTGACGGCGGAAGAATGACCGGCTGCTCCGAGAGTACAATCTACAAAAGAGCGCAGAGGGCGAGCTTCAAAGACCTTCAAAACCTCCTTCAACATCACGGGAGAATGCGCCTCACCGCACCTGCCTTTCTTCAACTCTTCAAACTCCTCCTCCTCGTCTGCCAAACTAGTTTTTGTATGTTTGAGGGCGTAGCAGGTTTTTGCAGAGCGCTGAGCAGTTGGGAGAAATAACATTTTGGAATTACGAGTAAAAATTTGAATTTTGCAGGCGCGTAAGGAAGCCATAAAAGCTGATGAGATGGGCAGCAAATGCGTCGGAGCTCCTGTCAAGTAAGAAAAGCTTGACATAGTCTGCTGTAGTGGAGGAGATTCGAACTTGTCCTGGTTTGTCGATTTGCAGTAATGTTATCCATTCCTATTTTCTTTTTAATCTTTTCTATATCTTCAACTTTTTCGTTTTCTATTTAAAATTTGTCAATTTTGCTTACACTTAGATAGTGATTTGGACATAAGAGAGCAGCGATTCGGTCCGTGGAACCCCGTCTGCAGTTTGCCCTGGCGTATTGATAGAGAGGAGAAGTTATGGCGGCCAATTTTTAAAATTACTGTATGATTTTCTTACCATTTATGAAAATAAATTAGAGTATTTTTATTAGATTCATATGTGAGTTTTGTTTGTACCAATATTTAGAATTATATTATGTGATAGTAATGTTTAGGATTGTAAAGTGTTATCTAAATTGTTGATGCAAACAAAATTCTCAAAATAGAATCTAAAAGCACTCTAATTCATCATGAATGTATTTTTTTTAGTTGTAATAATCTATAAGTGTTTACATTAAAGTAGTTTAGACATAATAATATTAAACATTTTTTGAAACTACAAAAGGAAGGAATAAGGACTTAGTTTTAATTGTAGCAATGGAGTAGTTCACTAAAGATTGTGCTTAGTAATCTAAACTAGTGTTATGTGATCAAATATAAGACTTGTATGCTCTAACATGTCGAATTATCTATTCTCTACTCTAAGTCACTTTTGCACCATGGAAACAATCTACATTGCCTACAAACTTGAACCTAATATGTGGATTCAACATTTAGATTTAAATAAGCATACATACTTTTTGATCAACTAGAATCTACGACTTGATATATGGACTATAAGTGTCTAAAAACAAACAAGTTGACATGGCAAACTTGATGATGACTAAGATCCAAAAAATAAGTCTATAAGGTATAAAAATGCAAAACTATGATATTTGATAGGCGTCTCCAAAGCAATGGGTCATATGTTGACTCTTGAACTCCCCCTATGTTCATTAGGTGTGTTGTTTGCCATCTTTTTAGTGTATGTATGTTCACTTGGCCTAAAAACTATGGTTTCTAGCCTTAGTTACATGTTCACCACTTTACTCAAGCCACAAACATGTTTTTACAACATGAACGTTATTCTAGCAAAGTGGCAAACTTGTCAAAGTTGTCCAAACATGTGATTTATTATAACATGAGTTCCCCTTCAGCTCATGGCACAATTATTTTTTATAAATAATTTTTTTGTAAATATCTAAATCTAAAAAATTATATTTCAGTTCATGGATTTTTTTTATATTTTAGTCTCAAAATTTAAACTTGTGAAAAGGCTAATATCTATATATTTATAAAAAAAAAAATCATTGAATTATTTAGACACATTCCTTAGGTACTACCTTTGTGAGAGGGGGGTAGGTAGTTAAGGGATGACAAATGGAAAGGGAGGAGCCCTAAAAAGATGCAACTATTCAAAAATCTTAATCACCCATGGGATATATAATGATTAATGAAAGTTCGGATAAAAAAAAACACATAGGAATAGGAGATAACAAAAGAAAAAGGAAAATAATTGAAATAATTAAGTTAGGACTAGAGATAAAACACAAAAGAAAGAAGGTTAAAACAGATTTAGGAAAGATAAGAAAGATACAGCAGAAGAATGGAAGAGGTGGAAAAGAGGGCTAAAGAACAAGATTTAGGGGTTGCAAAAGAAAACAATAACAAAGAGGTTGAGTGTGTCATTAAGGGTGTTGTTGAGTGTGTCGTTATGGGTACTTCCAAATAAGGAAGAGAAGAGTGTTCCATTGTGGGTGTTGTTGAAAAGGATAGAGAAGAGATTTCACACTTAGGTTCTAGAGATTTTGCACTTAGGTTCTAGCATAAACATAATAAATCAAATTATTCGAAACATAGAAGGAGAAATTGAAGATTATGGAAATTCTAGAAAAGAAATGGAACAAGCAGTAGTAAGAACTATGACACCTCCTATAAATAAGACACCAACAGTACATCTGAAATGGACAAATATCTAGCTAAAGATAAATAAATATTGGTTTCCACTAGAAACTATGGTACAAAAACTTTGAAACATAACATTTGATGATGATTACCTAGATGGATTAGCAACTAGAAGTGAATTGAAGATAAGAAGCAAAGATGCAATGACAAATAAGGAGAATTATATAAATTTAACACCCTATAACAAAAAATTGCAATCAATTAACCAAATGATCCTAACTAATAAACGGATATCTCTAAGAATGAAAAGAAACTTTGAACAAACACGACCCTTGGACCAGGAGTCACCCTCGATGTCTATAAAGCAAGAAGGATTTATGCGAAGGAAGTAGAACAACAAAACACAAGTGGACGACAAGAAGAGGACAATATAGACATATTGGGTGGATATGACTTTGATATAGGATATACAAATAGTGACTCAAAAGAAGAACCAATCATGAACACCACCATGAAATTGCCCATGTTTAGAAAAGAAACAACTAAAGCAACCAAACATGTGTTTATACTAGAGTCTCAATGGCAAAGACAACACAAAACTAGAGATGACACAAAACTATTTGACTTTGTTGGATCACTTTGTGGAGAAACGTTAAGGTGGTATCAGAAAAACTACCCTGGCCATAATAGAGACTAGGAAACAGTTATTTAACATATGTTGTCATTGATTTCAAAGGTGTAATGTAAGATGTGTAATGTCAAATGTATTTTCTATAGGGTCAGTAGATTGGTGAGAATTAAATGTAATTACTTGTGTCATGTCATGTGTTTAAAATTGAGAAGTATTATGACAAGCAATGTGCTCGGTTGCAGAATATTAATGCTATCATTACTAGAAAAAAGGAAACCTGTGAAGATTTGTTGTAGTGTGATTGAAATATCATCTTGTATCTATTTCAATTGTTGGAAGTAGTTTGGATGTGTTTGCGATAGTATTATGTGGTTTGTTACTAATGCACTATATTAAATTGTCATTATATTTGGCATTTCATTCTACCGTAGTTGAATGCTACGACTTGCATTTTGGACCTAAATTAAGGTTACTCATAATGTATTAGATTCCAAAGTTTCAAAGGTTGAGCTTTAGAAAAAGAAAGATAGAAGTGACAAAGTATAATCTATGTATGTTGATTGATTGTGAATGATGTCTGAGTGTTTACGTCAGTGAAGGGAAGTGTGCACCAGCTACAAGAAGCGCATGAAGATAAAATATGACCAACTTAAGACTTTGGAAGGAAGAGCATAATGTATTTGATTTAGAACCAAGTCGACTACATGTTTTATATCAATTTGAATTAAGGTCTATCCTTGGCCAACATGGCTAATTTTGCAGATGGTGTTAAAAGATTCTAGGCCGACATGAATATTGTTAATATGTTGAAATGCAAATATATTATAAATTGTGTGTCTCCCAAGAGAAGTGTGTATGTATGTGAGTAATTTTTCATGAATGGATATATAAAATAATGTGCAAGCAAAAGGAAGAGGTTAGGGATGCTGAGCAAAACTAAGATATCATAAGAGAGTGTGTTCACCTATTGATTCAAGACAAGATTTATATTATTTGTAATGTTGATTTGAGTTGGTGATAAGTGACTGCGTTATAGGGGATTGGTGTCTCATGTGGGTTGGTGTATGTGTTTGTGGAAATTGGTGTCTCTTATTAAGATTGTAACTCCTAGGGGTTGGTGCCTACAAAATCACTATAAGTTCTATATTATTTTTGTGAGGCTAGATTTGGATAGTAGCTCCAAGCATCTCTTCTCACCATGGTTTTTCCCATTATGGGTTTCCACGTATATCTATTGTTCTTTGTGTGAATGTGTGCATTTGTGTTTCTTAATTGTTAAGGAAATCAATACATATTGCTTTAATGTTTTGGAGTTCATGTTTAAAGAAGTTACTAATGGTAATTAATGTTGAATTAAAGAGTTTTTGTGTATACTAATTCACACCCCCCTCTTAGTAGATTGTGTGCCCTTCAATTGGTATCAGAGCTAAGTTCTTTAGAAGAAGCTTAACAACTTAAGGTAGATTCAATATGGCACACTCAATGGCTCAAGAAGGTTTGTCTTCACATAAAGCACCACTTTTCAATGGATCCAATTATTCCTTTTGGAGTGTAAGAATGGAAGCATATTTGATGGTCTTAGGGTTTGAGGTTTGGCAATCAGTTTGTGGATGGATATGAAATCCCTAATAGTCCCCCAAGAAATTAGGGCAGAAAGAAGGCTTGTGAGAATAATGTCAAGGAAAGAAATGCCATTTACTTGGTTTATCTAACTTTGAGTTTGTGAATATCATACATTACAGGATAGTGAAGGAAGCATGGATTAAGTTACACAACATCTATGAAGGAGATGGCAAGGTCAAACAAACAAAGCTTCAAACCTATTGAGATCAATTTGAAAGTCTGAAAACGAAGAAAGAGGAAAACATTGCTACATTCTTGCTTTGGGTTGATGAGGTTGTCAACTCTATCAAAGGTCTTGGTGAAGAGATGAAAGAAGGCATGATTGTGAAAAAGGCACTTAGATCCCTTACCTAAAAATTTGATGCCAATTTTTTTGTAGTTGAAGAAGCTAAAGATTTGAATACTCTAACTATGGATGAGTTACATGGAATTTTGACTACCTATTAGATGAAGATTGATAGTGAAAAATTTGTAAGAGGTGGCTTTTAAAGTGTCCAAAAAGCAAGATGATCCAAATTCAGAAGATGGGTCAAATCTAGAGGAAGAAAACTTTGTTAGAAAGTTATTGAGGGGTTCTAGAAAGTATAAAGGTAAGTTTCCTTTCAAAAGAGAATGGTTCCAAAAGTTTAAAGTTTGAACAAGTTGTGGCAACCAAGGAGATCAAGTCGTTAGATGAAGGATCTACTCAAGTGCACAAACAAAATAGAAGATAGGCTTCAAGAAGACAAGGACACAATACCAAGTTCAATCACTCTTTTTATAGTTACTATTTTAATTGCAATTAATTTGGTCACAAAGCTATGAGTTCTAGAAAGGTACCAAGAAGGAGAAATAACTTTGTTAGTAGAAATGTGTTTACACCATTGTTTGACTTCAATAATATTTGTCATAAGTGCAATAATTTTGGGCACATAGCTAGAAATTGTAAAAGCAATTTTGTGAGTCCTCCTATGTTGAATACAAAAGGAAATAACACATCAAGTCAGAGCAGTGAAACTGAAAGGGTTTGGAAGAAAAAACCAAAGGGACAAAGATTAGAGAAATCCATGGTGGCTCAGTCCACATTACATGCGCAGAAAGAGAAGAATGTATGGATGACTGATAATAGATATTTAGGTCATATGATCGGAGACAAGAGCAAGTTCATGCACTTCAAGAAGTTTGATGACGTAGTTGTAACTTTTGGTAACAACTCAATTTCTAAAAATATCAATAAGCATACCTTGATTCTTGATGGTGGAAAGACAAAAAAATTATGATGTTATGTATGTAGAAGGGTTGAAGCATAATCTTTTGAGTGTAAATCAAATGTGTGATAAAGGTTATAATCTCTCATTCAGTGCTAAAGTTTGTGAGATTAGAAAGACTAATACCGGTGAGTTATTTGTGGAAGGAAGAAGGATTGAGAGTGATGTATATCATCTCAGTGAGGTTAATGGACAAAACTATTTTTCCATACAAAGAGAAGAGAGTTGGATCTGGCACAAAAGGTTGGGACATATCAATTTTGATGATCTTGTGTGGATTAGCTCAAAGGGAATGGTAAGGGATATGTCAATGATCAGGAAGCCTCCATCTACTAGTTGCAAACCATGTCACGAGGGAAAGCAAATGAAGACCAAATTTCCTACTAAGGAATATTCTATAACAAAGCCATTGGATTTGATTCATATAAATCTATGCAAACCAATGAGGACAAAGAGCATTCAAGGTGACAGGTATTTTACGATGCTTATTGATGATTATTTTAGAATGAATCGGATTTACTTTTATGAAAGAGAAATCAAAAGCTTTTGAGAAGTTTAAAGCATTTAAGGCAATCCAGTTGAAAATGAAACTAGAAGAACAATCAAATGTTTAAGATTAAACAGAGGTTGAGAGTTCACTTTTCACAAATATGATTAATTTTGTGAGATACATGGGATCCAAAGACAATTTTATACTCCTAGAACTCCTTAGCAAAATGAAGTTGCTAAGAGGAAGAACTGGACTATACAAGAGATGACTAGATCAATGTTGAGTTAAGAAAAATTATCAGATGTGTATTGGAGAGAAGTAGTTCAAACAATAATTTACATATTGAATAGGGCACAAATCAAGCCAAAGACTACCAAGACACCATGTGAATTTTAGAAAGGAAGACCAACTTCAGTCAGGCATCTCAAAATACTTGGAAGCAAATGCTACATTAAAAGGGATGAAGAACATTTGGGTAAGTTTGATTCTAGATCTAATGAAGGTAGTTTTCTTGGATATTCTATGACAAGTAAGGCATATAGATGTTATAACAAAAGGTTGAAAAGGATTGTGGAAAGTGTCAAGTAAGGCATATAGATTTTATAACAAAAGGTTGAAAATGATTCTTGGATATTTTAGCTCTTTAAGTCCTCTAGTTGCTCAAAATTTCTAAATTTGGAAAATTAAAATGAATAGTAATTTAAAAATATTATAAAAAATAAAAAATTGTAGCACTTAGTACACCAAAACCTTCATAAATTCTTCCTACAAGCTCAAAAAATTTATCGTTTTCTCTATGTGGATCCTAGCCATACCCTCTCCATTGTGGTGTGTTTTTCATTATGTCATTATTTTTTGAAATAACCCTTTAGAAAATATTTCCATAACTTTTCTCTAAATCTTATACTAGTTAACCAACCTTCTTGTTTTTCCTCCTATCAGATAGTTAAAAACACAAGGGAACAAACATTCACCATTATTCTTTTCTAGCCCATTTTTTTTCAGATAATTCTTCTTTCATATTATAATTCTTCTATTTACTAGTTTAATTTTTGAACCAACATATTTTTGGTCTTGTATAATCATGTGTTTTTGGATTTTGGATTTTGGATTTTAACATTGTGGTTTTTGTGCGTTCTTGGTCAGGGGCATGACGCAAGAGGGTCCTTCCCTCTGCACTCAACTCAAAACACAAAACAACATTCACAGGCACAACTCTGCCTGGAATCAGCACTCCATAAACAAGATTGCAACAAACATGAATTTTATTTAATCCAATTCAAATACAAAAATAGTTGTAATACAAAAATGCTCACTTGCATTCAATGGTTTCTCGTGCCATTCCACCTATATTCTCCTGCTTGTCATTTAATTACCTGTCTACCCCTCTCATGCTGTACATCTATTTACTGTTCCTCAACATCGACATACACAGTTATGAGAAAATTGAGTTTAAACTACACATGGGACTACGATTCTCTTTATCTTTTAATTATTGCAGCTATGAATCCATCATTCACATCTTAGCCTGGCACGGGCTATTTGGCAATTCACTGGGTAATTGGATCTTCTTAAACGCCTTACCCAACTGGTATAATCTATCTCCAAAAATAAAATGCAGGACCTCTTTCCCTAAACCGCGGCCTGCTGTCTCCCCTAACTGGCATTCAAGAGCAGAATTTTATATTATTTATGCACTACAACCTGGCGCCTGCTTTTTTGCTAGTCTACACCCTTTATTCATTCCCTGTCTTCCACTTCAATTTGCCAACTCCACACAGTCCATCTTCTCTCTATTTTCACACACTTATTTTTGATGTGGTGCAGCCCCCCCTCACAATCTATTTGCTGCCCACTTATATATTTTGAAAAAAAATCTGCATTTTGTATCTTTGTCGCCCCTTCATTTTCTTTCTACACAAGATGGCTTTTTTTCAATTTAATTTTTATCTCTTCCAAAGGCAGCACCATACTATGCTGCTCGGCCTCCCAAAATCTGTGCCTCTTCATTTTTAAATCACTTAAATTCCCCAAGGCTATGAAATCGATCTTTTCCTCTTGCATTTTTAATTGTTTTGAGGACTTTGTATAAACATACCTTTTCATTTCCAATTTCCCACCGCTCCATCTTCATCTTCCTATTGCCATCCAAGTGTCCACTCTATGCCGCTTTGTATTCTTGTTGGATGCCTTAATCGACTCCCCTCCAATGATTCATGTATTTCTTTATTTAAATCTACATTAGTTATTATTAGCTCCAACCAGAATTGATGCAAGCTTTTCCCACATTTCACATATGTTCAGTTTTGATCTTTGGAACTCCATGAATCAAGCAAATAATAAATGTATCGCAAAGGAGTCTGTTGAAAAAAATACATATGAGAACCATCCAATCTTTCGCTAGGACTTTCGACAAATTCATTTTATTCATATCATCATCTTTCCGTGAAAATGTACAAATTTATCAAAGCAAGAGAAACCAAACCAAATTAAACTAAAATTGAAAGCAAACCAAACAATGTTTTTGGTTGGTGTTGATTCCCTGTCCACTCGTGTGCTCCTGCAACAGAGCACCATCCTTCTACCTAAAGAACTCATATGTCCTCTATAATATCATTTTTGGGTATCCTTTTGATTTGATTTTAACATTTTATTTTTAGTGGATCTTATCACATACTGTCATCAATCCACTAAAGTGGGGGCATAATATAATGTAAAAATCTACATACCCCCACAACTTCTCATTATGTTTTGAACTTTCTTAAGTGTCCACTCTCATAGAATGTTCTAGGTCCATTTTATCTTGAACCTTGGTCTATTTCCCCTTCACCAAGGTTTGCCCAAATTTTAGACCATAATATCATTCTTGCCTTTATTCTAGGAACACATGTCAAAGTCTAAAGAATTTCCTTCAGATGTGAATGTGACATGCAAATGTTCATGTGATGTGGTAGCATCCTATTAGTTTTCAAGTTTCAAATGTTGATTTCCTTCTTAGTTATTTGTTGTTAGCTATGTTAATGCCCACTTAGCAATGTAATGCTACATGATTGCATACCCAACCCAAATAGACTCTTATTCTCTCTTTAAAAATTAAAATTTTCAATCTCTTAGCTCTCTCTCCTAGTTCTCTTGGAGAAACTCTACTAAAATTTCCATTGAAGGCTAAAATAATCTATTATTGTTTCATTATCTTGTTGTACATGGTTAATTAAAGCTCTCATAAGATTGCTTTGATTTCACATCATTCAAATCCTTGAGGAGCTTACTATTCTTGGTAATATTGTTCTTGATTATTTGAATAATTTATTGTTCTTTGATATTACATATCTTATAATCTATTGGGAAAATTTATTTGGTGTATACCACCTCCTACTTGATTGAATTCATACACTATGGTAGTCTTCCTCGTAGATCAGGATATATACTCAATTTTATTCTTTTTTATTTCTCTTAATTCCTAGATGCACATGGGATAAGAGCACACACATTTTATTTTATCATTTTTATGATGTGGTTGTTCATGAAGTATGAAATACCAACATAGGGGCTTGAACTAAAATAAATATCCAAAATAACTCAAACACTTTTCCTTTTCATTATATTTGTAGGTATTTGAGAGGACACAATTGCATAAAGGTTTGTAAGTTATTTCATGTTTATGGCTTATTTCTATTTTTGAATTAATGCAATATAGTCCTTTCCATTTATTATATTTCTTTATTAATTTCATCATTTAGTAGATTGTTGGTGTGTCCCTATGTTTGATTGAACAAATCGAGTGAACTACCAAACCTAAATAGCACATTATTTAGAAATATTTTGGCATTATGGGTTGTACATATGATAACATGAAGCACAAACATTCACATGATGTACAAACATTCACATGATGTGTTGGTGTCCTAGGTAGTGAGCTTCAACATTGTTGCCAAGTTCCTCTCTTGATTTTATTTTATGTTTTGTAATCTACTTTTGTGAATTATTTTTTAATTTTCAATAAAAATAACTCATTTATTTCTTATATATGTTGTATTTGAATATAGAAGTCACTAATTTCTTAATCTTAAAGCATTTTTAGAATTATCAAAATTATTTTGTTTTTTCTATATATAATAATAGTACAATATTCTATTAAAAATAATCTTGATCTTAAAATAAGTAAATTAAGAACCATTTGGTTAGAAAATAAATGTATTTTACCTAAATTTAATTCCTACTATTATAAGAGAAACATGTGAAATCGGAATCTCAATGCATGTCATGTGACTACAGTATACATCCCACGATATGTCATGTTGTCAAGAATTATTGGAAGCTCTTGATGAAGAAAATTGAAACTCTATAGTGTCAATAGGAGTTGGTGGTGGAATAATAGTGCATGTCATCTAAGATCATTGCTCATTTCATAATATATTCATATTATCTATGCCTGAATATGAACAAGTGGTAAATTTTCCAAAGGTGTTGGAATCTTAGTGCATGTTGAATGGCTACACTACACATCCCATGAACTACTCACATTGATGGTGTATATGAATTATTAATATAGATGGTGCATGAAAAGTATCAACTATTATTTTAGTTCCATCCACATGTATAAGGTTCACTAAGAAAACATCATAATTTTTTGGAGGTTCAAGATCTCCATATATCTACTTTGTCATGACAGTGACAACATAATCAGTATGCTCTAAGTGATGCAATATGTCCTAAAAAATGTAATACTTATTAGTTCATAGACCATGTCATTGTAGTTTAACTAATCATGATTTTGTTTATGGTCACTTAGCTTAGGAACAACTCTATAGAGATAAGGCAGTAGGTTGTATCCAAATTAGTAATTCTTTATCCCTTCTTTTTAGAATGAATAGTTCTCTAAATTCATCCTAGATATAGAATGGTGAAATGAAATACCTAAAAACATGTTTGAAAACCCCTTAGTAGATTTGAAATTGTATTCTAATTCATGTTTACAAAATACCCATATACTAAGCGCTCATAAGAATATAATATGTAATGAAAGTTTATAAGTTGAGTGCATTTGTATTAACACCCCCCTAAATAGATTAATTTAGACAACCCCTATAAGTAGAGCTTTTTTAATTTTATAATTTAGTGCAATTATAATACGTCTTAATTTTTTAGAGTTTACAATGTCCAATATGGACTAGAAAATTGGAAGTATAATCAAATGATATCATAAGAACAAATAGCTAGCACTTGTTGAAACGCTTAAAAAAATACCCATTTTAAAAAATGAGAATCAAATCAAAGTCCATTTGTGAAAGTTATTAGGCCTAGAAGATCAAAAAATTATGATTGTATAACAAATTTTATGAAAAAACTAATTTTTTTTTTAAAATGGGTCATGAGTAGAAACATATTATATATCTAAAAATAGTACAAAGTTTCACCCCATTTAAAAAATTGCTCGCATAAATCTTTTTGTATAGCCAAGAAAAAACCTCTTGAAGTTTTCTATAAAAAGTAAAAACTTAAATGGTGACGATGTTCCTAATATAGTGGTAGGTGAATGACCAATGGGTTGTGAACTAGGTTGCCACCAAAGTGACATTATTGGGTGGTGTACTAGTAGTGGTGATGTTTTGGTGACTAAAAAATGATAGCTGATGGGTTCAATTATTAGCCTACTTTCTATTGCTTTTATGCATACTTTCATACACTATCAGATAAACCTTCCAGACAATGCTCCTATCCTATGCTATCTTTTCATGTTTATTATACAACCTTGGACCTAAATTATAGTAATGGAAATATGGTTATAATATAGTAGCATTGCATGGTTTATATGTGAGTATGTAAGAAATGAGGATGGAATCATATGTTTAACTATGGTAGTTAGCTTTGTGTATATGTTTTGTAGACTAACCTCTTGCAACTCAAGAAGAAACTATAGCCCGTAGCAACTAGAAGTTGTAGCCCACAACAAAAGTAAGACCTAGACAATGAAACAAGGGAAGTGCCAGATTAAGCTAAATGCAATAACAACCACATGAAGACACCTGATGGAGTTGGTCGCGCATCATTATGACAGTTAATAAAGCGTTGGAGAAGAAGAACTCTTTTGTTGATAGGATTCTAGTTGAGTGTTTGTGTGTCTTACATGAAAATCTATTTACAAAGTTTCAATTCTATTAGAACTCTTTTCTTTTCAGTTATAGTTTGAATAATTCAATCTTAACTATATATGATATCTAGGAGTGGTAGTTAATGATTGCAGTTAGAAGTTATGTTTAAAATAAACTCCCTCGTGCTTGTATATAGCCGGTGGTTGAGTCCTTAGATAAGTTAGTTGATTTTAGTATCTTGTTATCAATTACTTTTCATTTTCAATTATTATCTACAAATATGTTGATTATTCAAAATGATTTCATCGAATACAATCTATGAAGAAGATTTTGTGTAATCTTTTGTGATACGTAATGAATGAAGTTCAATTTCACATGGATGCGTAGAATTTGATATTTAGATTTGGTTCTAGTTAAGTGAAGACAACCACTTGAGCAGGCCACTCAAGGTAACTGTTCTTCACTCCATTTATAGCTATTTTATTTCTTTAAAAATTAGTAGTTATTTTTATTTCTCATTGTTTCATAAATTATATGTAAAGAAAAATAGTTTCTCATACTTTGATTATCAGTAGTGAATGTTCATGAGCATGCATGCATTCAATTAATCTGTAGTACTCTAGAGGTTAGAATAAGTTTAATTTCCAGTTTGAGTAGTTTTAAGTTCAATATTTCTTTATTAGCAGGAGTTCAATTACAATTTTAGTTGTAGGCACCCATAGCCATTAGCTCTAGATTGTTTCTTTTAGTGTTATGAAATTCCATAAATTTCCAGCAAGTAGGACACCTTAAATAGGATAACTTAGGTAGCCTCAAGTCTCTGAAGGCACATACAGTGCAACACCATCACAAGTTTACAAACCTTGGTTGACAATTTAATGAAGTCTTTACAATGTTGAGTGGACTGTTTAGCTAGACATACCTCTGAATTGTGTAGGTTCTACCAAGTTTACAATACATTAGTTTAGACTCTACATTTTTGGCATTGTTGTCGGGGATGGTGCTATCTTCATAGACTTGTTTTTTGAGCTTTCATAGTTTACACTTTGTTTTCAACATTAGGACTGTTAGACTTAATCTTTTTCACAACACCAAAAAGATACACTAACATTGTGCAGGAATGCTACTATATAAAGCCATATTTCATGTATGTGGAGGTAGAGAATTCTTTGGGCAGATTCCTCCCCTCTACACGCCAAGAAGCCATAGCAGAAATTGGTGAATCTAGCACTCAGAGCAAGGGTAATATTGAAGAAGAAATTTCCCTATCACCAACACCTAGCACACAAATAGAGGGGACATACCGAACCATGGGTGATGCAGTGGATGATCCTGAACATGCAACCTTTGAGTTCCCAATCACCAACCAAGAAAGGGATATTGTGTTGAAGAATATCTCTCCTTCAACATTACCAATCTTTTATGGGTTGGTGACTAAAGACACAGATACATTTATGTTTGAATTTGATGTCCTATGCAAAAGTTATGACTATACTTATGATGCTCATTGGCTCAAAATCTTCCCTACCACTGTAAAAGATGCAGCCCTAAGATGGTTTATGGAATTAGGAAAGGATGTTGTCCCTGATTGGGATACCATGAAAACATTATTTTTGGAGAAGTACTATTGTAGAGGAATTGATAAGAGATATGACATTTTTAGAATGTCGCAAAAGGAGGATGAGCAATTAGAAGATTATGTGGAGAGATTTCAGTTTGCCTTGAAGAAAAACCCATAGAACAAGTTGTCTAAAGAATCCCTCAAGTTAGTATTTTTGAGGGGAGTCAATGAGGACTGTATGGATTCCCTCAATCTTATTGGACAATGGGATGTCTCTCAAATACCATTTGAATACATTTGCAAGGTCTACAGGAATTACTCCAAGACCTTCACTGAGAGACTAAGAGGAGACATGACATCCAGTATTGGAAAATCATCTACAGGGGTTTCAAAGATAAAGTTAAGCAATTTGTTGTCCAACATGAAGGAGGACATTATCAACCACTTAGAAACTCAGTTGGATACTCTCCACATCAAGAAGAAGCAAGAGGAAGCTAAAAAAATGATCATTAAATACTGCCCCAGCTGTAGGCAAAGGAAAGCAAACTGTAAATGCAAGAGGGTGGCTAGTATTCAACAAGACAAAACTAAAAGCCCTGATTTTCAGCCACTTGAAGGAGAGGATGGGAAGCTATTTTACATAGCTAAAATAAATCCATGGCAACAAAGACAAGGTATGCCATGAGACCCTCTTAACTTCAATTCATCCTTTCCCATCGAAAATAAAAAAAAATCTGTTTGGAATTCTTAGCCATGGCCAACTAATCAAAATCAATGGAAAAACCCTCAACAATGGCCACAACCTCAGTAAAATTGGAACCAAAAACAACCAAATCCTTGGTCACAACAAAATTTCCAAGGCTCTAATAACAATCCCCAATGGCCAACATAGCAGAACCAATGGCAACCTCATTGGAAAAAGGGTCAGTAGTGGCAACAACAAAACATGAATTATTAGCAGCCTATGCTTCCTCCTCAACCACAACAACAAGCCACTATGCCTCCATCAAATCCTACATATCATCCACCCAAACCACCACAATTACCTGCCCAACCTGCACCTAACCCTAACAACAAGCTCGTTCAATAAGCTTATACTAACGAGGCTATGCAATACCCCACTTATGGGGTATAGGTGAGTGATGTCCACCTCGAATCAAGAAAACAACTAGTTGGATCCTTCCCCTCAAATCACTAAGATGGAGGATGAGGAACCTACAGTTGAAGCTTCAGACAAATCACCTTTGGAACCTATTCAAATCAAGTACACCAAACTACATCAAGTCTAAAGCCTCCTTTCCATGAACGCTTAGCCATTCAAAAGCATCACACACAAGCTGAGACAAACCTATTGGGCCAACTTAGGGATGTCAATATTAAGATTCCTCTCATCCAAGCTATTAAGGATATTCCAATCTATACAAAAGCAGTCAGGGACCTATGTCTTGAAAAACCAGGGAGGAAAAGGAAGGATCCTCAGATAGTACATGTCCTAGGATTCTTTGTAGATATCATGTTAGGGAACATAACTGTCCCTAAATACATAGACCCTGGTAGTCCAATAGTGGACGCTAATATTAATGGGACCCTTATCAAGAATACCTTGTTAGACTTAGGGGAAACAATCAATGTTATGACTAAATAAACAATGTGTTGGTGTTTAAATTCGCACCTCTGGAATGCGTATTTGAAACAAACATCTATGCATAGATAAACTGCTCTTCAAATTAGGAGGGGAAGCTCCCTCTTGCTGATGGTGTTTGAAAGAAAGTAAACTAAAACTAAGTTGCCTATCTTTTTGATTAGCTTAGAGCACAAGATCTTTTAAACACAAACGCCGCAGCTGAGATTTTTCGATTTTAAGGACTTCAACTACGACTTAACTTAAACTAAAGATGTTTCTGGCTTCTCAAGTAATAGCAGAGCAAGAGAAACTAGAAATGAACAGGGTAGATTTTCTGACAAAACACTTCAATAAACTATCTCTCAACAAACACCTACACACTTCAATGCAAGTTGAAATCAAGATCATAAAAGTAGAACATAAATAATGGAAATCTGAGATTTTGGACCAAGGCAAAGGAGGCTCATGATTTTATTACTCAAATCTCTGAAACAAACTCACTTCTAACATGCCTGGAACAAGAATTTGCAGCTAAAGAGGCTTGCAACCTTATTCTTCACACAATAGAAACAACAATTACACTAACTCCTTGTTGGCTAAAGAGGCTCAACAATTTGCTTATCACAACACAATTGAACAATACTTGAGTAACAAATAGAAGGCACAATAGGCTCAAGCGTTTTGTTCTCACTAGCACAGTTTTAACTAAGTGAACTGAAACTGAATAACAATTTGTTGCAATTCAGCTCGCAATTTGTTATGACAATAACCGTTAAAGAAACTAATGAGCAAAGGCTCTTATTTATAGAGAAGCAGAGGAGTAGGGAACCCTAAAATCTCCTTGCTTTCACAATCTAGGGCTTGCTTAGCAAGCAAGCTTTATTACTAAATCTAGAAAGAAGATAACATCTAAAACCCTAGAAAGCAGAAAAAGCGAGAAACACCAACTATTACATTTTATCTTCTTTCTCTTCTCTAAGAATGGATAAAGATCATTCCAAGAATAGAAAGAAAGTGGGAAAGAAAACTTCTAGAAGAAAGCTGCTTTAAAGCTTGATCACATCCGCTAGGAAATTAGAAACTATGTCCCGGTTCAGTGCATCTATGCCCTCAATAGCAAAACAACACTTTTCTAGAATATCTTCAGCATTTGCCACATATCTTAGGAAATCTTCAACCTCATTGGATGCCTCCTTAAACTTTGCTGACATCATGGAAGTGTGACTTGGCAGAGTCTTATGTTTTTCTTTCATTCACTTCATTACAATCTTCTTGTTGTATTTTTCCTTATGCATCACCCGTATTCTTTCACATTCACCCTTTGAGATAGTAACACTTTCAAGCCATGGGGGGAATGGAAAAACACTTCTCGATCATATTAGGCTTTAGACTGCAAATTAATCTGCCATCAGCTGACTGGATCTCCCTTGTAGCCGGGTTGTAATGCTTGATGCAAGCGATTACAAACTCAAGACTCTGAACTGATATAGGAATTGACACTGCTACGAGGAGTCCAAAATGTCCCAGGTTTCTAATTGAGGTGTTGCCTGAGCTCTCCAAAGCGTGTAGATCGAACACCGGCTTGATATGATGCAAATTTGTATCAGCGGTTTTGATGTAATCATGATAAAGAGCTAATTCAGACTTGAAAACATTGGGAGTGTACTCCATTTCGAAAAACTTGAAGAACGACAATAAACTCGCCCTAGTTCTAACAAGTTTTGAGCAATTTCTATTTTTAGAATGCTGATTTACTTGCTCCAACGGACAAATTTTTTGAAATTTTTTCTGAGATATGGGTTTTGTTTATAAATTCATTACACAACAACCCAGATCGTCCGTTTTTGAAAATTTTGAATTTTGCCTGAAAAAGCAGCAAACCCTGATTTCTTCAATTTTCCTCGGAAAAAGCTGGCACCTGGGTTTTGTTCAGAATATGATTAGAAATGGACCCAGTTGATTAGATTTGAAAAACCCTGACGGCTGATCGAAAAAGCAACCAACCCTAGGATTTGAAACTTTCTAGAAAAAAAGTTGTGATATGGGTTTTCTTCAGAAGACTGATTTGAGAGGACCCAGATGGTTGAAAACTAAATGCACTGAGGATTTCACTGACATGCAAAATAAAAGCAACTGCTGCAACTTGATGAAGTTCTTTGAAAATTCCTTCAGAAGATTGAAGTGAGAAGACCCAGATGATTGAAAACTGAAAACCTTGGCCTTCTCTTTGAAAAGTTTGATCTTCTCGATGAAAAAGCTTCAAAAAGCAAGGGTTTATGTTTGCTGATTTGAAAAATCTGATGAAAAACAAGCAAATATGAATTCTTGAATCATGAAAATTCTTCAAACTTGCTGCTCCAACTTTCTCCTCTGACTGCTACCTACAAAAATAATGAAAATTACATGAAAGAAAGATGTTAAATAGACTTTGGGGCTTGAATTAGGTTTTGCTTTCTTTTGCTTTTATTTCAAAACCCTAAAATCTCTGTTCAATGCACTTGGACGCCTCTTTCTTCATTTGCAATTTTGAAAATTTGAAAATCTCAAAAATTCTTCTAAGGCATGAGAAGTTGAGCGCCCTTCTTCACCAGGGGGGCTCACTTTAAGCAGTGTTAGCCATTTTTCTGATATTTTCAACTTTTCTTCACTTTGACCTCCTACTTCGCCTATGATTTCCTGTTTGTTGATTGATCTGACAAGTGAGCTAAAAGATCCATCGCGGAGCTAGACTAATTCTGAGGAGGATGTTCTGGAGGTGCTTCTGGCTAAAAACTTGCTCTCGACCTCCGAATTCATAGGTGCCTTTTCCTTCCAGGGGCACCGATTTTGTCCAGAGTTAGCCATTTTTGTCTGACTTCAAATTTCTTCATTGACTCTTCTTCTAAAGATGATCTCGTTGAATTTGGAGCTCCAAACGTCGGATTGTTTGCTTATTGTGCTCATTGCAAAGCTGACGAAGAATCAAGAGGGGTCTTCTAGGAGAGATTTTGTCAAAAAGTGGATTTTGACCCCTCAAAAGTTTGGGCCCCCATCTTGGCTGGGGGCGCCCATGTTCACCAGACTTAGTTTATTTTTCACTTTTTTCTGTGTCTACTTCTGAACTTTGAAATTTAGCCTTTGCCAAACCCCCTGTTTAGCTTCTTGCATCTTGCGACTACGGCCTCCGATTGACATGTTGGATATCTCATTGGAAAGCTGGATCGATTTTGAAGAGATCATATTAGATCAACTTTTATGAATTCATTTGTTTAGCCCCTTGAAATCTTGGGTGCCTTTTCTCTCCTGGGGCGTCCAAACCTTCCAAACTTAGTTAATTTTTTATATTTCTCATTTTCTCTTGTTATGTCATTAGTGTGGATACCCTCGTTCAGCACTAAATTTTGAATGATTGGATAATCTATTGATTGCGTCGTCGGACTCACTATAGAGCTGGCAGAGAAATGAACAACTTTGACTGGAGGAGTAAACCCTAATTCCATCATTTGGTGCCCTAAAAAGATGGGCGCCTTTTCTTTTCTGGGGCACCCAAACCTACCAGTGTTAGAAATTTTTCATCATTTTTCAACTTCTTCGTTCTTCGTGCTATCACCAACTCGCCTTTTGCTGAATACCTGAATGTTGAATCTAACGCCTAGCAACTAAATGACCTCCATTAATGACCTTAGAGCTCCTGGTATGCTTCTAAAAAAGCAAAATAGACCCAATAGGGCAAAACTGATTATTTTGAGATTTTGATTGCACCAGCCTGATGTGGACGTATTTTGAGCCAATCAAAATCAGTTTGGAACCTGACAGACCAACTTTCTATTTTTAGAAACTTTATATTTTTAGAAAGTTTTTCCAGTATCCATTTCCAAAGAAACCCAAAAAAACCCAGAAAACGTTACTAATTTTAGAAAATTTCTAAAAATAGCAGTTTTCCTAAAATTTAGGGATGAAAAACCGAGATCTGGGTTTTGTAGGTTAAGCTATTTTGAGCAAACCCAGATCGTCAGATTTTGACAATTTTGCGTTTTAACCCCTCATTCAAGACATGCACACCCAAATTCTAACCTTCTTTACTGATTTAACAAGACTTTTACTCATTTCTTCAAAATATCTGAGTGTAACAAAAATTTTAATTTTGGGGTACAACACAATGCAATTACTTCAGTTAGCCAACCTTAGACCTACACAGACTGTTCTACAGTTGGCCAGTAGGTCAATTGTCAAGCCTGAGGGAATCATTGAAAATTTAGTTATTACATTAGATTCTTGGGAATATCCTGTTGATTTCATAGTTTTATAGCCAAAGGTTAATCTTGCAGGATATCCACTCATCCTGGGCAGACCATGGTTAGCTATAGTTTATGCATTCATAGGCTATAAGTCTGGTAATATGGTAATATCTAATGGGACTATGACTAAGAAATTGCTCCTTTATCCTCCAACCCAACCTTATGTTGATCTTGAGAAAACTATTTGGCCCACTTTGGATGAGGAAGATAATTATTCCTCGTAGACATTCATGACTATAGAATGCAACCCACTATTGGATGATCAAGATGAAGATGAGTTGATTACTCGCATAATAAATAATGACTGCAGTAGGAGCCCGTAACAACAGGATTGTCTCGCATGCCTACAAGACCCCTTGCAAAGTATTATACCCACCAATTCCTCAAAATAAATATCTTAGATTTTTCATTCCCTACTTCCAAAATAGTGTGTACCAATCATTCCAAGACTTTACCTTTCATTTGTGTAAGAATCATACAAAGAATTAGAAGTCATGCCAGGAAAAATGTTGAACATAAACAATGCATTGACTAAGGAGCAGCAAAATTCTCTAACTACTGTGTTGCAGGCACATGCAGCAGCATATGCATGGGACTACCATGATATGAAAGGCATAGATCCTGACTTATGTATGCATAAGATCTATATCAATGATGGTTATAGAACCATTAGACAACCTCAACGATGAATGAACCCTACCTTGAGAGAAATAGTCAAAGTTGAACTTCAAAAACTCCTTGATGTAGGATTTATTTATCCTATATCTAATAGTGAATGGGTCTCACCTTTAGTCATTGTTCCCAAGAAAGATGGCAAATGGGGAGTCTGTATAGATTATAGAGAACTAAACAAACCACTAGGAAGGACCACTTTCCATTACCCTTTATAGACCAAGTGCTTGACTCTTTAGCAGGGAAGAAGTAATTTTCATTCCTAGATGGCTTTAGTGGTTACAATCAAATAAAAATTGCTCCAAAGGATCAAAACAAGAAAACATTTAGGTGTCCTTGGGGTACTTATGCTTACTCTATTCTACCCTTTGGTTTATGCAATGCTTTAGCTGATTTTCAGAGGGTAGTGCTAAGCATATTTTATGATTATGCTCATGACTATATGGAGATATATATGTATGATTTCACCACATATGGGAAAACTTATGAGGAATCCCTCAACAAGCTGGAAAAAGTATTAAAGAGATGTAAAGAAAACAACTTGTCACTCAACAATGAAAAGTGCTTTAAGATGATGACTCAAGGAATTATTTTGGGGCATTTCATATCCAGTGCAAAAATTCAGGTTGATCCACATAAGATAGAAATTATTTCTACATTACCTATTCCATAGAATCAAAGAGATATCAAAAGTTTCCTTGGCCATGCAGGCTACTATAGGAGGTTTATTAAAGACTTTAGTAAGATTTTTGCACCATTGTTTGTTTTGTTGACTAAAGATATTGAATTTGATTGGACATCAGAGTGCCAACGCTCCTTTGAAGAGTTGAAGAAAACCTTGACTCAAGCAATTATTTTGAGGGGACCAAATTAGACCTTACCCTTTCATATACATACATATGCTTCAGATTTTGCTATTTGAGCAGTTTCGGGATAGAAAGAAGGTAACAAAGAGTATGCAATTTACTACATTAGCAAGAATCTTCTGGGAGCAGAGCTAAATTATACTGTTACCAAAAAGGAGATGCTAACAGTAGTGTATGCCATCAATAAATCCAGGCATTACATTACTAGTTATTTAGTTTTTGTCCATACAGACCATACCTCTAACAGATATTTGATGAACAAGCCTATAGTTGGGGGTACATTAGTAAGAAGGTTTCTCCTACAAAATTTTGATATTACAATAGTGGACAAGCTTGGTAAGGCTAATATAGTGGCAGATTTCCTATCAAGGTTACCAACACAATCAACATAAGGGGTAGTGGATGACTCATTTCCAAATGAGCACTTGTTTGTTGTTAATGTACATGTACCTTGGTATGCTAACATTGCAAATTATTTTGTGACAAGGTAGATTCCACCACACTTTTCTCCAAGGGAAAAGAGGTAGTTGGTACATAAATGTTTTTCATACTCTTGCATATTAGGTTATCTATTCTACATTGGCCCTGAAAACATCATGAGAAGGTGCATAAGGGAAGATGAAATTTATGATATCATGAAGGCTTGCCATGATGAACCATGTGGGGGTCATTTTGCAGCAAAAAGAACAACATTTAAGATCCTCAAAACTGGTTACTATTGGCCAACTCTACACGAGGATTTTGTCAAGTAAAGGAGCTATGATAGGTGCCAAAGAATGGTTAAGCCAACAAGGAGTGATGAAATGTCATTGCAGCCTTAGTTAACACTAGCTCCCTTTAACAAATGGGGTCTTAGACTTTATTGGATAAATCTCACCTACTTCCAACAACAAGGAGTGCATTCTAGTTTGCACTGATTATCTGACTAAGTGGGTAGAAGTTAAGGCATTATAGTTTTCCAGAGATGGAAATGTGGCTAAATTCTTGTATGAGGACATTTTTATTAGGTATGGAGTACCTAGGGAAATAGTCACTAATCAGGGTCCACAGTTTGCTTCATACCTCATCACCAAATTGGTTGAAGAATACCAAATCAGGCACAAAAAGTTAACACCTTATCACCCTCAGGCCAATGGTTAAATGGAGGTCACTAACAAAAAAATTGAAATTATTCTCACCAAGACAGTACAATTACATAGGAAAGATTGGGTTGCTAGGTTACCAGAAGCAGTATGGGCATATAAAACAACTTAGAAAACAACAACTAGTTTTAGACCCTATGAGCTAGTATATGGAAAAATAGAAGTCCTCCCAATTAAGTTTGAATATAAGACACTAAGAACAATAGTCGAGCTGAAAATGGATCTCACATCAAATCAAAAGGAGAGGTTACACCATTTAAATGGATTGGATGAAATCAGGATGGAGGTAATCCATCACACTAAGATAGTACAAAAGCAAAGGATGCAGTGGCGTGGCTGATATATCAAAACAAAGGAGTTTAATATAGGGGATTGGGCATTATTGTATGATTCAAGGTCCAAGGATTTCAAAGGGAAACTCCAATCCAAGTGGTTGGGACCTTATGAGATCAACCAACTCTTTCCAAATGGAGCAGTGAAGTTGCACACCATAGATGTAGTAAAGTCTTCACTTCTGGTCAATGTTGAAGCTTTATAAGAAACTATTACAAAAGGAAGATTTTATTTTCTCTTTATTTTAGCAATATGGTGCTCTTAATGATCTAGATACAAGTTCGAAAACACAAAGTGATATCTCATCAGCATATGATATACTGACTACTTCAGGTGACCCAATGATTGAGCTACATAACTCAATCCCTAAGATCACTCAGGATTAATTTCTTAATTCTATCTCACAAGCACACACAACATGGTTATAATGATGTTCATACTTTTTCCAAAGGGACTTGTTTTATACATAACTATTAAATATTCAGAAATGGTCTTGTTGTAGTAGGGACCTGTAGCATAATAGCTATCAACAATCAGACAAGACTTGATGTCGAAGGTACTCGTAATGCCATCTAGCAAAAAAAATTCAAATCATTTGGCACCACATTAATTACAGTTCACAAGTTCTCACCTCAAAATTCTCACATGCAGTATCCATCTTTTCATAACAAGTACTTGTAGCATGCTTCTTTTATTTCCTATTACCAATTCAAATTTTAAACGTTTGAATTGTCACATCACCAACTATTATCTGTCTATTTTGTTTCATTACCTTATATCCACCACTTCACAATTCATTCACCTATAGTTATTTCCAATCACATCAAATCATATTCTAGATACATGTTATTCAATTCACACGCGTGACCATCAGTTAGTTCCTTTCGAAAGGCACGCAAGGTACACTATCATAATTACCATAGATTTCTTAATGCTTTTATTATGACTTTCATATTAAATTACACATGTGAAATATTCATAACATTAATTTCCATACTTTCTAATCATACCCTTGCCAATCACGAGTTGAAGTGAGGTCACTTCAAACCTTACGTTGAGGGGAGGGTACAATTCAACCAGTTTTTTTGATTTCCACCACCTAAAACTAAATGCAATAGATAGATATGACATGCAAAACCCTCCTAAAATTACACCTACTTTTTGTTGATACTTTCAATTTCCAATTCCCTTATCTTGTGAACTTGAGCTAAGTTAAACCTAGAACCCATTTTTGAGCTCAATTAAGTGGATACCGAGAAGGGAAGTTGTAGTTATAGTATGGTAGTGACAGTGCATGAGGAAACATTAGAATAAAAGAAGGGTTTAAAGGTGGTGAAGTGGAGTTGAGCTGAATTTTCAAGGTTAACACATTGAGCAGAGTAAAGAGATTCATAATGGGAGGTGATGTTATCAAGAGAGATTTGTTGGCTCACAAGAAAATACTAGAAGACGCAATGGTCTTACCTATCTTCACAAGAGTGGGTTGGCTCGATTATTTCCCGAAACTAACAAAATTTGATAATGACATAGAAAGAATATTTACAACCACATTGGAGCATAATGAAGCAATGGTGAAAGGGTTATCAGTAGATGCATCTAAATTTTCCATAGCATAGGTTTTTCGTTTACCTAGAACTGGAGAAGAGTTTCTAATACACGTTGATGCAATGGCTGCAAGAGAGAAATTTTGTGAGCGAGGAGAGAATTTGGATTCGTCATCACAAGGTACAAAGAAGCTCTCTCTCCCATGGTTTTGAGCCACTTGCACTTCCTATGTCATTAGATATCCTACCTATGACAATAGACAAAATCTTTTGTATACTGTATAATTTAAATTACTTAGTCACCTTCATCATAATAGGCTGGTAAATGTGCAAAATTTTCTTTATAATATGTTGAAAAGAATGGCATAAAAGTATTAGAGGAAACAAAGTGACACTACCTTATCACACCACTGTTTGATTACCTTATTAGTAAAAAGAAGCTTGAGAATTTAGTACCCACAAGTAGACTGGGAAGATTTTAAGAAATGTGAAGATATTAACGGTTTACTTGAGGCACCTGTAGTACTTGAAACTTTAGAGCCACAAGCTAAACCTGTAAGAGAAAGTCAACACAATGTGCTAGAATCTAGGTCACCAATAGTGGAATAAAATCCATATTTTTCAAAACCACCAAAACCCAAGAGTAGAAGAGGAAGTACATCCACAACATCTACACCTTCTAAAACAAAAAATAAAAAGAAGGATGTTCAAAATAAAAAGAAGTATGTTGAGAAGGAGACACCTACACCCAGGCGTTTAGGCAGGTTAAAGAAACAAAGTGTCATGAGGGGGAGTGTTGAAAAGCTTAAAGAAGAGGAAAAGGGAAAATAACAATAGGAGGAAGATGTAATGATAGTAGAGGCTAACTCTGAAGGGAAGGGAAATATCCTTGGAAATGTACATACACCTGTGAAGAGAAAAATATATGTGTCTACCACTTCTGATTCAGAATCAAAAGATGTGTTTGTTGCCAAGAAAACATAAAAGAAAACCATAGATAGTCCTACTTATGAAGACTATGAAGGTGGGGTAATGAGTAGTTTATGGAAAGAAAATAATTGTATATAGAAGATAGAAATGTTAGGAAGGAACTTCAAGTAGCCTTGGACAAAATTAAATATTTAGAAGAGCTAGTGCAAAGCTATGAAAAGAAAGATAAGGAAAGGGAAACAAAAATACAAGAATTGAAAGAAAAATTGCAAACATATGGCCATGGTACAAAATTGGATTTATTGGCACAATTGACCATTACTAAGATAGGGGATGGAGAACTTGCAGTACCAAATCAGATACCTCCTCCCATAAGAACTCCAATTCACCATACAACCTTGTCACTTGGTTATTAGCTATGGATGATGAGTGATGAGTTTGCATGACAGAAAGAAAAGTGGAAGAAAGAAAAAGAAAATTTAATTGAAGAACATGCCAAAGTGTTGGAAAGGAAAGAAATTGAGCTAAGAAAATCAACAATCAGATTGGAAGAAGTGACAAATAAAGTTGCACAAATCATAAGATGTAGGCCTCCAGCAAGGAAATATACACTATCTCTGCAAAAAAAAAATTAAGTTTTCAGTTTAGTAGGCTAATCAGTAACTATACAGTTGAGATAAGCAAGGAATTTGAGTTTTGTAGTGTTTTTTCTAATTCTACACTAGAGGAGCAAGATCAACTGTGTGAATACTATTTACACAACTATGTGGTGTCAGATGAAATGGAGTGGAATCCTCTGATATTTGTAGGGGATCTCCAAGTAAGAGCACTAGCATCTTATTATAGGAACGAACAATTCAGGGGAGAAATAATGGAAGAGTATGAGGAGAGGGAGAAATCAGTTACTCTCCCAATAAGGAAAGAATCTAAAGACCCTGATGCAGTTATAGATGAATGGTTGAAACTCTTAGATCATAAAGGTGTAGGAAGAAAATTTATGAAACTAAGGACAGAGGATTACAAAAGAATGCAAACATTAGCTGTGGTTTTGGTTCAGCAATGTTACAGTTATATGCAGAGCAGATGGAACAACTTGACCCTAGAGTTGCAGAGAAAGGAATCTCATTCCATGTATAATTTCACCACCATGCTTGAGAGGGTACACAAATTCATGAAAATTGGTGCTGACATAGGAATTCACTAGGTACCACTCACATTTCACCCACCTATGTTCCTCTATTTAGTTCCACATTAGATCGAGGAAAAATGTGAGGATTATGAGAAAGTTGGGATCATCAAAACGAGACAACTTACATCTTATAGAGGTTTCTACTTAAAGAAAATCAAGTGATTTGATGTTGTTATGGACCTTAGGGAGATCACCCTATGATATAATTTGTACCCCTAGTGTTTTTCTTGAGAACAAGCAAAAGTGTAGTTGGGGGGAATGATGGGTTCAATTATTAGCCTATTTTCTATTTATTTTATGCATACTTTCAAAAATTATTAGATAAACCTTTCAGACAATACTCCTATGTTATGTTATCTTTTCATGTTTATTATACAACCTTGGACCTAAATTATAGTAATGGAAATATGGTTATAATATAGTAGCATTGCATTGTTTATATGTGAGTATGTATGAAATGTGGATGGAATTATGTGTTTAATTATGGTAGTTAGCTTTGTTTTGTGGACTAACCTCTTGCAGTTCAAGAAGAAATTGTAGCCCATAGCAACTAAAAGTTGTAACTCACAGTAAAAGGAAGATCTGGACAACGAAATAGGAGAAGTGCCAGATTAAGTTGAATGCAATAACTATCGTATGAAGACACGTGATGGAGTTGGTCATGCATCATTATGATAGTTAATAAAGTGTTGGAGAATAAGAACTCTTTTGTTGATAGGATTCTAGGTGACTGTTTGTGTGTCTTACATGTAGATCTATTTATCAAAGTTTCAATTCTATTAGAACTCTTCTCTTTTTAGTCATAGTTTGAATAATTCAATCTTGACTATATCTGATATCTAGGAGTGATAGTTAATGATTGCAGTTAGGAGTTATGTTTAGAATAAACTCCCTTGTACTTGTATATAGCTGGTGGTTGAGTCCTTAGATATGTTAGTTAATTTTAGAATCTTGTTATCAGTTACTTTTTAGTTTCAGTTATTATCTACAGACATGTTGATTATTCAGAATGATTTCATTGAGTACAATTTGTGAAGAAGATTTTGGGTAAGCTTTTGTGATACGTAATGAATGAAGTTCGATTTCACATGGATGTGTAGAATATGATATTTATATTTAGTTCTAGTTAAGAGAAGACAACCACTTGAGCAAGCCACTCAAGGTAATTGTTCTTATAGTTGTTTTATTTATGTTTAGTAGTTATTTCTATTTCTCATTGTTTCATAAATTGCATGTAAACCATAATAGATTCTTATACTTTGATTATCAGTAATGAATGTTCACGAGCATGCATGCATTCGGTTAATATATAGTACTCTAGAGGTTAGAATAAGTTTAATTTCCAGTTTGAGTAGTTCTGAGTTAGTTCAATAATTATGTATTAGCAACAATTCAATTACAGGTTAAGTTGTAGGCACCCATAGCCATTAGCTCTAGTTTGTTTCTTTTACTGTTATGCAATTCTATAAATTTCCATCAAGTAGAACACCTTGAATAGGATAAATTAGGTAGCCTCGAGTTCTACCTCCATTAAGACACATATAGTAGCAATACCATCACAAGTTTACAAACCTTCGTTGACAATTTAATGAAGTCTTTACAATGTTGAGTGGATTGTTTAGCTAGACATACCTATGAATTGTGTAGGTTCTACCAAGTTTACAATACATTAGTTTAGACTCTACAATAGCAATAGGAAATACCACTTGAGTGGCAACTTAGTACAATACCATCACAAGTTTACAAACCTTCATTGACAATTTAATGAAGTCTTTACAATGTTGAGTGGATTGTTTAGCTAGACATACCTATGAATTGTGTAGGTTCTACCAAGTTTACAATACATTAGTTTAGACTCTACAATAGCAATAGGAAATACCACTTGGGTGGCAACCTAGTGGTGCTATATTGGCATGGATGAAGTTGGTTGACTAAATGGTGGTTATTGAGTGGTAGGTGAGTAGAGATTAGGTGGTGGAGGGGTTAGTATTTTATCGATGGAGAGGAGTAATGGTTGTTACAGAGTTCTTATTGGGTTCATAGAGTTGCCACTTATGATTTATGTTAGTAGATATGGGGTCTTGCATCTTACTTGTGACAAGGCGTGAGGGTACCCCTATTGCACCATTTGTAGAGAACCAATGCAAAATCAAGTATCTTTTTTCTTTTCTTTTTATTAATTTTTTTAAAATTAAAAAAACTCTTGAAATCAAAAAATAAAAGAGATATTATGACATTGTCTATACTTCCTATCGTGCTTAGGTTATATGATAGATGTAATTTTTTATATTTTGTTACATCTCGACTAAAATTGATAAATTTTAAATCTATTTATAAAGTTTTGGCCCTGTCACATTCAATGGTGCACTCTATTTTGTGTCAAAGTGCTTTAAAAATTAGCTACTTATAAAAGATGAAAAATAAATTCTACAAAAATATAATAATTTGACAACTCTAGAGAAAATGATAGTGGATATTAACTAATTTGGGTATTTTGGACATAATGGTAAGCTTAGAATGACTCCGCCATTTACCAAATATGCCATAACCTTGGATCCACATGCTCTCAAAAATCAAGACCATGGATTTGATACCATGCTAGAATTTTACATAAACAAAATTCTACCTAGAACCTAATACCTATGGTCTAATCACAAAAACATGAAAATCAATAAAGATATTTTACTCAATATGATGGAGCTTAATAGCAAAGAGAATTGTATAAATGCATAGATATATTGGATCCATGAATCAAGGAGATGACATGGCCAAGAGGTAAGAGTTTAACTCCTAATCACTCTCAATTATGAGGTGAGTTAACTTCTTCTAACTGAGACAAAGAAACCTTGACTAAATAAAGGTGACACCTAATTACCATAAATTAAGGATTGATGAGGCAATGATGACACTTATGTGCCTCAAGAAGGGAATTTTTTAGTGGTGAATCTTCACCAATTGGTGAATATTACATATCGGGCAAGTCGAAATTGGTGAATAAATTGCACCCAACAAGGTGGCCAAATCGCTCAGATTTTATGAATTATCGGTCCAATGCATGTCCATTTGCCATCAATTTATTTTATGAGGCATATTTAAGTAATAAATTTTCCATAACAAACTACGCATTTCAAATGGACCGATTAATATTTTGCCTGGAATCTTGAAAGCATGTAATAAATCACCTAAATATTCACCAATACTATTAAAACAATATTGTGTATCATGACCCATTTCACCAATTAAAATTTATAAATAGTTGCTTATGAGGACCCATTTCACAAATAACATTAAAAAATAATTACATTTGAGGACACATTTCACCAATTGCCGTGAAACCTCCATGCTAATCGTAGGGCCATAATCGACTTGAAAATTACAACGTATGTGTTTCGTCGAGGTTTGATTCACCCAACACTTAAATTTATTGTTGTATAATCATGTAGGATTCACCAAATTTTTAATATACCATTTAAAAATCCCGTGAAATTCGCCAAATATGGATTGATATAAATACAATCAAAACTGTCATTTATTCTTACACATTTTGTTCAGTTCTGAACTTGTGAGCTCTCAATTCAAAAGTTGTATTTGGAACCTTGAAGTTGATCGTAGGCAAGTTAAAAACTTACAACACAAGCATTCCTGCATTAATGAATAGCAAGTTAGTGGAAACCTAAACTTAAAGGTGAGTGATCATTTCTTCATAGTGTTATAAGATTTCTTTATCTCTTTTCCATTCTTGCTTCAATCTTAAAGATGATATTGAGTAGGGAATGGGATCTATATTCTTTGTCCTTCTTAAACAAGAAGATATTTTTTTTAGCTTTTATTCGAAGTGAGAGATCAAGATGTCGAGTAGCAAGTGCAACAAGGGTAAGACTCCTCGGGGTGGTGAAGGGACTGGGAGGCCATCAAAATTCCCAAAATGTATAGTTACCATACAATCTTACTTTGGAATTGGAAATGCTTTTGATCCATTAGATCAAGATGGAGCTACATCATAAACTCTTCCACCAAATATTAATGAAGAAGGCATTCACAATACCTCATCGCCACTAGAAGGTGGGATTGTCATTGAGTTAACTGAGTCAAATGAGGATGGCAATACCGTAGAAGATGTTCCAAGGGATACCTTGGTTAGCCAAAATGAGATAATTGACTTGGATGAAAATTTTGGGGCCGTAGATGATGTTGGTAGCAAGAAAAGAAAAGGAAAATAAAAAATTGGGCATGAGTGGGAAATGACAAGGAATTTTCAACTTAATTGGGTGTCAAAGTGCCCATTCATTGAAGCAGGAGAAAGCAACAAAGATGAACCTCCAACAAAATTCAAGTGTATGATTTGTAGTTGTAATTGTAAAAGAGACAAGAAGTTGTAGCTAAAGCTTGACACTATAGAAAAGCATATCAGTAAAGTTTATGAAAAACAAATCATAAATGAAAAGGAACAATTAGTAGTACGATGGAAATCAAAGGAAGAATGTCTTCATATTAAGTATGTCATGGAATATGAAGAGCATAAGAAAAGAATGTCGAAGCTTGTTTCATGTGGAGGTACAATTGAGGCTTGATTTCAAAAAGTAATGGAAGGAGCACAACTGGAAAAAACTATTCAGATGAGTGTTGTTTTTCATTTTTTGTCCAAAGGGTGTCCTATGATAGACTACCCAAAATATTTTAATTTATTATCTTTTTTGGGTGTTCCTCACTTTCCTAGCATACATTGGTCAATAAACATTGGATGGGAATGGGAAAGCTATCTTGTTACAATGGAAAAGCAAGATTTAAAGGAGAAAGTAAAAGAGTCAAACTTCATTACATTATATTTAGATGAAGTTATTACGATATATAATACTTATTGGGTCTGTATGCATGTGTATACTGTAAAACAACATGTCCACCAAGGTCATCTTCTCTATGTTCATAAAATAAAGGATAGTTTAACATCGTAAAATCTATTTGAACTAGTCAAGAAATCTTTGAAAGAAATTGTAGGTATGGATGACTTGACGATTACTAAAAATTTGGTGTGTGTAGGAGTTGATGGAGTTGCAATAATGCAAGGTCATAGGACCAGTGTTTGCACAAAGTTACAAACTACTTGTGCACCATACATGTTTGGCATTCACTGCATGTCACACATAATGAATTTAGTGTTTAGATTTGTAAGCAAGTATCCTACAGTATCAAAAGTTAAAAATCTAGTCCGCAAGATCTATGCATACTTCTTTCAAACACGAGTTCTTTTATAATATTGATCTTGGATTGGAGTAATGTACGAGCATTGCAATACAATAGACAAAGCTCTTGACCTGTTACATAGGTTAAGCAATAGAGAGACACTCTTGACTTTAGCTAGTCTTCTCCACATGCTGGATTAAATGAATAATCTTGTGAAGAAAGCCCAAGAGAAAACTATGTATATCAATGAATATACCAAACTACATAGAATGACATGCATGGTTCTCAATAATCTATATCTAAAGCTAACTTCTAAAAGCCCAATTTTTTTTTAAATTGGAAGAAAATTACAGATTTGAATCATCCTGAAAAATTGTTTATAGTTTAATGCAAGTGGGAACTTATGTGTCTATGTACATGGATTTGAGATACCAATGTACCATTTTACAACAGTCAATCGCTCTATCAGAGAAGTACTTGTTACAAAGGAAGCTTTTAACGACATTGTTAAATATGTCAGTGATAATTTGAAGGAAATTGCAAAATCTCTTTCCACAAAGATTTATATTAGATTCCCTCGAGAAGAAATACTTGAAGCCATGGCTATTGTGTATCCTCAATTTTGGATTCAAGGCAATTGAGATAGCCCAAGCTATTTTCATGATAAAGTAATTATCTTGGCCGAACACTTTTTGAAAACTATAAAATACAATGAGCACACAATAGAAGGAATTATAAATGGAGATAAGATTAGACAACAATGTAAGAATTTTGCAAGAAGTATGATGGACCAATTTGATTCCATGGAGAAGCCCTTTGAACCGGGATCAATAACAAAGGCTTGGAAAACCTTAGGTCGGAGTGAAATATTGTGTGGTTTGATATCATAATATTTCAAACTTGTTGATTTATGTCAAACAATGATATTGGGGTCAGTGGAGGATGAGGGAGTTTTCAATTCATTGGAATTTTTGAAATCAAAGATAAGAAACAAACTAGACAAGGATTTGGAAAATTGCTCGAGGGTGTTTGGAACTACGTATAATGTCAAAAAAATTCCTTTTGAAAGGGAACTCACAATCTGGAGGTCCATATGCAAAAGAAGAGGGTTGTGCAACACTTCAAACGTTGGTAGTGGTGGAACTAGCAATGGGACAAATGATAGTGACACAATGACTGTTGAATTTGAGATGCGAGGTGAAGAAAATGAAGACCAGACTCATAATCAAGACGAATCTTACTTTATCTCAAGTTGAATGTCAGTTTGAGGACCTTGACTTGATTTGGAAAATGGAAGTGAATTATCAGTTTTTAGGTATTTATACTGCACTTCATGAATCATATTCCAAACTATAGTTGATGATATTTTATATTGTATTCCATGAAATTGTGAATCATTGCACTTCATTATATTTTATTTTATATTGCACTTCATAAATCATATTCCAAGCTGTAATTGATGATATTTTATATTGTATTCCATGAAATTGTGATATTTTTATATTTTATATTGTATTTCATGATATTGAATTTGATATATTGATTCTGCATCATTTTTCACAATTTATGAATTATTTTGATCAGTGAATTATCTACATATGAGTCAAAAAATGAAATATACTCCTACAACAAACCAACTCATGGCTTCTTATAGCCTCATCACCTTACAATAAGAAACCAAGCAAAGAACAACACTTATCACACTACTTATAAACTCCTATTGCATTTCCATTCACAAAATCTTGGATAAATAATTGAAAGGAATATCAATCTATTCCTCGAACAAAAGTTATCAGTTCAACATCCATAACATAAGCACATGATGTGATATGACAACTTATAAATAACCCTTGATTATTTTGAGTCAAAAGATAGTGAATACAATATTGGAGAGCAAGATAGGTCGATGTTCAAAATTAAAGAAATACACTTAAGTATTTGATTGATCCTTTTACAACATTTCCTATTTGTGTTATCAAATAGCTTAAACTATGCAAAAATGAGCTTACAGAGAATTAGATGAAAGATCAAAAATCAGAATGCTTTGAAATTTTGATTGAGGCTTCAGATTCCCTTTTATAACATAAGGGAAGCAACAAGCAAAGAAGTGAAGAACCTCATCCCAAAAATTTTTGACAACCAAATTCTCAAACAGGAGGCATAGGAATAAGAGCATGGATTCACTCACAGGCTGGGTAAAAAATTATACTTTTCATTCCATGCATTAAACATATCCTCAGAAGGCTAGTCATGAGCTAAGAGATTTTCTGAATTCTCCAAATTTTGATGATACTTGGCATCAAGTAAAGCACTGGCCTCTCTACAAAAAGTTTCCATCCTTTTTTTTTGCATCAACCATCCTTTCTGAATAGGAATCAAGTTGATTTAAATCAAGTTTTTCATATTTGAAAATAAAAGGGAGGAGTGTGGGGATTAGAATATTGAAACTATCCTTCAATTTCTCTAAGGTCTTCAACTCCCCATTATCTTCTAACAAGTAGGGCACAACCCTTCTGTCAACGTTTATGAGAGAGTTAATTCTTGCTTGTGCAACTTTAATTATACTTTCCAAATACCCTTTATGATTTTGTGTCATATCAACAATCTCAAAAGTAAGATAGATACCAGGTGGGGCATCAAATGTGTTTGCAAATCCCTTATACATACCTTCCAAAGATGAAAATCTAGGAATCCATTGTTCAAAGATACATTTGAGTTGCTCTTGATCCCCACTTACTCTGGTAATGGCATTTCTCAAACTCGGATATGACACATGGTTATTTCCTAGCCTTCATAAAATTTTAGACAGTCTGTGCTCGAGGATGCACGTTGCAATATGCACATTCTCCTTTTGTTTATTCTCTTGAGCATTCTTCAATTGCTCTTCTAGCATTTGAATCTTTTCTTTAAGCTCTATGTTTTCAATCATCACATGAGTAGGGGGGACTGTAGAAGAGGAGCTTGCTTCCTGCACACTTTCAAGAAGGGATTTTTGTTTAGCCAATAATACTTGCTGTTGGTTGTAAGTTTCCACTAGATCATTATGTGCCTTCAACACTATATTAAGTCTATCTTGCAACCTTCAAATACTAGCTTCATTAAAGTTGGAAACATCTACCACTAATGTAGCAACTTTAGGGGTAGAGGTGTCAGACACCCTCTTTACAATCAAGCTCCCTTTGATACCCTTACCCTTTGATGCTTCAATAATCATAGGCTTTCTTGTATTTGGGGCAAGGGCCCAGATTGCAAGGGCTTCCCAATGTGGGTTGAACCCTGATCCTGATAATGCCATTTCTGCTTCCTCTTTTGTGGAGAAAACTTCTTATTTCCTAATAGTATCAAAGACAATTACAGAAGTAATGTCCCATTCAGGGAGCAGTAGCAATCCAATATCTTCCACCATTCTTCTCCCTTCGTCAGGCGTGGTGTTTTTGGACTCAAAATTCATTTCTACCCTTACCTTTACAACTACTTCATCATACATTTCTCTAGGCACATTTGATTGTTCCAACTAAACTCTTTTAAGGTACTCCTCCCTCTTTGATCTCGAAACAAACTCTCTAAACTCTTGGGATTTTATAAACTCGTCATCAAACATGAATTATGAATATGCCAATTCCTTCACATCATTGAGGTTATCTCTCCCCATAGCCACATCCAACCCAAACCTTTGTTGAAGAAGGACATCAATATTTGGTCTTGGGGGGGATGGCATATATTGTTGAATTTCATCTATGGTGATATGAATATCTTCACTTTCATCTGGATTGATGAGATTGTCAACCAACAATGGCGGTTGCTCAACTTTCACCCTCTTTTGTGGTTGCTTTCTTGGAGGAGAATCAAAATCCGCATTGATTGTTTGAGGGGAAGGAGAGGGAGTGACCTATGGTGGATTTGATTGCACATTTTCTCTAATAAAAGGGCCCTGGGGCTGGGGACTTCTAATAGAGAGGTCAAGTGAAGGTCTAGGTTGTTTTGCTAGTTTCTCTTCTAGGATAGAGGCCTTAGCTACAACTTTGTCAAAATTCTTGAACACCACCTCAATATTGGCAATTGGGTCAACAATATCAGAAAATGCTCCATGATAATCCTTATCATTCTTTATCCTGGCATCCTTTTCCTTCATGAATGCAAGCCATTTCACCTTTCTATCTATTACCTTAGATTCATCCTTGCAAATTCTTATGACATCTTTGCTTTCATCAACCTGATGGTAAAAATCAGACCTTCTGCTACCTTTCCTGACCTCGTGTATGAAACCTTCAGGGTCAAAATCCTTGGCATTATGTTGAAATAACTTGTATTCCCCAAGCATTTCTTTTAGCCTATCTAAGCCATCTCTAGTAAAAGTGAAATCTGAAAAGGCAGTAACATAGGGAAAAAAGACCCTTTCCTTTGTTTCCTTAAATAAAAATGACCAGTCTCATTCAATTGCCATATAATTTCCATGAATGCCAACTTGGGTGACACATATTTGGGTAGCACATGGGGGCCTTGAGTGCAGCCATATACTCTAATAGTAATTGAGTTCTCATGGATGTAATAATCTCCCCAGTTATGTTGTACTCCTAACTCCAACCTCCACTCTTTGGGCCTAAGGAAATCCAAAAATTGCTTGTGCAACTTGATTCCAACTTGACCCAACATTACCATGACTTGTCTTACAAAGCAAATCTCAAAAAAATAGTAGTCAAACTCACTACAATGTTTTTCCCAAATATGGGTCCAACATTGCACTAGGAGATCGTAGCCCTTTTTGTCTTTCTTGTTCAGTTGTAAAAATTTGCTAAAATGACCCTTCCCTTTGTACAAAATTATATGGAAAAGGAGAGAATACCACATGAAATTCACCTTTGTCTCCTTACCACTTTTCCTTCTCTTAATGTCCACTAGTCGATTGTGAATAGCCTCAACTAAAAAGCTAGCATAGTCAAAGTCACTATTGATAAAAGGATTTTGTATATCGACAACCATATACATAAGAGGTATCTCCATTTTTGAACATGCATCTTCTCCCGACACCTAGCATAATGCCCAATATGTTCTTCTGAAATAGTCTTCAAAAGACTTAACATCAAAAGGCTCATATTCATTATCAGGGATTCTCTATGAGTTTCCATAGAAGCTTTTATGTCTAAACCTTGGGAGCCATTTCACTCTAAAGCTATTTTTGTCTTTCTTGTATTTTCCTCTGAAAGAATTAAGGTCTATAACCTTATTTGTGGCCATATTGAGTGTAGAAACCACACAGATAAACTCCTTGGTTATATCAATTACGACACTTCCATCCAATGCCCTAATTACTATGATATTCTCATCATACCCAGAAGCAAGGCGTGTGATGAGTTTCACATTTATAAAGACATTAGGAACAACCAACTTCCCCAAATCATAGGTCCATGCATTGGAGACAAGGGAAGGGGAGTTTCTTTTTCCATACTAGTGTATGAATAATTCCCACCCAACGACTGTGTCATCTTGGTAATTCAGCTCAACATTTATTCAATTTTTGGCTATGTCTACCATCCCCTCCACTGCATTAGGGCCAAGGTTATATTGAAGTTGAGGCTTTTTTGAGGAACTCAACAATTGGGCAAAAATATCCTCCTCTAAGGGTCTTTTAGATGTAGAGCCAGAGGGTTGGGTATTTGACCGACTCATAATTCTAGAATGATTTAAAACTGATTTCTATAGTATTTTGCTTTAGAGTTTGTAGACCTGATTATGAGATTCAAGAATAACAATGGTGAATTTTTCCAAGAAGAGTGTACCTATTTTTTAGTTCAACTCAAGTTGATGCGAAACGAGCACACCTCTGTAGTTTTTGCTACTATGATAGACCAAACAAATGAACTGAAAATTATGAAGGCAATTATGAGCCATCATCCATCACATCTGGCATTACTTCTTGTTCACGCGAGTGCAGTTCATTCATCTACCTATTTGTCGATTTTGAATGTGGGCCGTCTATCTAGAAAGGGATATACAAATCTAAAATTTCAATGATGAGTAAAGCCTTGATTTTCTTGAAACGGATGTAACTATACTCTTTGTCCAATATAATTCTCCCACGTCCCACATGCTAATATCATCACACAGTGTCCTTTCGCGATTCCACAACCAGGAAAAGGACATTCCACTATGGGTTCATGGACTTGAGAAATCCTTTATCTTTCGCCATGTAACAAACATAAAATAATTAAATTACAAAAAAGTAAAGGTTTTGATTTTATATCTAATATTAAAGGGGAACTTCCTAGCAAAAGGGGATGCATGACTCACGACATCGATATCCATAAGTCATAACTTAAACTCAAAGACTAGTCAAAAAGTGTCCTTCCACGGTTCCACAACTAAGAAAAGGACATTCCGCTACGGGCACCAAACTTGCGAAATCATTTATCTTCCGCCACGTAACAAACATAAAACAATAAAATTATAGAAAAGTAAAGGTTTTGATTTTGATTTTATATCTAATATTAAAGGATCACTTCCTAGCAAAAGGGGATGCGAGACTCATGACATTGATACCCATAAGCCATAACTTAAAGACCAGTCAAAAAGTGAACAACGTCAACAACAAAGCTTAAGAACATTAGGGTTTAAGGATAATAGGGTTTGAGAAAGCTCTAGGTTGCAGACCTAACAACCCTAATTTAACCAGTTGAGGATTACCAAGAATTTTACGCTAGGGTTATAGGATAATGCGGTTTTAAAAAGCCCTAGGTTATAGACCTAACAACCCTAATTTAACCAGTTGAGGATTACCAAGAATTTTATGCCAAGGTTTTAGGATAATAGGGTTTTAGAAAGCCCCTAGGTTGTAGACCTAACAACCCTAATTTAACCAGTTAAGGATTACCAAGAATTTTATATTTCAAATTGTATTGATATTTTATATTGTATTCCTTGAAATTATGCATTAGATTGAATAAATTAACATATTATTAATAATTTCATATTTTAATTGTGTTAAACATTTACTCAGTGATTCATCACTCAACTCAATGCTTAATAACATATTAACAACAATAGCATATACAACAATGAACATCAACAATCGTTTAATGTGTATCTAGTAGTTGAAACCTGAGTTTTTCTTCAATTGATAAAATAAATAATATAGATAATTGAACATCAACACATTATTGAATTTGAGTTTTCTATTGATTTTGAAATGAAGGAATACATAGAGCAATGCAAAATATTGCTCAAAGACAACTCTACACAGAGCTGAGTTGGAACTTGGAAAGTCATATTATCAATATCAAATCATTCTATAGCTTTTGTAGCAACTTCCACTATTCAGGTGATGGAATTGTCATTTGTTCCAACTGATGTTGTCTGACTTGAAAATTTGTTAACAGTGTATGATTGAATTTGGATCTTCACTTGAATGTTTTAGCCAAAGTTACATTCAAGGTTATTAGTGGTTTGATGGAATCCAAATAGTTCACCTCATCTGGGTTATGAGGAAACTGGTCCAAATCAATCTTCCTTGCACCCTCCATCTTCTTTCTAAAACTGTCCTTTACAATGAATTGCTCATTTGTGTCAAAAGCCTCTAGCAAACCAAGTTTTTTCATGTTCCTTACCTTTTCATCTAGCTTCTTCATCTTTATTGCATCCATATTCACAAATTCAATGGTTTCACGCATTCTTGAACACTTTTGAATGATAAATGAAACTTTCATTGAGGCTTCAATCCAATTATTAATCCCTTTTGATTTCAATTCATTGTCACTGGATTTTGTGGACTATTTGTTGAACTTGATTTGTAGATTTCTCTATTTCTAACACATTTTTGTTGTCCATTAAATATTTGTTGAGCTTTTTATAATGTAATCTCATAGCATCAACCAATTGAAACAATTCACACAAATGATCAATCCTTTACATTATTTCCTCCTAGATCTTTTGTTTCGTATGCCTCATTGTCTCTCTATAAAATGCAATTAACTTATTTTAACAAGAGTTTATTTCATTTTTTGCTTCCATTAGCTCCACAACCAATCTATCTTTTTTTTCTCTTTCTCCAATTTTTGTTTCCACTGTTCATTTGCTTTCCCAATGCTTTGTCTTAATTTTTCTGAAGTGGATTTTTCCTCATCATATTTCTTTTTGCTCTCATTTAACCTTTGCTTCAGTTCATTCAATTCCACCTCTATTTGTTTATACTCTTTGCTTGTTGATATAGAGGCAATTTTTTTTGGCTTTTTTTCTATTAATTGCTCTTGTTATCTGCTGCTTTCCTCTTTGCTTTCTCATTTACTAGGTCCGACTATAACTTTTATTTTTGAATCTGCAACCTTTTTTTTCTCTCTCTCTTGATTTAGCAATGATGTGTACACCAATTCATTGTTCTTCTTTGATACATTAATTTTGTCAACATTTTTGAATCCAGAAAAATTCAATTGGAAACTGCTCACCTAAAATTCAGATCGGTTCACTTGATTTGTTGGTTTATTTTGAACTGTGGGAACAAAAAATGTGTACTCCATGATTTCTTTATTTGTGTCAAATGTGGGTAATACCATGGTTTTTACAAGCTTTGAAGTTACAGTAGACACACTCTCCATCAATTGTTTCCTTACTTTTTTATACAATTTTGATTTCTTTTTAAACTCATCAATGTAATCAAAACCTGGGGACATAGGAATAATGGAATTCTTGAATGGTGAAGGACGAGGAGTACTTGCAATTGCTAATGATTTTGTAGCCACATTAACTAGGAGAGTGCCTAGAAATAACTCCTTTGTGGTGGAACTAGTAGTTGGACTTGGACTTGTCAAAATCCTTGCCCTCTTTAGTATGCCTTGATCACTTGGTATTTGTGTGGTATCTTGTATTGTTGTCCTCTTGTGTGTATTTTTTGTTGTAGCACATGTTGACCATTACTAGTAATACTACCCATACCATCACCACCAGTGACAATTCCAATTGCACTAGGTTCGCCACCATGGGCATGTCCTAGTTGTGATTGTATCTGATCTTGAGGATTAGGATTTGAATCTTTAACAAAATGAATTGTTTCAGTTGGAAGTTTGTATGGCTCTACTCATGATCCATAAAATATTAGCATAGTATATTCTTCCATTAAGTACCAATCAACCAATTCTATTTCTTTTCCTAGTTGAATGAAATTTCTACATGACATAGGGAATCTAGCCATTGGAGTATTTGTAATTGCTTGATGCAATGGAGCCAAAAAGTAGTCTACAACATGATTGTAGTTCCTTCAAGAATCATGCATCCTTATCTGAGTGGTCCAATCGTATACTAGAGCCATTTTCTTTTCCTCGACATTCCTATAGGGTTGAATCTGAAGCTTGTTGGTCTAAAAAATTCCACTAGATTTGAATAGAAATAAATAGCACAAGTAGGTTGTGAACCTAAATGTCTTAGTGGAATTTGAGTGTGGACTTCCTTTAATCATTAAAAATTGTTTATACATGGATTCTACAATGTTCTCAATAAAGTTATATTTGACAGGTTGAGGTGGAACAACATAATGGAAATTATATACCATTTCAAGGAGGCTTGCACCCACTTCCCAATTGCTATCTAGTATGAGGAAAAATGTTGGCATGGAAATAGTATCTTGAACCCATGATTTAAAAATATCAAAATCACAAGGAGGCTTATGATTACCTTTCAACTTGTTTCTAACTTCTTTTGTATCTTGAACTATTTTATTTAGGAAAGAATTTTTCTCCCTTTCATCCACTAATTCATAATCACTAGCAAGCTTTTTTAGGTCAATGTGGATGTTTCCAAATTCTTCGATTGTAAACCCCAACACTTTTCCAAATTATTCTTCATTAATGGATAACAATTCTTCTTTGCTATCTTTATTAACAATTACTCTTTTGTTATCATCATAATTGTGGGCACAAACCATGAGAAATTATAAGCAAGGGAAAACCTCATGTAACATCATGCACCCTAATCCACTTACCCACGGTGCACTAAAACTATTATTTTGCATTTGGTTTGTAGCCTTATTCTCAGATGAAAATCTAAGTTGTGAGGTAAGCCTACTGTTAGTCTTATGATCAGATTAGAGCACAAAAAAATAATTCAAAATTCAACACAATAACACAACAGATACCCTGGGAAAACCCTCCACTTGAGGGAGAAAAACCCAACAACAATATATCACTTATATATTGAATCACAAATGAGAGTCTCCTTTAAAATAGAGGTTGATATCACGGCCAAGAGAAAGCACCACAAACTGATGCAACCACTATAACAATGTGATACAATCTACAAATAATAACTTCAGCCTTCTATAGAAACTCGATATGATCTTCTACAGAATTTGCACAATGAAGGACAACTTATGATGAACAACAATGAGAATGAATGAATGAATAAGGAACAATGAAAGGCATCGATCATATATACAAGTGAGTGGATAGGTCATGACTCTTCAAGACAAGTCGACCTATGTAGAAGAATGTGTCTCTCCAATAAATCACACCCAATGAAAGTATATGACTCATCAAAGATCATGTCCAAAAATAAGAAGTCGACCTTATTAAAAATCGAGCCTCCTCACATTAATTAAATATTAATTATCATTTAACAAGTGATGCATCATTTCATAAAATCGCTATCATCAATTAAATAGCCGATAGGCTACAATTTAATTTCCTTCTTCATGTAATTTGGGCTGGAAGATTATTTCGACGCTGTAAACATCAACACTCCCTCTCAACTAGGGAGAATACTTCCAGCTGCATAAGACATATCACCTCATCGTGATGTCTACCGCAATGGCTACACCCATATGTGGAAAGGAAATATATCACCTCATCATGATATCAGATATCACCTCATCATGATATCAGATATCACCTCGTCGTGATATTAGATATCACCTCATCGTGATATCAACCATCATGGCTACACCCATGTATGGTATGTACAAGTGTTCATCACTTAACGTGATGTTGTCACCTCATCGTGACGTTCACCATGGCTCTCCCAGAGGGTGAAACACAAGTACAAGAAAATCATCATGGAATCTCTCACGTGATGCTGCCATGGAGTCACACACATGACATCCACCATGGCTCTCCTAGAGGGTGGAAAAACAAGGTCTTTCACCTCAAATCTCAAAGAGAAATGCATTAACAAGGGCTTGCACCTCAAATCTCTCTCAAAGAGAAATGAATTAAAGATCACTGATACTGAGACTCCTTCTCAGCTAGGGCTTGATTCTCTACCATACCATGCTTGTCTCGAAAGTACACAAACTTGATCCTGGAGAGAGGCTTGGTGAGAATGTCTGTCATCTACTCATCAATGCTGATATATCTCAATTGAATTGATTTCCTCAATACCATATCTCTGATATAATGGTATTTGATCTCCACATGCTTAGTTTTTTCATGAAACACAAGGTTGACAAAAAGCTTCACACAACTTTGGTTATCACAATGAATGATAGTAGGCTCCATTGATTGCCCAAACAATCCTGCAAGGAGCTTTTAAAGCCACACTAGTTCTCGAGCTACCAAACAAGCTGCAATATACTATGCCTCTGCTATACTCAATTCTACGTATGACTGCTTCCTGCTGCACTAGGATATCATCGTAGACCCCAAACTGAAGCAACATCCGGAGGTGCTCTTCCGATCAGTGACACACCCTGCTCAATCAAAATCAGAATAACCATGCAACTTCAAATCCACACTTGAAGAATATCTCAACCCATATCCAACTGTGCCACACAAGTATCTCAAGATATGTTTTGTTGCAACAAGGTGTATCTTCCTTGGTTCACACATGAACTGACTAAGTGCACTCACTACATAGTAGATATCCGGTCTAGTGTTGACTAGATACATCAATGATCCAATCAACTTCTTGTACATCGTGGGATCCACCAGATTTGAACTAGCTGCAGCCTCCTTCAACTTATGTAGGTTGGTCTCCATAGGCGTAGACATGGATTTGCAATCCATTATACCAAACCTCTTCAAAATATCAATGGTATACTTCCCTTGACTTAGAATCATCTCATCTTGCTTTTGCCAAACTTCTAAGCCAAGGAAGTAATGCATGAGACCAAGATCCTTCATTTCAAATTCAGAAGCTAACTCCTTCTTGCATTTGATAATAAGGTGTTCTTCTCTGGTAAGAATCAAATCATCAACATACAAAACCAAAATCAATGCTTTACCATCGATTACCTTGAAATATAGGTTAGAATCAACATCGTTCTTGGAGAAGCCCAAGCTTGACAGGTAATGATCAATTCTTTCATACCAAGCACGAGGAGCTTGCTTAAGACCATACAAGGCCTTCTTCAGCCTGCAAAGATGAGACTCCTTCCCATGTACCTAAAATCCATCAGGTTGCTCAATATATACTTCTTCCTCGATTACACCATTTAGAGAAGTTGTCTTCACATCCATTTGGTGAATCTTCCATCTTCTAGATGCAACAATAGCAATGATTGTCCTGACAGAAGTATAACAAGCAACTAGAGCGAATGTTTCTTCATAGTCAACTCCATTTTTTTTGTGAAAACCCTTTATCCACGAATCTAGCCTTTTACTTCTTAATGCTCCCATTAGTCGCATGCTTGATCTTGAAGAGCCATTTAGAAGATACCACAGATTTGCCTTCGGGTCTAGGAACAATGTCCCAAACATCATTCTTGAGAATGGACTGATACTCTTCTGACATAACATCTTTGCAAACCTGTTGACTAGAAGCTTCCTCAGCACTGGAAGGCTCTAACTCAATAATCTGACTCATCAAGGCTACATAATTGGAAAACTTGTGAGGTCTCTTACTTTATGCGAGGCTTCCTCTCGGGGATACAAACCTTTCTGCCTCCTGCATTGTTTTCCTAGCCCAAAGAGGTCTCTTATGACCAATCACAATATCCGTAGGCCCATCAGTAGGTTCCAAGGGCTCAACTGGATCATCATCTTCTTTTGGTTCTGGAGCCCCCCTCTGTATCTCAGGAGCATGGTCAACTTCCATATCCTAAGGAGACTCTTCATTATCGAACTCCATATGAGTGCCCTTGGATCTTCTGAATGCAACATCTTTTTCAAATGTGACATCTCTACTGATCTCGATCAAATTCTGGCCTAGAATGTAGATTTTGTAGGCTTTTGATGTTTCATTGTAACCTACAAATATCCCCTTCTTGCTAGAAGGCTCCAACTTTATTCTCTTTTCCTTCGGTACATGAACATACACTAGACATCCAAAGATCCTCAAATGACTCACTTCGAGCTTCTTCCCTATAAAAGCTTCTTTAGGAGTCAAGTTCTCCAGTATTCAGTGAGGACTTCTATTCTGAACATAGACTGTTGTCCTGGATGCTTCTGCCCAAAGAAAGTTTTGTAGATCTTGGTCATGAATCATGGCTTTGGCTGCTTCCACAATAGATTTGTTCTTCCTTTCAGCAACACCGTTCTATTGAGGATTATAGGGGATCCCTCTTAATCCCAGTTTCAATGCAAAAGTTGCGAAAGCTACCAGAAGTGTACTCTCCCCTATTGTCGGATCTCAAAAATTTGATTTTATTTCCGGATAGGTTCTCTACCTAAGCTTTGAATTCCTTGAACCTTTCTAATACCTCCTTAGATTCTTTAGATTTCAAGAACTAAATTCAAGTCTTTCTAGGGTAGTCATCAATAAAAATAATTTAATACAAGAAACTACTCGAAGAAGTAACAAACATTGGACTACATAAATTAGAATGAATGAGATCTAGAATACATTTGGATCTACTTTCTCTACTATGAAATGACCTTTTGTATTCTAACCCAAAGCGCAGCCTCTGCAAGTACCTTCATGCTCCTGGTTGAACTTCGGAAGGCCTGTGACCATCTTCTCCATGATAGGTAGAGCTCGAAAGTGGAGGTGAGCCAATCTCTGATGCCAAAGTTCACACATACTTGAAGAATCATGCACTAGAGCTTGAAGTGGATGAGTGCATAGCCTATAGAGGCTCTCATGTCTATCTCCAATTACTCGAGCAGTCTTGAAGTTGGAATTCTTCGACCACACAAGATTTTTTCCTTTAGAGAATGCAACTTGGTACCCCTTGTCTTCCAAGGCTGAAATGGAAACAAGGTTTCACTTGATGCCTGGAACAAATAGAACATCATTCAACTGCAAGGAAATGTTGAAATCCAAGTGAATAGTGGAGGTCCCAATTCCTTTCATAGAGTAACTAGCATCATCTCCAATAATGACTTGTTCACTAGAATCTCTCTCCACCAAATTAGTTAGATGCTCCCTAAATCTAGTGATGTGGTGAGAGGCACCACTATCAATCAACCAAGTGTTGGTGTCAGTAGGTACATTGCTTGACAATGTCGAATAGAATAAGTATTCACATGAGTCCTTTTGCGGAGAGACTTCATCAACATCTGCAATAGTAGCCTGCTGCTTGGGCCTAGATGGACAATCTTTAGTAAAGTGACCATACTTGTCACATCTAAAGCATTGGACTTTGGAGACGTCCCTCTTCTTCTTGAATGCAGGAGTACCATCAGCTCCTTTATCTCTATTCTTCTTGAAATAGCCTTTCTTCCCAGCTTTTGCTTTCTTCTTCGAGGATTGAGTAGCGAGAACATGAATGTCTTCATTGGTAGAGCTTTGACCAATTCCTCTTGCAGCCAACCTAGACTCCTCCTGAATGCAATCTGCCCTCAAACGATCAAACTTAGGAAGTTTCGATCTTGCATTGATTCCTTCAATGTAAGACTCCCAAGATGAAGGAATACCATTAAGAGCAAGCATGGTCAGGTCCTTGTCATCAACCACATGACCAATAGTAGAGAGCTGATCTCTCAATTCAGATATCTTCATGAAGTAAGCAATAACAAATTATCCTTTCTCCATCTTCACATGATGGAGTTGTTGCTTCAGTGCAAGTGCCCGACTTGTGTTGTTGATTTTGCACATCTCCTCCAAAGTTTTAAACATCTCTCTTGCCGTCTTCAACTTGGAGACAATAGGAACAATATGATCCTTCACGGAATCAACTAACATCTTCTTTGCCTTAATATCTTTCTTCTTCCATTGAACCTTCTCTTCCTCATTCATAGGCTCGAGAACTTTGCTCTCCACAAACTCAGCCAATTCATTTTCTTCCAATGTGACCATAATTATGAATCTCCAAGATGTGAAATTTGATGCTCCCTCAAGTCTATCCTCAATCTTAAGATTGTTCACCATCTTGATGAAGAGATAGAAGTAATCAACGATGAGAAAGAGAATAAAGAGTATCGTTGTAATACAAAATCTGAAAAAGATCTTCTTTAAACCCGCTTTGATACCATGTTAGTTTTATGATCAAACTAGAGCACAAAAAAAAATTCAAAATTCAACACAATAACACAACAGATACCCTGGGAAAACCCTCCACTCGAGGAAGAAAAACCCAACAACAATATATCACTTATATATTGAATCATAAATGAGAGTCTCCTCTACAATAGAGGCCGATATCAAGGCCAAGAGAAAGCACCACAAATTGATGCAACCACTGTAACAATGTGATACAATATGCAGATAATAACTTCAGCCTTCTACAGAAACCCGATATGATCTTCTACATAATTCGCACAATGAAGGACGACTTATGATGAACAACGATGAGAATGAATGAATGAATAAGGAATAATGAAAGGCATTGATCATATATACAAGTAAGTGGATAGGTCGTGACTCTTCAAGACAAGTCGACCTATGTAGAAGAATGTGTCTCTCCAATAAATCACATCCAATGAAAGTATATGACTCTTCAAAGATCACGTCCAAAAACAAGAAGTTGGCCTTATTAAAAATCGAGCCTCCTCACATTAATTAAATATTAATTATCATTTAACAAGTGACACATCATTTCATAAAATCCTATCATCAATTAAATAGTTGATAGGCTACAATTTAATTTCCTTCTTCATGCGATCTAGGTTGGAAGATTATTCCGATGCTATAAACACCAACACCTACCATAGATTTCAGAATCATAAATATCATGGTATTGATCAGTGAAACCTAGGATTTTAAGCAACCAGTATAACGTATTTTTTTATTTGATTTTTCTCTACCTTTCCCAACAACTTTCTTTGGTTTGCTAGTGGTGGTAGACATGCCTGTACAATGTGAAATTATGAATTCCCTCTCAGTCCTCCTTAATTTTTCTTAAGTCTCTCAGCCCTAAACTGAAACTTCATAGTTTGACAAAATAAGATTTTAAGAAATGATGAAACGTAGCTGTAGGAATTCTATCTTTCACTTACCCAAATTTTGATTCTTGAAAAGATTAATACTGGTAGGCATGGAATGGCTTTGTTGGAACCCAAAATCTCCCTGGTGCATTGTAATGAGCAATCTTAAATCTCCTTGTGTGCTGACTCTCTCACTTAAAAAAAATCACTTACAAGTAGAAAGTTCATTTTTTTTTTTTGAATATTAAAGTGAATGAAACGTCGTGTTGCCTCTGGACTACACAATTAGTACATTACATTTCCGTAATGACACTTAAATAAATTCTCAAACGTTGATCTTTGCAAATCTAATGGTTATAGGGTGATTCCAAAGGTTTTAGTCCACAAGCCTAGCGCTCTGTGTATTTCATTCCAGAATACAAGTACAACCATCCATCAAATGTTCATTGAACAGTTGAGTAATTTATAATATAAACAATAAACATGTGTTTTAAAGTTGTTTTAAACATGTGTTTTAAAGTTGTTTTAAACTTTAGTGGCACTAGGCTACACAATCCTAATGGAGTCATTGAGATGAGTCCACGTGTCCATTTGCGATTCTGCGAGTCACATATAGATCTACTTGAAGCATCTACCAGACTTGCAGAATCCCTTTAAAAGCAAGACATTGATTGACATCAAGGCCAAGGGGCCAATAACTTAATGTTGCAAAGGACTTAATAAAATGGCTAATGATATCAGGAACTAGGGGATCAGGTCAACAACAAATTAGAAATCAATAACATTTTGGAAAACCCTAGCAAGAGTGACAACTTTTAGTGTTTTTTGTCAATTTGATGGCAACTTTCTTTTTTTGTTTGTATGGCTTTTATGTTTTAAATTTGCATGCAAATATTTCATAAATAGATAATACTTAATCTCTTAAAGGAAAAAAATATGATTTTTCTAAGTTTATTAAATATTTAATTCCATTATTTTATTTCATTTACATTACTTGTATAATTTGAATAAACACTATAAACACAAAATAATTCTTTACTGTAAATGAATACCAAAGAATAACACAACCATTTATTTTATTACCATCGAATTACAATGATACATTATTACATAGCTTTTTAAAGATGAGTAGAGAATGCAAGCTCTTATTTTGAATAAACGACACATGTCACTTTACATTAGACACAATTGATTACAAGTTGCTACTCGTGATTGTGGAAGAGCATTTCTTATACCATATTATCAAACCATGAGGCTTGTTGACCATGGTTTGGATCTTGGGATCTCAAATATGCTTCTACATTTATAATATGCTCAATCTAATGCACTAGAACAACCCAAAATGACATAATTGATTCCAAGATGGTAGTGGCGGCTATGGGATCCAAACCATAGTACCAAACAAATGACTTTGAGAATACACAAGGCTTGCCTACCATTCTGGGGAAATGGGAGCTGTGAAGATATAAAAAGTACCTATCCTATTTAAGAACCAGAGTCATGTAGAAGATAAGGGGTAGTAAATATTCTCCCACCTTCTATTTGTTGCTTCCATGCATCAGAATAACACACAATGAGTTTGAAAGTCCATAGTTCCTCTTTGAGGGCCTTGGCCTTTGTCAAAATTGAGTATGAGAAGTCATCGACTTTGAATGCAAACAAGATTAAAATACTTATGTGGGTGTACTCTTTGTGAAAGCACTTATCTCCATTAGATCTCCTCATCCTAGTTCAAAACTTTTCTTAAAAGTTAGGTGAAGCAAATCAACTTCTTTCCAATTCCATCCATTTTGAACTTAAAGGAAAATGGTCTTTTCCTCTATAACTACATAGCTGGAGGTAAGAGAATTTAGAGTATCCCCAATAATACCACATCATCTTCTTCCTTATTAACCTTGCAAAATGAAAACCCTTATGACAATTCAGAACATTGCACTCAATAGTAAAGCCTTTAGCCTTCTATAAATGATTTCAATTGTGCTTACTATCCCTATTTATGGGCCAGTGGCCACCACTACCAGCCTGATCCCTGTTTACTCGTGAGTTGTACGAGGTATAATCATACAAACCAAGTAACCAACTTAATCATGTAACTTAAGCCTTACATTTACAATATTTATTTTGATTGATGTTTGTCTACATGCACACTGTACCTCAAGCTGACAAGCTATCAAAATTGCCACTCAAATGATATGAAATCATTAGAAATCTTATTTCAATTGGTCACTAGATTAATGACATCATCATCTATAGTACATCACATAGTTTTCAGTATCAAGCTATCCAATCACTTGCTTTGGATGTACATATGGCATTAATCCATGATATCACAACCACACTTTCTTCAAAGAAAGACAATTCGATGGATATGCAAAAATCGATAAAAAGAAAGCATGTGCCATGTTCCATACTTTCTGCCATTTTCAATATTAAGTTATCAAATCAAACATTTCACTCGCTTTGGATTAGAAGAGCAACTTAATTTTGAATCTTTTAAAGATTTCCTAGGTACATATGGCATTTTTTATTTTAGACTACAGGAATCGGGTAGCATGACCCCCTATAAACTGCAGTGCGCCTGGTAAACTTTTTAACGTGACTGGCGGCGTTGGCATGACATGCCCTCCGGTACCACAGGGGTGGGGGAGACTAGACCTCGTGACCAACCTCCTGCAACAAGAAAGATTTAGCCAATCGAGCTAGGGCCCCAACCCCAGGTACATATGGCATTAATCTACAATACTACAACCACATTTTCTTCAATGAACACTATATAGCTGAAAATCAATAAAAAGATTGAGAATTAAATGAAAGGTAGAGTATTGCAAGGCATTGAAAAGAGAGAATTAAATGACTTGTAGCTTAATCATTATCAATGTCCACTAATAAGTCATAATAAATTTCACTCACTTATGATCAGAACTATATGTTGAACTTGAATCATACAAAAAATATAAATATCTTTTTAGACTTAAAAGCCACATTTTTATATTGAACAAAGCAAAAAGGATTTATAAGAATTGAGCCATGAAAAGTATTTTAATTTAAGTAGCCATGAAGTACATAGCCAGCCTAGACAAAAAGCCACTAACCATGAGAAAAAAACCAGTCATAAGATACATATTACAAGAGTTGTACAATAAAATATACACAGAATTCATTACTAAATAAATTTGTAACAATAGTAGAGGCCCTCAATCGGGTGTTTGAGTAGGACATGAATCGAATTAAACAAAGTAACAGTAGAGAAGAAAAGGGAATCACCCAAATCCTTCCTCCAAAACTCTAGACTTTGCAATTATTCATTGGTCGTATCACACACCAGACCACACCTCATATTAACCACGACAAAAGCTTGCACTATAGATGTAACTAGTTCAAGTTTAGGGAAGATTCCACCAATAGGCTTTAACCCAATTTCAAAATTGTAAACCTCAAGTGCCAACTCCAACAAAGAAAGAGAGTAAATGAAAGGCTGCAAATAACATATTGCCAACGTCTTCACCAAATCTTTATCTAACAAAATTGTATTCAGACAAGAAAGCAGAAGCTACCTCAAAAAATAGAGCACGAGGGTTGTTCCGAAGCCATTCCCTACCCACAATTATTCTTATAGCCTCCTCAACCCACACATAGGGAATAGTAAAAACCATACCCATCTTTCATCTATTGTAGGCATCGTTGCTTCTTTTCTCCCAAAAACATTTGGGTAGCATGACGTGCCATGAAAACTCCATAATATCACATATAAATTGATAATAGAGAAGAAAGAAAGTAAACCCAAAAATATTATAAATGATATGAAGAACATCAAGTTGGTGAAGTATATATAGAACGAAGACATCAAATACTCAACACTTGAACATTTAATTCACCACTTGATGTGACAATATTATTTCTAAAAAAATGAGTCATAACTTTAAGTGATTTAATAAATAATAAAATGTCAACCATTGATATTTTAAAATCTAATGGTTATGGAATTATTTCAAAGGTTTGAATTTAGAAGTCTAGTGCTTTAGACATTTGCTTTCGAAATGCAACTATGTTACTACAGTCGTCCATCTTGCGATAACTGTTGATTTTTGATGAACTTAATGTTGACCATTGATTTCTTTTAGACCATTAACCACGAGCTGAAGCTTGGTCCCACCGAGGACAAATGTCACAATTTTGCATTACCATAGAAAACTGATGACATCACCTTCTCAACAATGCAGGCGCGTGGGAGCCACTCGATCGTTAATTGCCGATCTCAACAGTTGATTTTTGTGAGCAAATATTTGTCTCCGGACTTAGGAGATATTAAAGTCTTTGATGCTCCATGGAATTGGTAATCGCCTAGGTCAAGGGGCCAGTCACCACGATGACTCCAAAGGCTTAAGTCATAACTTAAGCAACCTTCAACTGCCGGTAGCCAATCAACGATAAAATATTATTTTGGGTGTCATGACTTTAAGTGATTTAATAAGTAATAAAATTTCAACCATTGATTTTTGGAAATCTAGCGGTTCTAGTGTTATTCCGAAGGTTTGAATTCACAAGTCTAGTGCTTCAGACATTTGCTTGTAAAATGCGACTACAACTGTCCATCAAAAATTTATCGAATGGTCGTGGGTTATATTAATTTGCGCTGACATTTGGCTTCAAACATGATAAATATGTTGACACTTGTCCCCATTTTGGACTCTTTATGAAGTAATTTGGATGCGTGGAAAATTTGTTTTGGAATAGAACAATATGTAGCATTTGATATTTTTGCCACCCACACTATGATTTTTTATTGGCATACTAGTTTATTTCGCGAATAATTTTTTTTATTGGTTTGATATTATGTTTAATTTGCCAATGTTTTTTTTATTCATTTGAAAATAGGTTTAATTCGCCACTGAAAATATATATATTTGGTTTGAAAACATTTTTTAATCGCTAATAAAAATATTTGATTTGTTTGAGTACAAGTTTAATTCACCAATAAAAATATTTTGTTCGTTTGAAAACATGTTTAATTCGTTAATCAAAATATTTTATTGGTTTGAAAATAGTTTTTAATCACTAATAAAAATATTTATTGGTTTTTAAAAAATTCCAATTCGCTAGGATTTTCCACAAACTTCTAGCGATTACAAAAGATTCACCAATTGAGATTATTTTTTTCCTGAAACCAAAAAATTGCCAATAAAATTAATATTTTTTTCGAGAAGTATACACAATTTGTCAGGATTTTACACCTTTTCCGAGGAGGGGGGGTTCTTAAAGTTATCCCTGACCTCAAGACAAGGTGAAAAATATGTCATTATTATCTACCAAGGTAAGAAAAATTAAATATTCTTAATATCTTAAATAAACTTAAAGACTAGATGCAATATTACACTTAGGATGAACACTATACTAGGCAAAGTGAAATATTTACACCAACATTATCAACCAAGGCACACTTGATGGTGATATGTCCAAACTTCACCATAATATGTAAAGGTAACCATTTATAATTAACATATTTAGGTGAAAGATCCACATTAAATACAATATCATGATTGGATTGGGACCCAATAGATATAATCAAGGTAGTCAATATTTATGGAGACGTATCAAATTGGGCTTGTATCTTATTTCAAAAGAGGAAAAAATATGATTAGATAATACGTATTAGTCAAATAATTTTCCTTACTTCCACATTAGGATTAACTAGTTTTAAATGTAATGTATTTTATTACAATTTAACAAAATAAAACTAGAAATTAAGAACTACTTTAAAACTTACAAAAAGTAAAATTTAACTAAGCTAAACATGAGATACATGAATAAAATACAAATTACGAATTTCTAGAGTATAAATTTACATAATTTAATTCTAGAGTATAAATTTACATAATTTAATTCTAGAGTATAAATTTACATAATTTAATTTTAGACTTGAAATTGAAAACATAAAGACCACTTTTATGTGGTTGAAGTTGAGAATTTTTGTTTGTGTTGGACGATTCCTTTATAAAAGTGTGACACAAATTTGTACTTTTACCTAATAACACTATTTGATTAATGGGTACTTCTTAGCTACTAGCCGTTTGTTAATAAGTATAAAAGACAAGCATAGGTTGATTAGGTATAACATTAAATATCCTTGGGCCTTTTACTAAAAATGGTAGCCCAATGTTTGATAATTATGTGAATTAAAGATTGTATGGAATGCAAATTGAATTGGAGAGAAATTGGATATGCCCTTGACAAAAAAATTAAGTCCTACAAGAGTAGAAATATACCAGCCATATGGTTCAAACAATTGAAGAGGATAAACAATGGTCAAAATATATGTTGGTAGGAGGTTTAGATAATTCTAAACTATCCTCAAGCCTATAAATAGAAAATTATATTATAAAATATTGCGTAATGGAAAAATGTAATAAAATAGGGAGAATGAGCTAAACCAATGTTACACTTTATTTCAAAGTGAGTGTATATTTGCTTATCAACAAGAGATCATCTTCTAAGTACTCATAATTAGCAACAAGAATGGATTGATATGAAATGAAGCATCAATAGAATTGTTAGAATCATCTTGCAATAAGTCCTCACTAAGAGCACACGTGACATCATGTAATATGGGAAAAATAAACAAAAAATTATGAGTCACAGAATAATCAACAAGGATGTTGAGGAACAATCTTCATAAATGACAACATTGTCATGTATGTGAAAAGGTTGCTCACACTAAGCACTATCTCTAGACTCCTTGTAAGATGACACATCAAGAGAACATTAATTGAATGATATGAAGGTGGTGATAGCAACACAAGGATGAAAAATGTCACATGAGTAGCTAAAGGTGTATTCTCATCACATAGAGCATCATCTCTACATGTGTTAAATGAGTATAGGGTAGAAGAAAGAGCCAAGTCACTAGTATAGGTCATAAACAAAGGTAGCATCATCATAAAACATAATGGAATTTAAAGAGTGACCTTGTTTAAGAAAGAGGAAAATAAATCCATGACAAAGTTTGAGCAAAGCAAAATGCAATTAAAGGGTGGGCAAAAGGGATCAAATAGAGATGAAACAATGAAAGTTCAAACCCTTAGCAAAATAGAATAATAAAGCATAAGGGAGGGGATCCAAACTCTAAGCATATATAAAATAAAGATATAATAATTAATAATGTCAAGTTTGAAAATTAGAAATAGAAAGAATGTCAAAACCCTAAAGGGATTTGAATGTTAAATTCAACAAATATGTAAGGAAATAAAATACTTCTTCACATAAATCCTAAGATAAATCAATTAAACAAGCACTTATGAGATGAGACTTATATAGATTGAATTTAAATGTTTAGAATTTAAATAAATAAATAAAAGTACTTAGCTCTTTGTGCTATGTAGGATCTATTTTTGTTAGTTTTTTCTGAAATGATTTGTTTCTATAACATAAAATTAGAACATGTTAGTTAAATACATCACAATTAGTATTTTTTTTGTTTCTTTGTGTAGGTCACTTTTGCAAGTGTGGATCTATCGTGTGCAATAACAAAATTGTGTTTACAATCACAAATCTAATCTTTTTTTGTGAATCTAATCTATTTTACTCCTTAGTCTCAAAACCTATTTGCCTCTACTTTTGAATTTGCATACAAACTTGGTTATGTGGTGAGGAATTTAAATGTGATAGGGATAGTATCTCCTCCATGTCAAGCCACATTTGATGCCATGTCAATGACTTTGTATAAAGATAAAAAATAATGAGCAATCATGCAATATGTCCTACAATGTTGATGTCCCATTAAAATATTTTGATGCTTCTTGATGAGTCAAAATATATTCTTTAATACACCTTAGATTTTAGGTGTTCAAATAAATTAGGGTTAGTTCTTACATACAATTTCATAAGTGACACAATAGTCTAATTGGAAAAAAAATTGAGATCATTTTCACAAATTCACATCTAACAAAAAAATCATTTGTACACCTTCCAATCTATTAAATATGAATTAGAAAATAAAAAAATTGAAAATCTAGACAGATTCTTAAAAATAAATTAAATAAATAAAAATAAATTAAATAAATAAAAATAAATATAGATCGGATTATTACCTATACAAACTCACTTGTATTCTCAGAAATAAATTAAAATAAATATAGATCGGATGAAGGCTAAACTGTCTCTATCACAGCGAGTCCACAAAGAAAGAGAACATTGCAAGAGGATACGAGCAAATTATAGTTGACTGGGTACAATTCCAACACAAATATTGGGCCCAGAGATATAAGCTGCTACCGCCAACATTTTTTGTAACTCCCGGAAAAGATTTGCAGTACACGAAAGGGCTGAAATGCGAGCTTCAATTATATTAGCTCTGTTTTCTGCTTTTACAAGCCAAATAATTGTATAATTTGAGCGAATCCAAGGAATTACTGAATTACAGAATGCAGAGGCTTACTGTGTTTTTGTGTTGCATTTGGATTGGAAGTCTGATGTATGGAGAAATGGTGGCATTCTGGCGGCCTTATTGGAAATGCTCATGGCCTCCCCTTCACCAGGTCTCTTCTAAATTTACATTCATTTAAAATGCTATTTTCTTTGCTGTCGACCGCATAACATTTGTCTAACTCTTGGACAGTTTGCGTTTGGCCGATCTAATTATCCTAGAAATAATTTTCACTAAGACCGCGCCTTTTCGAATTCACCGACGGAGTTCCACAATGAGGATCAATTGGAAAGATGGGTCAAGCAAGATTTATTCAATACTAAAAACGCAGTTCATTCATGTTAATTATCGTAGCGGGCCTTCATTACATTACCACTATATTCATTATTTCAGAGTATTTCTCTCAATCTAACCTTGTCATACTCTGTCACTTCTACCAAACTACATTAAACGCAGGGACCGGACCTGCTGAGTTTTGAACATGGGTTATAATTGAGGTAAGTGCCACATCCTAAACCCAAGCCCAATAGACACAAACATTAGGTTTATTTATTGGGCGAGTTAGATTGGTTCGCAAGTGTCTTAGAAATCTGAGTCCTAAACGTGCCTTCAATCTTGCAAGATTCGTCTTGTACAGGCTGTGTGGACTCTTGCGTTAACATGCATGACATTGTTTAAGATTTCTTCTGGGTCTGCTCCTATCAACTTACAGTTGACAGAGAACTCCATGTGGTTATCATATACAAGCTTTCTTATTTATAGGTATAACCGAAGGATCATTCTGACCCGAAATACCCAATTCATTAGAAGACAAGACTGTCGTTGTTGGTTCAGAGAGGTAGGATGATCACCGTTGACTCTCTTCACTATTTAGACACAAGGCTTAGTTATACTAGATTGCATGACATTCGACAAACATCTGTCCAGTCGGGTAGGACAAACTCTTGTCTGGAATGAAGAGGCGAGATTACTTGGATTTTGCACATTAACTACTTTCACTTTCTTTACTCTGGCATTTGCCATTTCACAGATAATTATTAGGAACTGTTGATACTAGGTGCGAAATTCATTTTTCTTTTCAGATAGCTACATTGTATTTATCTAAGTATCTAGTTTACGTCAAAATCTACGGGTTATAAATCAAACCTGGTATTTGGTCTGAAAATTCTCGGATCTGAAGAATCTGCAGCTATAACTTGAAAACTGGAAAATTAAAATTGATATTTTAGAAGAAAAATGTGATTTTGATTAGACTGTGAATTTTAAATCTCTGGAAGAGATCCCACGAAATCTGAAAATGCAAGAAATCCCAACTGTAGAAATTTTTTTATTCCAAAAATTAGAAATTGCCCTAAAACTCTAGAGTAGAAAAACCTGAATATACAACAGGGAAGAAACCCTGAAAATACAACTGGAAATTTTGAAGTTTGAATTTCTTGTTTTTGTAAAAATATGCTAATCGGATTTTTCTCGAAAAAGAATCTAAACTACTCAAACAACAGGAAGAAATCCTTAAAATATATAGAAAATTCCCCAAATACAATTTATATTTTTATTAGAATACATTCGTGCTGTTCATAAAAATGGTTTTTATCTGAAGTAGGACTAGTGGTTAGCTTAGGGCTAGGAGCTTCCAACTTGGCCAAAATCTCAGTCCTTAACAGGCCACCTGCACATATAGTTATACCCTACGCAAGATTTGAGGTCCTATTTTATGATTCCTCCTTCCCCATTTTTTGTTTTACACGTGGAATGGATAATTTATTTCTGCTTTTTGTCTTCTACACTCGTAACTTAATGTAGTAATTTATTTCTATCTAAGTTATTTTATTCGTGTAACCCTTAACCCCAATTTTCTATATCAAGACTAACATATTATTATTAGTTTTCACAAAAACTTAAGATAGTCCTTTTAATACAAAACTGGGCGTACCTATATCATTTCTTTCAGTGCTGGCAAGTTTTCTCTGCTGGAACAAAAAAAATCTTGAAATGTCATAACATAATCTGCTTGTATTGGGCCTCTTTCCTTATGCATTATTCTGACGTTTTGCTAGTGACTTTGTTATGTATGTAGAACTCAACGGAAGTGCCTCATTCTCACAACGGATTCAAGGTTGCAGTTATAACTGATCCACAGGTCAGTACTCTCTATTATATTCACAGGTAGATTACTTAGGTGTTCGCTATCTGTTGAAAATATTTATTTATGAAAAGTGGATAAAGAACAATGACAATTCGACAGTTTTGGAATTGGCTTTTAGAATGGTGTAAGTACATTTTTTTTCTTTTCCATGGTACAGTGAAATTATAATAGTTTTGTTGAAATCCGAATTGTCGAGAGTAAGTTATGAACCTGAAATTAGAGAGAGATAAAATTTGAGAACCAAGAAGCAAAGAAGTGCATGGTAAAAGGTGCAAACAGATTATTGTCATCTTGAACAGGCAGGTAGATTTATACTGAGATCAATTCTGCTCCCAAGCTCTGCAATATAGAGTGCGCTGCCCTTTCTAGATGTCAAATAAGGTATAAGATCTTTATGCTAGTCGAATCAATTTTAGAAATAAAATTTGTTGTAGAGATGATAGCGAGGGAAGTGAAACTTGTCAACAACAAACTGCAAATTATAGAGAAGCCTCAAAACCATTCTATCATTTGATTTCCAGTTTCAATTGGATTTGAGTATGTTATGTGCTGTATATGGTTTTTGTAGGATTTGGTTCTCTGTCATCTGGAAGGTAAATCACAGGGTACAAATTTACTTGTTTGTTAGTGCTCTGTTCAAAGGGCTTGTTTCTAAGGCATGATGTATAATTGAACAAAGAATCTCTTAGCCAAAGCAAAATTTCATCGTTCAAAGTCAACAAAGAATTCTATATGTGCTCCAATGTCGCTTTGTTTTATATTGCAGCTGATCAAGCTGTCTCATGATTGCCTGGTGACAAAATGCCTTGTCTTTTATTGGAAGGTAAACCTAGTATCTACACGTGGGAGCATCTGGGAATGGAGATATCCTCATCTCCAACCTTGAAATTGGAAGAAGTAAGAAAATGACAATTGTGATTGCGGATGACAATGGATAGGAATGGCAAAGAAGTCTCTGCCAACAAAGGGAAGGATATTCATGTACCCTTACGTGTCCGCTATAGGAGGCAATCTATCTCCAAACGCCCTTGAAGAATTTGATTCCTCATAGCCCCTCCCCTCCCCTCCCCTCCTGCTTTTTCTGATACTAGTACTTTGTGTGGTGTTTCAGATGAGGAGAATGCTGGAAATTGACTATCATTTGTTCAATTGTCGTCTAGTCAACCAATCCTTGGATCACATGCCCCTTGTCCCATGTTTACACAATTTCAGTCTATTGCAGCCAACCCTCAGAAAACTATTAACGGTTCTGTTTTAGCTTTTAGATGATACCATGAAGTGGATTAAAGAGAATGATATTGTATCTTTGCTGATGCTAGTCATGATGTTGCATGTTCTCATCATTTGCATGCCCTCTGAGACATGCCCGTTTATACTTAATCTGACATTGAACAGCCTGTTTACTTAGACCTACACAATAATCTATAATATAGTTGGAAAACTCGGACTTGGCAGCTCAAAATTTTGACTTAGACTTAGGACTTGGCAAATTCATACATGAGAAGCACAAAGAATGAATTTAGAGAAAACATAAATCTGTTTTGGTTATCAGTTTTCATAATTCAAAGATTACATATACATATGTTCCTCAAACACCCAAAATTCAAAATTTCAAAGTCAAACATTGTATGAAATTATAAGTAGTACATGTATAACATATGTTGTAATCAACCAACTACAATTTGCAATTTTTTCTCTCCCCTCCTTGTACTAGTGCCATCTAGCCTCAAATTAGAAGGTACATTTGAATCATTGTAGTCGGCTGAGAATTAAGTGAATATGTAATAGTCGGCGACACAATAAATAAATATGTTTTGTAACTGTGTGTTAGTCCCCGACCGATTGTTAGTTGTCGGTTAGTGGTTACTGAGGGTTGGTAGCCTTAACTAACAACGGTCTACTATATATATGTACTTCTTGTTCATAGTCGGGGACCGTTTATTATGATATTCCTATACTTATTGCATATCCAAGAATTGGTAATAAAATTATATGTTTCATGAACTATTGCAAGAATTTATATCATGTTCTGTAATTTTGTTATTTTTGTTTACTCTGTAAATTTATCAAAGTAGAATAAGTGAGTAAACATTTGGCGTCGTTGCCGTTACAAATTCTGGTGATAGACAACACATAGACGGGAATCATGGCACACTAATGGGTTAGCCAACCAAAGAGCTTGTGCGTGAAAACAAAGAAAGGGAAGATGCATTGACAAAAGACCTCATAAACTTGTGGGAATCTTGCTAAAGCAACACGTATGGAGGAACCTCTTAGGAGGAGAGAGGTCCCTCAAGTAGCCATTTGGGATAATTTGACTATCAATCCAGAGGTCGATTGTCTCCTCAAGAGATTGCCGAGATTGATTGCACGTCACTACATCATACTGCAAGATCTTCGGGCTAAGAAAGATCAGGAATTACGAAGGTAGCAAACACTCCAATGATACAAAGAATGAAACAAATGGGAGGAGGAAGAACACGACACCAATCGTAGGTGTACTCCCAGAAAGTAATGCCCATATGGCCAAACAAAGTTAGGAACCGAATTCCAAGTGGTCAAGAATTGCCAGAAGAATGGGTATGAAGATCCCTTAGATTAAAAGAAAAAGAGGAACGGTGAAGGCGATTAAGAAGAATTATTGAAGAAACAGACCTTGCCGACCAAGCAAGACAAACGTCTGTAGAGACAACATCAGACGATGAAGAAGAAAGAAACCTTGAAAATGAATTAACCGAAGAAATTGAGAATAACATACGTCACATCCAAGAACTATCCATCTCAGGAGAAGAGCCGAGAATTGGAGGATCTGAACCAAAGACCCCTGGACGGAGGGAGTGCAAGAACGATCCCTAGGACACCTAGAGTGTAGAGGATGTTGAAGGTGGACGAGTGGAGGATTCATATGTGGTCTTGAGTGCAGGATAGGCATTGGAACTTATTGAGTGAAACAGTCCAAACATGTCCAACGCACAAGGAGAACATTGAGGAAAGAAGATGGTGACTCCACTAGTCAATTCGAGTGTGGAAAGGTAGAAATTGTCAAAATTTATGGTGAACGGGTTGGAGGATCCGGTTAGACATTGCAAAACTTGTGAAACCATATGGATAGCGAGCAACCAATAAGACAAAGACTATTGGCTAAGAGCGCTCCCAACAACGCTATGAGGCATAGCCATAGATTGGTTCACCGAATTGGCAACAGAAGATACAACCTCATGGGATGCACTGAGAAAAGTGTTCGAGACAGAGTTCAGATTATTGTGGGATGACAATGAGATCGTCGTCGAGATTTATAACACCAAACAAGGGAAACATGAGAATGTACGAGCTTACAATCTTAGGCTCAAAGAATTGTTGGTAAAGTTAGAGAACCAGCCGACAGATGAATTGAAGAAGCATTGGTTCATTGAAGGACTACTTCCCTTGTTGTGCAAGAAAATGAAGGTAGTACCTTTGTCCTTGTACGCCGATGCTTACAATTGGGTGATGGACATCAAAACTGAAAAGAAAACATCCTCTTGAGGGAAGAAAAAGATAGACAACAACGAGAGTAAGAAGGAAAGTAGCGACGAAGAATCCAAGACAATCCAAGCCTTAAGGCGGGACATGATACACATGATGAAAGAATTGAAGGGTGAAAAAGAAAATTCAAAAGAAATCAAAGAATTGTGGTGCACCGAATGCAAGATAGGTCACACCAAAGCGTATTGCTCAAAAAAATTATTTTGTGACATTTTCCAAGTAATGGGACACTCTATTAAGGAGTGCCCATACAATTTGAAGACAAGAAGCACACAAGTGCTCTTCACACAGAGGAAATAGTCAACCCCTCCGACCACATCTCCAAAACCCTAGAATAGTAACACCAATGCATCCCTTGGTGGATATCGTAACAAAAGAGGGAACAACAATGGATTGAGAAGTAGAATACAATACGATGCTAAAGGTAGACCTATGATCCAGTGCCGTAAGTGCAACAAATGGGGTCATTTCGCCAAGGAATACTAGAACAATCAAGGCAAGCGAGGAATGTTATGCAAATGGTGTGGACCGGGTGATCATGAAGACACTGACTGCCCAAACAAAAAGGTATCAACATGTTGGAAGTGGAGGACGAGGAAGTTCTGGCAATTACTAGAGCACAAACGAAGAAGACAATTTATCTAGATCCTTGTACGAAGAAGGAAAGATTTCGAGAGGCCAGATTGGAAGTAGAACAGGCGATGGCCAAGGAAAGGAGAACCTCCAATGAAGTAACAAGTATATCATTGCGATAGGAGTCGAAAAAGAATATCATACAACAAATGTTACATACAACCGTACCTATTGTTGGTGTACGTTTTATCATCCACCGAACACACAGAATAAAATGTCCAAAAACACTCTATCCTCTCTTGAAAAACCACCGCGTATGCTAAGATTGCGAGAAGACCATCTGGCGATTCCAAGGTTTCTTTTGTCAAGTCTTGACGTGTGGATAAGCTCAATGGGCGTTGTGATTTGCTGGTAATAAACAAGGGGACTTACGTTAAAGAACTTTTCACAAGTTTGGGACTTAGGTGGATTTATCATTAAAGGCTTCTCAATTAGGACTTCAATTTGGATCTCAAAAAAAATGGCAAAAGGATAAGGGTTCAGAGAATCTATTCTATGCCTAGGAATTTGAGAGACGGTAAAGATTTAGGCGAAAGGAAATAACCGCACTTTGTTTTGCCTCCTGCAGGACAACATACGCAAAGTGGGTGCAATCTTCTAGGGGTGTGATAATGATTTTCAAATCTCGAACGAGATTGAAGTTAAGCTTCCACAATTATAAGCTCAGGCTAACTTTACGCATCGAATGCAAATCATCCATTTGAAGAAAGTATGAGCAACACTTCACCATTGAATCCATACAATCAATCTCTCATTCACTTAACCAACTTTCAAAAGCAAATTCTATGTAATCTAATTCTAACTTTAATCTATGGCGGAAGAAGATATGCAACCTCGCTTACTATTTGACAATAAAAGTTATTCAAAGCAAATCATGCATAAGAGCTTTTATTATTCGAAATAGTCTCAATGCAACAATCTCATACTTTGTCTCCACACTTTACAAATGAGGGGCGAGCTCAATTTATAGGCTCCCCAATTACAATTCGTGGCCAAGATTGATTTCAAATCAACGGCCGAGATTACAAAATAAAACCCTAATTAGGGTTTGTCACTTTCGACCAATGAGAAAATTTCATTTGAGGACACTTGTCGTTTTTGCTAAATATAAACCAACAATAAAATAGAAAGTTGTTGCATGTTGATTTGGAACAATTTGATTGGTTGGAAGATGATGAGGTGCCACCTTAGCGTGCTGGATGCCTTCCGTGGTTGCTTCGTTTTTCTTCCACGTGCTTGCCTTAGAATATTTTCCCTGCCGATGACTCTGTCCTTTGCGCTTGTTCCTTCCTAACTTAGATCTTGGAGCTCCTTTTGAGACTTTGATTTCTTCTTCTTGCCTGTACTGGAATCTTTGAGGTCTGGAAGTCTCCCCTTGGAGTATGTGTCTGGACTTGAAGTTGGTTGCTTAGAAATTCCTCCTGCTTGAACTGGGTTGATGTTATTCCTTGGGATTTCCTCTCTGAATTCTCCAATTTGTGTCGAGAAATTGTCTAAGTATGGAGATGTGTTTGGAATGCTCTTCTTGTCATCATCTGATTCTGATTGGAAGCTTGTTTTTAATTCTTCAGGAGATGAAATCCCTCAAGAAGTTGTCTTGATTGCTTCCTTCAAGTGCCTAGAATTTGGAGAAGAATGCCTCTGTGCTTTCGCCACAATGGAGGAAATTGGAATATCCTCTGTGAAGTATTTCCCAGACTTAGCCAAATTTTGGCTATTTTGTAACACCTTCATGTGGACCATTCAACATTTAGCCAAGGTTTTGGCCATCTCCATGCTCGAACGAACTTTGCCTGTGGATTTGCCTTCAATTTGCTGAATTTTCTGTCCAACACTTAGTGTCCCCAAGGTTTTAGCCAATTTTCTCATCCTCTCCTTGGGCGGACTTCACATGAGCTTGGATGTTTTCTCTCTCGGCCTAAGTCAGACTTCGAGCCACTTTGGACAAACACCTCTAGGGAGAAGTCGAACTTTCTCTAGTGCTTACCATCTTTTCTCTTACACTGGGGCGAACTTTCTCAACACTTTGACATTTCTTTTCTTGGTCCAGGTCGGACTTTGCATCATGTTTGCCATTGTACTTGGTGGATCTTATGGATGTCTGGACATACCTTCTCCAAGCAAAGTCGGACTTTGTAAAGGTTTGGACATGCTGTGCTTGGGCAAAGTCAGACTTTCTTGTGCCGTCCACCCATTGAGCAAGGTCGGACTTCATTGGTGCCTTTCCAAATTTTTGAATTTTTACTTAGCCAATTCTTTGAGTTTCCTTGGCTGGGCGGACTTCATCAAGCCTGGGACAAGTGCATGGCGGACTTTGAGAACTTCTTTCCATTTATCTTCCCAAGGTAAGGCGAACTTAGAGATTTCTTGCCAAGAGATAGGTCGGACTTTCCACTAAGCTTGCCATTTTTCATCTCCCTTCTAGGCACTTCATGCCTTAGAATATTTTCTACCATGATTGAGGGTGGATTTTGGACTATCCTTGGACACTTCTCTAGGTGGACTTTGCCTCATGCTGGACATCTTCACCTTGGGCGGACTTGAAGCTTGCCTTTCCATCCATTATTTTGTCCAAGGCATTTCATATTTTTAAGTATTTGGAAATAAATTATTAAAATATTAAAATATTTTAATTTATTTCCAACCTGTTCGTGTTGGACCCATGGCTATTTCGATCTTTCTCCTTTTTTCTTTGGCTAAAAATTATTTTCCAAATTTATTCCAATTTTCGTCTAGCCAAGTTAAAATTCTAGCCATTTCGTCGACAAATGTTATGCCCGATCCTCATTTTTCCCTGCCATGGCGAACTTTTAATTGCACTGAGCTTATTTTCTTCTGCCAAAGTCAATTTTTTCTTGCTCGGACAAATTTTCCTAGGCAAAATCCTTGTCTGGATGTCTTTATTAGGCAAATTTCCTTGACGCTTGACAAATTTTATTCCCTCTGGCCAAGGGCGATCTTTCCTTTCTCCTTGCCTTGTGCATTTTTCTTTGGCCAAAGTTGTCAATTTTTTATAACATTTTCTCCAGACATCCATACTTAGGCAATTTAATTTCTCTTCCATTTTCATGCTAGGCACACTTCATTTTTTTCTTTGCCTTGGCCTAGGCGGACTTCCCAAAGTCTTTTCCACTTTCCACATGCCATAGCGAACTTTCAATAGCACTCTCCTTTCAAACTCTTAACACTTTTCCTCTTGAAAATGTCATAACACTTAGCAAAAATTGTAATTTTCTCCCTTCATAGACCATGGCGGACTTTCCAAGCACTTGGACAAGGTGAAGGCGGACTTTCTATAGTCTTGGACATCATCTCTTTGAACATGGCGGACTTCCAAACCTTTTAGCACTTACCTTAACACCTTACCTCTTGGAAATGTTACAACACTTAGCCAAAATCAGGGCGGACTTTCCTTAGTGTCTGACATTCCTTCCTTCTTTCCGTCCCACATTTCAAGGACCATCCTTCTTATGGCGAATTCTTCAGACTTAACCAGATTTTCTGAATTCCATTCTTTTTGAGCTGATTTTCTGTGATTTTGCTTCAGATCTGATTGATTTTGGACTGATTTTTCAAGAATTTGATACTTTTCAGTCTGATTTTCTCATGCTTTTTACTGATTATTCATGCTTTTTGCTTGCTTTTCCAGATTTTTCAATTTTTTCTTTTGATTTTCTGAGAGTTCTATCGAGTTTTTCGAACTTCTGAGTGGATTTTTGAAATTCGAGACCTTTCCAAATATAGAAACTTTTTAAAAATAGAAACTTTTTAAAAATAGAAAAAGCAAAACCCTAAAAAATAGGGAACCTCGTTTGGTCCAAAAATGCCAAAAATGAAAAAGCGAAAAAGCAAATTTCCCTAAAAAATAGGAAGTGTCAGAATTGGCCAAATGAACAGGCGATCTTCATTTCCTGGGCCTTCTGAGCGCTTCCATGACGTCTATGCGCTGATTCAAGCATGGATTATTGACTTGGCTCGGATGATTCTCAAAAGACTGACTTGAAATTCTCAAAATGATGACCTCATTGTAAAAAGACAAGTGATAAGCAGTTGCGACGCCAAGGCAGAAAGCAAAAACAGGGGTCCCCATTTGCAATGGGGCGATGTGTGAAAAGGTCACAACACCTATCAGGGTGACAAACCTTGTACAGACAATACCACAACTGGAAGTGGCAATTACAAACATAGTCTGTGACAACCAAACTTGATAGGGAGGTCTAAGCAAGGACATGGCAGTAGAACCACCACTTGAAGGTGAACAAGTCCTTGACCCAATGCTACTCACGGTGAACATCAGGAGGAAGTTGACCATCGTACAAATGGAAATCATGGGAAAGAAACTCACAAACACCATCGTCAATGGAGGTTCGGGAGTAAACGTACTATCGGAGGAGACCTGGAAGTATCTAGGCAAACCAACTCTTTGGCCACCAACATTTTACTTAGTAGGCGTCGATTAGCATTTGGGTACATTGATGGCGCAAAAGGTGACAATTGACACACAACAATTTATGCTGAACTTTGTCGTCATCCCATTGCAAAAGAAAGTGTATGATGCACTACTCGAGAGAGGATGGTTGATTGTAGGCAAGGCGGACCATAATTGGAAACGAAACACTCTGCATCGAGAGTAATGGGAGGAAGTACGCCATTGACCTAAAGAATCAAGCTGTGAACGAAGAACTGGCATCCTTCGAGTCAAAATTCGAAGGAGGAGAATCAAAGGCAGAAGAAGGAAGAAATTTCATGGAACCTAATGACGAAGGGGTATTTGACCTCAAGAATTGCTCTGAGGACGAGACGAGTTCTTTCTATGGGCTATTCCATTGGCAGATGGAGGACTATGAGGTGTTTCTCTCTGAGTGCCACATGCTACAAATCGAGGAGATCGAGGAATAAGAAGACAAAGGTACAACTAGTTAGACATTTCCTTCCGAGTACAGGGAATATAAGGAAGGAGTAGCAAAGTTGGATGACACGCCAACTCATAATTTTGAACAAGACAAAATCATCAAGTATGAGGAGCTAAGGATGAAAAAGGTGAACCTAGGAGATGAAGACAACCCAAGGACAATCATGGTTGGGGATGATTGGGACCTAGTGCTGAAAACGACAACATTCAAAATATTCATGGAATACAAAGATGCCTTTGCTTGGATGTACAAACACCTCAAAGGGAAACTGCCAGAATTGTACGTACACAGGATCCCCCTTGTACTAGGAGCACAACTCGTACGAAGAGATCCTACAGGATGAACGAGAATTATGTTGCCAAAGTATAGGAGGAGATTGAGAAAATGTTGGAAGTAGGAATAATTTTTGAGGTGAAGACAAGAAAATGGGTCTCTCGGATAGTAATCTCTATGAAGGAGTTGGAACATTTTTGAATGTGTAGACTTTAGAAGCTTGACGCGGTGACTATCATGGATCCATTTCCAATCCCATTCACAGACACAATCCTTGAAGAAGTTGTTGGTCATGAGATGTACTCATTCATGGATGGATTCTTAGGATACAATTAGATAAGCATCGCCGAAGAAGACAAGTTGAAGACGACATTTGTAGTTGAGGATGGAGTATATGCGTACAATTGGATGCTGTTTGGCCTATGCAATGCTCTAACAACCTTTCAGAGAATCATCCTACATATTTTTGATAAAACGTCTGTGGGAAATTTCAAAGCATTCCTTGATGACTAGTCAATCTACAGTGATCAAGAGAAGCACCTTAAGGCATTGGGAGGATGTATGGAACAATGCAGAGTAGCATGACTAGTGCTAAACTCGAAAAAGTGTCGATTCATGGTACTATAGGACAAATTGTTGGGCCACATCGTCTGTAAAGTAGGACTCAAGACATACCTTGACAAAATAAGGGTAATTGTATAGATGGAAGCCCCTCAAAACATCACCAGTGTGAAGTCATTCCTCGGTCATGTTGAGTACTACAAAAGGTTCATCAATTTTTTTCCTAGATTTCCTATCCATTGGACGTACTCACCAGGAAGGGGCAACCATTCATATGGACAAAAAATCAGGAAAAAGCCTTCAACAAGTTGAAAGTACAACTAATTAGTTCTCCAATCCTAGCATATCTAGATTGGAGTAAAGAGTTCCATGTGCATGTCAAAGCCTCAAATTATGAGATTAGAGCAACACTAGCACAAGTAGGAGTGCAAGGGTTAGACCACTCGATATTCTTTGCTAGTTGGTTATTGTTGAAGGCAGAAAAGAATTATAGTACGATAGAGAGGGAAGCACTCGGGATGGTTTATGCCGTACAAAAATTTAGGCACTACTTGCTGGCTACACCCTTTACATTCTACGTTGATCATCAAGCCCTCATGTACTTGGCAAACAAGTCAATAATCCAGGGAAGGGTAAGCCAATGGCTCTTGCTCTTACAAGAATTTACATTCACCATAATTGTTCGGCCAGGGAAATCGTCGACTAGTTGTCGAGAATTCACTTTGGTGAACCATCCCAGGGAGTGAATGAAGATTTCCTTGATGCTCATTTGTTCCAAATAACAACACTACCACCATGGTATGAGAACATCAGAGAATATCTATTCACATCCACCTTTTCGAAGGAGATGCCACAAGGACAAAGACGAAAGTTAGCACTAAAGAGTAAAAATTTTCAGCTTATTAATGGTCTGTTATATAAAATAGGTCTTGACCATGTGTTGAGATGATGTGTTATGTAGGAAGAAATTCTAAGAGTACTCAAGGAAGCACATGAAGGTCTTGCTGGAGGGAACATGAGACCGGATGCCACAACTTGGAAATTCCTCTTGGTAGGATTGTGGTTGTTGACCGTACACATAATTGCTCGAGAGTGTGTAGTAGGATGTGATACATGCTAGAGAGTTGGCAAACCTCTCAAGAGAAATTATATGCATCTGTTCCCCTTGTAGCCATAGGAAGTCTTTGAAAGGTGGGGTTGGATTTCATTGGCCCACTCAAAGTCAATCAATTACATCGATGCTAATATATTGTGGTAGCTACAAAATACTTGATGAAATGGGCAGAGGCCAGAGCATTCCTAGATAACACCACGATCAACACAACAACATTTATACATGAGCAGATTGTCACACAGTACAAAATACCCATATAGATCATGAGTGATCGTGGTGGACACTTAGTTAACCACGTCATCGGTTCATGATGACGGAGTTACGAATCTTGCACAGCCTATTGAGTCCGTACTACCTGAGGGTGAATGGACAAGTAGAGTTGACCAACAAGGTGTTGGTGTCTGTCATCCAGAAATCATGTGGTGTCGAAGAAGTAGACTGGGAAGAAAATCTCCCTGTCGTACTATGGGCATACCGTACAACATATAAGGTGACGACAGGGTGCACACCATTTCAGCTAATGTATGGACAAGAAGCAATAGTGCTAGCTAAATATATGGTATCGAGTCTAAGGATTGCGGTAGAGAACAGACTTGGAGACACGAAGAGTCTGAAGGAATGATTATTCCAACTCAATAAAGTGGATGAGCGAAGAGTATTGGCACAATGGCCACAAAGGTGATGAGAAAAGGAGGAAGTACTGGCATGACAAACACCTTCGTCGAATGAAATTCCAACTTGGCCAGTTAGTTTTAAAATATAACGGTTGCAACGAAATCAAGCCTGGTAAATTCAAAGTAAGGTGGCTCAAACCCTTTAAAATCAGGGAAGTTGGCGAGAATGGAGCAATTAAACTTGAAAATTAAGATGGGACCTTGCTGCAAGACTCCATCAACGTATCAAAGCTGAAACTGTACTAGGAAAGAAAGGGAGCACTGATTGGAATAAACATGTTGGGCTATGCAACAAAAGAGGACTGGACAATAAACTAAAATGGAGCCATGGAAGAGGAGAATTGGATAATAATTGGGAACTAGTTTGTAGTAGAAGATGATTGGACAGCGGGAGGAGACCAAAAAATCGTGGAAGAGAGAGACTGGTCAAGAAACCAGTAAAAAGAATCGTAGTACCAAGAATTCACAAACATTTAACAAATGCTTTGTTTGGAACACTTGCACTGTGGAGGAGAGTATGGGGCCATTAGAAATTATATGCACCTTATGAAGGAGAAAGAAGAGGATACATGGTCTACTGACTTGACAAAGAAGCCGAGAATGAAAGAAAGAAACAAGAGATTGAATACGAAGCTAACTTAGATGAATATCTAGAGGAGGAAGGACCTTGTCTTAAGGCCTAAATAATGGTGGAAGATATGTTCATTGCTAAGCGATTGGGACAAAATGAAGAAGTGATTAGATATGCCATTGAACATAATTTGGAGCTTCCTCCACTGTCGACCTTGAATAGACTATGGTGGGTAATACCTAATCCAATCGGACCACCAATGGTCGAAGGAGAGAATGTCAAATGGTATCAATAGTACGAAGGGTGATATGTCGACGATAGCTATAAAGGTATTGGACCCCCGCCTCTCATAGACAAAATTTTCGATTTAGAGCATTTGGGGACATGTTGTGAAAATGATTGTTATAAAAGATCCCCTTTTACTTCTATGTGGCGATATGCGTTGGGGGTGAAAGTAAGAAGACTTGAGGAAATAAAAGCCATAAAAGAAAACTAAATGGCAAAGAAGATGAAAAGAATAAAAAGCAAAAAATTAAAAAATTGGTAGAGTTGGAAATTATTGAAGTTTCCAAAATTGAAAAGAGCAAAAAATTTAAAATTAAAGGAGGAAAAAATAGTAAAGTAAAATTGGAAAATATTAAATTAAAAAGGGGGTATGTTCAAATAATGATGAAGAGGAAAAAATTAAAATATTAAAAACTCGAAACAAAGCACAAACAACACTAGTAATAAAAGCTATACGACATAAAGGGAACTATAAAATATTGTAGTGATAAAGGAAAGTTTATCAAAATGTACGACCTGGAAGAGAGAAGAGAGAATTTTATTGCACTGTACGATAGGGAGGAGAGAAAGTATGATTGCGAGCAGAGGGTTAAAACTATACAACAAAAGCAGAGTGGCGTATGGTTCAGATTTCAATCCGTATGACATAAACCAATCATATGACAGAGTTTGTAGATAATCGTACATCAAAATTTGTAGAGAACCATATGACGAAGGGTGATAACCGTACGGTTGAGTAGGAAAGGGAAGAGCATCGTACGGTCTTGACAGGAAGAAAACTATAGCGTACGACATCAAAAGAATTCCATCGTGTAGAGGAGGTACATCATACATAATTTTTATTACCCAATACAAAGCAAAGTATGAGGAGAGGAAATGAGTAACACCGTATGACGTACGGTTGAGAAGATTGCACCCTACATTGTACACCGTAGAGGAGTGATTGCACAAAGAAAGGGGGTCGTACGATGTAGAGGGTTGATTGTATGCAAAAGGCTGGTCGTGCGAAGTAGAGAGTGTGGGGCACCTGGTTTGTACATTGTACGACAGGAGCTTAGACAACAACAACAAACAAAATATTTTAACCTTGTACGATCAAAATGGAATGAGGAGAGTAAAGGATGGTGGCAAGTACTAGATTGGTGACCTCATCATTATACAGTACGAATTGACAGTTATTGGAACCGTTTCCTAAAGAGACATTGTCTATTTAATCTGTGTCGGGAAGTGCCAGAAGTTCATTGCCAAATAGTGATTGTAGATATGGATACCAGCAGTAGTAAAGGAAAGTGGGCAACAAGTTTTAGAACCCACATTGCATTGGGGAAAATGGCCAAAAGAAAAGACGACAACACCATCACGACCGATAGAATCACTTGGGAGAGTCTCAGCGACAGTGAGTGTTGAACATAGTGGTAAGGAGCACAAGAGGATCACATTTTGAAAGTAGCACTTTAGCGAACGTAGGATGACAAGGCTGCCCAACTTTCATTTTTCAGCTCATGAGACTTCAAGCCTTACCTGCGACAAATGATAGTGCACTACAACTGACACTCTCACAAGTTGGTGATTGATTACAAAGGCTTCCTAGTGACGATATCCTTCGCACCTGTAGAATTTACTAGAGTGTTTGGAATACCTTCCAGGGGAATATTAGTAGGCAAACCCATGGGAAAGATGTCACGCCAGTAGGAGTCACTATTGGAGAGAGTATGCCGCTCAGACCTTACCCAACAAGAAAAGGACAACATTTGGAGTGTGGGTAATAGAGGTGTCAGAAAAAACTTCCTTGCCACTCTCAAATGGAAATGCATTCTAGATTTGATCAACTCTTGACTAATTGCAGCCAACAGAGCATTAGACATTGCTATATGAATGATCGCCCTTATGGTCAGATTGAGTGTAGGGAGGGTTTATAATTGGGTGAGTCTATGGTCCAAGAGTTCTTGTGCCTGAAGCACAAGGCGTTCTATATGACACAACATGCCATCAAACTTCTACTCGATGCTATTTATACATAGGTACCCTCAAACAAGTGGGGAAGACTCCAGTCGGTAGGCCAATTGGATGCTTCTTGGCCAATTGTATTCTATTGGGCAAACTTAGGAGTACAAATAATGGGGGAGGAAACACCTCAGCTAGTGGTACCACATTCGAAGAAGAGAGATACTTTGCTGAATGGGGACGACCATGAGGCGATAGAGCTATTTGCATTGACAAAGATGAGTACAAAGGAGTTATCACTAGTAGGAGAGGCATACTCAGGAGGATATTGAGGAGGTCATCCCTATGTAGCCAGCCATAGCCCCAGTACTTGTAGTTGCATTACTAGTTGTAGCTCCACCACCAATGGTAGTGCCACCATTGGTTGTAGTTCCAACACCAGTTGTACCAACACCTTCAGTTGAAGACACACCAATGGCTGAAGATGACACTAGGATAGATGACTGGTTTGGCATGCTGGGGGGTACTAGTAGACGGCCCTCCACTAGAGTCACTAGGGTTATTGATCGAGGGTTTAGAGACACAGTTTGCCGGCCTAGCACCTAACACTCAGCTGGGCCCTTTAGGGCTCTCACAACCAATTTAGCTAGACGTTGCCATGGAGATAGTACCAAGCACAAATCCACAACCACATTTGCCGAGTTAGCAGAGGAGGAGGGGTCGAGTGAGGCTAAGTTAGAAGGGGTATTTATTGAGATTGGCCAACTGAATGCATATGATCCCATTAGCACAATGCACCATTACCTCGGGGAGCTCCAGTCTATGGCCAATGTTATGTACAAGGTCGGGGAGATCTCTCGACAGCTTGACATCGGCCATGACCCGTTGTAGCCCTAGAGGCAGAGGATCCTGGCATTCATGCAGATTGGGTGTGAGGGAGAATTCTTCAGACGTTTTATCTCACATGGGTGGTCGGGAGTGGAGACGGCTGCGATGTTAGTTGCTTGGCATCCACCCAAACCCATAGCTAGAGGGAGACACGACAAATTACTATCAACTTTGCATTGTATGGAGCTTTGCTACCGAGATATATTCCTCCAATTGCATCAACATATGACTACAATGGTAGAGCATGCACGGGTCACAGCCCTGGAGAAGACTGTACTTGAGAGAGACAGATAGTTGGTTGAGAAAGATGTACATATAGTTGAGAAGGATGGAGAACTACAGGAGAAGATGCAGGAGTTAGTGAAGATGATGTTTGAGTTGCTAGAAAGAGAACAAGAACTGGAGAAGACAACAAAACAATTGATGGAGGCTGCTCGCATGGTCAAGGCGGCCTGAGAGCGGGAATTGGTGGCCAACCAGCATCTACAACAACTTCACCAGCAACACTTTGCGACATCCACACCTACCTCCTCAGTGCATCTAAGGATCTCTTGTCATCCTCCCTCTTCTCAGTAATCATTTTTTAGTTTGTGTACAACACAAATTTTGTTGTGTTGTCTGGAAGACGACTTTCTTTTTGGGGGGCTGATGTAGTCGACCGACAATTAAGTGAATATGTTATAGTCGGCTATGTAATAAATAAATATATTTTTTAATAGTGTTAGTCCCTGACCTGTTGTTAGTTGTTGGTTAGTAGTTACCGAGGGTTGGTAGCCTTAACCAACAATGATCTACTATATATATGTACTTGTTGTTCATAGTCGGGGACCGCTTATTATGATATTCCTATACTTATTGCATATTCGAGAATTGGTAATAAAGCTATATCTTTCATGAACTGTTGCAAGTAATTTATATCATGTTCTGTAATTTTGTTATTTTCATTTACTTTGTAAATCTATCAAAGTAGAATAAGCGAGTAAACAATCATCATGAGGAGTGAATGATTCAAGATCTTCATCAATGGACATTATAGTTGCATCATCGATAATCTAATTTAAAAATGGATTGATGTCATCCAGGTCAATGGCATCATGAGAAGAATCCTCGATATTTTTAGTTTGAAGACGAAGGTTGTATTGGATGAAGACAAGGTCATTGAGGCATGCTTGGGTCAACGTGTTTCTCTTCTTGGTGTGAATGCTCGCAAATAGGATCTAATTGCACTCACACCCAAGAATGTTACAAGGCTGCAACAAAACATATATAGTTAGGCTTAGAGGATTTGATGTGGTGGCACCAAAAGTCTCCTATCAAGAATTTGGAAATAAAACATTTAAAAAAATATAAGTATTAAGTAAAAATAAAAAACCTAAAACTTTCAAATTTCTTGTATTATTTTCAAGTTAAAAAAAATAAAATTGCATTTATCAAATGAGTGATTAAAGGACCTTTTTCACTTGGCTGTTGGTTTTCACCCTTTCGAACCACTAAAGGTGAAGAAAAGAGCCTCCCTTCCACATCTTTGAAGATCACCAACTCATCTAGAATTGTTTGCCTTTGTCTAGTGCAATCCTCTCTATGTATGTAGTAAGGATTGCCATGATCTTTTCATCAGCCTTAAATGTATTAGAGTGTAATGTTCCCTTCTTGAGCATAAGTTGTTGGTGACCCTTAGCCTATTTTCCTAAGCTTTTCCCATAGGCTATTGGGTGTTGGTAAAGGGAAATAAGTTAAATAATTAAATTGAGTTGTCAAAAAGGGTACCTTTGATTAATATTTTAATTGAAAGCTTACATTTAATTATTTAAAAAGGTGTTTTAAGTGTGTAGATAAAGTGTTGCTAGGCTCAAGGTGCTGAAAAGTGGTCATAAGAACACTTCATATTATTTTAGTAAGGAAAAATGATTTTTTTTTTAAAATGCAATGAAAAAGCAAAAAATGTTTTTTTTGTAAAAGCAATGAAAAATTAAAAAATAACATTTTTGAAAAAGCAATGAAAAAAGGAAAAAAAATGCTTTTTTAAAAAAGCAACAAAAAAAATAACTCTTAAAAAGTTATAAAAAGAGGTTGGGTCTCAAGAAGAAAGGTTACTGCTTATTCATTTCATTTGCTTTGGTGAAAGAATGTGAGTTCTCTCTATTTGCCTAAGGATGAAAACCCTTTGGTGAATCTAGTTTTGGGGACGAAAATTCTCCTAGTTGGTTGAGTGATTTCATACAATGAAAAATCTCGAACTAAATTACCATGCAAAATTTTTTCAATTTCAAGTTTTTCATGTAAACAGATATTTCGTGAAACAATTGGCTGGGAACTAATATGAATGTGTTTCTCATTGAATCCCTTAGGGTAATGTTAGCATCATTTCCACCCAACAACCCAACACATAATAACAGGTCCAAAATTAAAATTCATATGGCAAACTCATTTACAAACATAGAGTAATGTATATTCAAATATTTGAAAATGCAGTTTACAGTTGCTGGTTCTGTGATACAACAACAATATCTCTAGAAATGTCAGATTGCAAAATATTATACTTAGTTCTGACCTGTTTTAGTCACCATAAACTCCTAAACTCGGTACAGTATAGATTTTTGCTATTTGCATGTATGGTCGATTCATGGAATAGTACGACAACTATGGAGATAGTATCGAATGACATGGTTTTGTTGCTGTGTCTCCCTTCATTGACTTGATTGCAACTTTTAACTTTTGATGATGTGGCATTAAGACTTTGACCACCCAATATTAATCGCCTCCTCCAATATATCCCTTGTGGCTCCTTCACTGCTTTGTACGACACTTCGATATGGCTATAGTGTACGGTTTAGGCAGAATTAATATGGTTTCTTTCATAAACTTCCTTCAGACCTCCTTTGGCCTCCACGTCACTTCCCTTGACTTCCTTAATTTGTATGGCATTCATATTACTTGCTGTGGCTCCTTTTTAGTGTATACGACTCTTCAATTTGTACGGCAGCGATGTTATAAGGAGCTTTAAAATCTTCATCGACTGATGTGTAGAATGGTATGGTCCAATAAATGTGAAGGACCTCTTCATGAAATAGTGATATGACTCTTTTAAAATAGGCACAACTTATATAATTTGGTACGATAGGGTACCATAAATGGATTTAATTTGTAGGACCATACAATAGATTAAATATCAATATTACTTATTTCCATCTCTACAATTACTCTTCGAAATATATCATTGAAATTTGCCTTGGAACAAGACTAGGCAAATTTCAAAAAATTCAGCTTTCGAAGTCCCGTGCAAGAAATCTGAGTGATCTCTTCAGCAATAACTAGCTAGGGTAGATAGTTTCACTACCAAAACTAGTTTACCCATAGGGTTTCCGTCCTAGGGTTTCAGCTCCTCAAGAAGCTCTCCAAAATCCAAACAATAGAAAATTATCCAAGCATAAACCCAAAATGAGCTTCCAAATCCACTTTATACTCTTCATTGTCCTAAAAGTGATTTTATTTAAATATTTTTACTTTTCTCGCACATTAGTCACTTTACTTAATAAATAATTAATTTAAGTCGTCATTTAACTATGCTTTAGTTGACAACTTAATTAATTATTTCTGCACCACCAACTAAAACTGTGGGAAATTAAAAAAACTCAATCAAAAGTAATGTTTGAAGGTGCCAAAATACTTTGGAGCTCCTCGAAAACATCAAATATCCCTTTTGGCACAATTGACAGTCATCAAGAAAGTCAAAGCTACATTCAATGCTGACATGACTGAAAATGGGGACATTATAGTCCACCCTCCCCAAAGATTGCTTGTCCTCAAGCAATGTTAGGGTACCCTCAATAACAATGGGCTGAGTCAACTGAACCCAAGTGTGATCCTTGGATCCCAAATCAATCTCTAGAAATATCCACCATGCTGTCGTTGGGCTACTCTGATAAAAATTGTTGACTCATCATGCCCAAACAACGCTCTCCTCTCCTGTAACCCCAAAATGTAAACATCATCAAAAGCCAAATTGAGATACTTGTGAGGGCTGAAATCTATATCATGAAAAATCTCCTGCCAAGGCTCCTTAGTGAGGTCCACATCTGCAATCCCACTGCCTAACATGATCTTGAGAAACAAGAAATATAAACTGCTCAACCCCCAAGAATAACCCTTAACATATCTCCTCATGGTGTCCCAAAAGTGATGCCAATCAGTCCCTGATGGAAGCTGATAAGGGAGATAATAGCAATGTCGTCCCTGGAATTATTCATCCTGAAAATACCTTCCCAATCATAGATTGATAGTCCCTCACCGACAATCTCTAAGTGTCAAAAAAACAACTTTGAGCACACCAACTCCCTCAACCAATTGCGATCATCACAACAACATTTGCAGATATATATATCATTTCAAAATGATTGCAGTAACCATCACTCACCCTATTGGAAGCTAAAAATAACTGCACTAAATCTATAAATCCTCCCACAACCTGCTCCCAATAAGCCTGTAAGTACTCAAAGTTAATCTTCCCATAAACTGATGTTGCCATAATTAGTGTGGAAATGCAAGGGCAGCAGCTGTCATAAAAAAATACTCCTGAAAACATAGGAGATGTGAGTGTGGAAATGACCAAAAAGACTCCTCCTATAACCAAATTACCGCTACCAATCAACACTGACCGAGAATTACTCCATTGCTGGGTTGGAGGTATTACCAATCCGTTTGTATGCTAACATTCAAGGTCCTATGTAGGCTGATTGGAAAGTGGACAGCGGTACCAACTATGAAGTTTTGTCCACCAGTCCAATTTTGAGTCAACATCTCACTATTGGAGACTGTACCTAGATCCTAAATCTTGTGATTATTCCCAATCATACTCACACATATGTCCTCATAGCTGCTGAAATAAAAGATGACAGCAGTGTTAAGCCTGAAAATTTGATTTATAACCTCCTCGGGAATGTTTCCATTGTCATAGATTGGTGATCCCTTATCATCACTCAACCTCCAAGTGTTAAGAGTGACAATCTAGTGCACACAAACCCATGCAATCAATTGCAGTCTTCAATGCAAGGTCTGATAATTCTGTGATCAACGTCATAGAACAACCACTATTCATCAATGAGTAAGATGGAAACTTTTGCACCAAATCCGAAAATTCTCCCACTTGCTGCAATTTGATAAAATTATGCCGACTCAACTAACTATGGATATGATATATTTGATCATTGATTACTAATGAATGATGAACAACATGTTCAAAGCTGGGAACCCTCAATGTTTCATTTGATAACCCTCTCAAGGGAGTGCCTTCCAAAGTGATGACAAATAGTGATATCTTCATAAAGCAAGAATTAGCAAATCCATTATGGAATGTCAAACCTCTTGTATACCTTGGATCTATCAACACTATCTCATGCTTGGCCCTTAATAAAGTCACCCACAGGGAACTTATATACCACTTTATGATTATCAAGCTCATGCAAAGGCAATAGACTACTGTTAACACTTATAGAATCCACATATTCTTCATCCCTTTCAATGGTGTCTTTATAGGTCTCATGCATACCTTCTTCCAATTTTGGATGCTTATCATTAGCTGCTGATCTATGAAGTGTATCATGCTGAAAACTGCCTTCATTACTTGCTATAGCATCTTCCTCATGGCTGCAAACTGCACTTTTAAGTGAAAATTGATCCTCAAGATTCAAGAATTCATATTCTTGATGTGATTTCCATTCTCTATCAGCATACTGAATTCCCCTAATACGAGGAATGTTGGAATCATTATGCAATATTTCACCCTATGGAGCTCATCAATCCCTTCAACTATTTGCGTAGTCTCCATAATCTTTGCATTACTTTCTTGTTCCTTGGGTGTGGCTGCAATAGAAATAGGATTTTCTGCTTTGTATGATAAAAAGTGAGCCATACTTAACTGGAAACAAAATTCATTAGCCTCTTTTTCCTTGTCTTCAGTGAACTTGGTAGCAAGATCCCTGTCCATGAGTAATTGTAAGTAATCAGATTTCATTGTTTCTAATGCTTCTTTGATCGAGGGCAATTGTGTAAGGGTGACTCCACTTGCAACTCCTTTTTGTCTCTACTCAATTTGGGCTTTCCAAATGAGATCTTCAACATATTTATGAGTATTATCTGCCCTTGTTAACACTTGCACAACTTTTTCTTCTGTATCCAGAAATTGGTCCTTCAAATCTTGCAACAGTAAAGGTATTTGACCAAGTTCATCAAAGTAACTTGGGCTGCCACACAATAAATTTTCCGATTTGCTTTCATTTGTAGGAACAATACCACCATCAAAATCAATTGTCTCACTAGTTGATGCCTTGCAATTCCCAAGTAAGAATGGTAGGACAGCATTATGATCAAACACAGTATCATCAAAGGAATCCATCTCCTTACAAGGCTTATCAATAACAATTTCTAAATCACCAACATAGAGACTCGTGTACACCTCACTAGAAGAAGCAATAATTGTTTCTTTTTCCTTAAAGTCCATTGCATTACTCTGTTGGAAGAAAACAGTGTGGGATTCATTCTTTTTATTGTTTGTCCATACTTAGTTGCTGATTTAGTGAACTCCAAATCAGCAGATTTTTCAATTTCAACACTATCGTGAAGATCAATGTACTCCACTTCGTTAATAGAAGCACATGAAGAATTAACTTCATTCTCATTTTTAGAAGCATCATGACCATCAAAAACAATTTCCACCTCTTGTATCTCCTCGCAAAACTTTTGATGTGATGGCATGAGGACACTAACATTATCAGCAGGCTCAATATTAACACACTCTTCTACCGAAATGTCTGAAAATGTCTGTTTCTTTTTTCCAATCTCTCTTTCTGTGAATTTTTGGTCTTCCTCTAGCCTCTTCACCTTTTTACCTGTGCATTGGTGATTAGGCTCCCAGGTTCCTTTGCATGAGAAGCAAAGATTTTGTCTTCTAAGTTCATTCCTGCTGCCTTCTTTTTTCCTTGCACTGGAATAATCCTTTTCCTTTGTATCTGCTTTCTTTTCAATTGATAAGTGAGGTTCCAACACTTCCAGGTGCTCTAGCAATTTTGTTAAATTCTTATCATATTTTTGGAAGTTTTGCAACAATTTTGTCAGAAGCTCCTGCATGGATTTCATCTTTCTCGTTGAAATAACCAACACACTGTTGCTACTGAAATCAATAAGTGCTGATCACTTACCGAAGCAACTAAGAATGATTATTCCTTGTTAACTCTTCAAATTTGTTGGAAACCTTAGAACTGATAAAAAATTTCTGCTAATAAAAATTGGCATCAAAACCCACCAACTGGCAAGATCTTTGGCTCTGATACCATTGCAATATCTCAAACTAAATTACCGTGCAATTTTTTTTCAATTTCAAGATTTCATGTGAACAGACATTTTGTCAAATAGTTGGTTGGGAACTAATATGAAAACATTTCTCACTTCTTATGGTAATGTTAGCATCATTTCCACACAACAACCCAACACATAATAACAACTGCAAAATCTAAATTCATATGGCAAACTCATTTGCAAACATAGAGTAATGTATATTCAGATATTTGAAAATGCAGTTTACAGTTGCTATTTCTATGATACAACAACAATATCTCTAGAAATGTCAGATTGCAAACAATTATACTTAGTTCTGACTTGCTTCAGTCACCATCAACTCCTAAACATGGTATGGTACACATTTTTCCTATTTGCATGTTGTACGGTTGGTTCATGGAATAGTACAACTATGGAGATAGTATCGAATGACATGGTTTTGTTGTTGTGCCTCCTTTCATTGATTGGACCGCCACTTTTACCTTTTGATGATGTGGCGTTAAGACTTTGGCCACCCAATATTAATCACCTCCTCCAATAAATCTTTTGCGGCTGCTTCACTGCTTCGTATGACACTTTGGTACAGCTATAGTTAGGCAAAATTAATATGGCTTCTTTCATAAACTTCCTTCATACCTACTTTGACCTCCACGTCACTTAGCTTGACTTCCTTTATTTGTACGACATTCATATTACTTGTTGCGGTTCCTTTTTAGTGTGTATGGCTCTTAAATTTGTACGGCGGCGATGTTACAAGGAGCTTTAAAATCTTCATCGACCCATATGCAGAATGGTACGATCCAATAAATGTGAAGGACCTCTTCATGAAATATTGATATGGCTCTTTTAAAACATGCATAGCTTATATAATTTGGTATGACAGGGTACCAAAAGTGGATTTAATTTGTAGGATCATATAATAGATTAAATATCAATTTACTTATTTCCATCTTTGCAATTAATCTTCAAAATATGTCATTGAAATTTGCCTTGGAACAAGACTTGGCAAATTTTGAAAAATCCAACTGTTGAAGTCCAATGCAAGAAATCTGATTGGTCTCTTCAACAATAACTAGCTAGGCTAGATAGTTTCACTACCAAAACTGGTTTACCCATAGGTTTCCATCCTTGGGTTTCAGCTCCTCAAGAAGCTCTCCAAAATCCAGATTCCTCTCCAAAATCCAGATTCCAAACAATAGCAAATCATCCAAGCATAAACCCAAAATAAGCTTCCAAATCCACTTTATACTCTTCATTGTCCTAAATAATTTTTACTTTTTTGGAACATTAGTCACTTTACTTAATGAATAATTAATTTAAGCTGTCATTTAACTATGCTTTATTTGACAACTTAATTAATTATTTTCCGCACCACCAACCGAAATTGCGGAAAATACAAAAACTTGAATAGAAGTGATGTCTGAAGGTGCCAAAATACTTCAGAGCTCCTCGGAAACATCAAATATCCCTTTTGGCACCTGTTAGAATAATATATTCATCATGTTAATGGTCAAATGTAATGTTTTAGTTAGTTTAGTTTTTACTGTTGCTATAGTAGTCACTTGTTAGACATTTAATGTCTACAATAGTATTTTTCTACTTTATATATTGTAATCTTTCTTTTTCATGTTAATAGAAATAATGTTTTACCATTCACATGGTATCAGAGCAATAGAAAAAAAAAACCCTAAAAATTTGTGGGCTTGACTGAAGCCGTAATTCGAAGTTTTTGCTAGTTGGTTTTTCGTGGGTGTGTTTTAGGATTAAAATTGTGTTCTAGAGATCTGAAATCGTGATTTTCTGGAGAAAAATCTTGTCATCCTTTACCTGGTCATGATTTTTCTCATGTGGTCTTGAGCTCGTTTCTGCCTAGTTCGTGTTTGTCTCTTGGCGTTTTTCTTTTCTTTTCTGAAGATCTGAAAAACGACGCCTTTGTGGTCGCAAATTTTTGCTCTCTTCTGAACGTGATTTTCTTTTGTCTTCTGGCCGCACGACTTCTGTGTGATGCGTGTTTTTTTTAGGGCACGTGTTTTTTTGCTCGTTTTAGGCGCAATTTCTCTGCTGTTCGTGGCCGCGTTTCTGCATGAGGTTTTGTCTGCGACCTGCACGGGATTTCTCTCTGACAGGGGCTGCATTTTTGTGCTACCTAGGGATGCGTTTTTTAGTTCTTTCAAACGTGATTTTTCACAGTATTTTGGCCGCGATCTGTCAAGTTCTGAGGATGCGATTTGTGCCTGCAGTTTAGACGCGTTTTGTGCCCTTCAAGCCCGCATTTTTCCTTGCATTTGGTGGCGTTTCTGGAGGTTGTGTTTTTTGGCGTTTTGCAGACATTTTTCTGCCATTTTTGAAGCTTTAATGGTGGCCTAGGGTTTCAGATAGCTTGTCTAGGGTTTTGACCCTCTGTTTCAAGGTGAAATTTTTTTCGACTGCATATTCCTTACGGGTTTTTCGAGATCTCAACTGGGTCATCGTTAGATTTTTTTTTGGGTGTCTCGAAGTTCGTGCTTCGAAATTTGTGCAAGTGAGTGCTGACGAATTTTTTTGGGTATTCAAAATTTTTTCTAGGTTTTCAGCAACATTTTCTGGGTACTCTTCAGATCTTCTGGGTTGTCTTCATAGTACCTCAAAATCCGTGCTAGGGTTTCTGCTTTGAATTTGTGCTGTTTTTGTTTTCGTTTTGCCTTCACCAGTTTGACCTCAGTGTACGTGATGGCATCTCTGACAAATATAATGCTTGAAAGTAGCCAAAAGTTCAACGGGAAGAATTAGAACACCTGGAAACAACGCATGATTTCGATCTTTGAATATCGGTGTCTCGATCAGGTCGTTTTGGGGAACTCAACCCGTCCCACTGTAGCCGGAAAGGACCAGGACAAATAGGATGAACGCAGCTGGGAAGCTGCCATGCTCATCAAGCTTTCAGTCACTGACGACCAGCTGCCACAAGTGCTGTCAGGCAAAACAGCTGTTAAGGTCTGGACGTACTTGAAGGATCTACATGAAACGTCAGATAAGAGTCGTGCGTTCTTTCTTAAGAACATGCTCTTTTCGATAATGATGGATGAGAAGACACCTCTCCAGGAGCATCTGACAAAGATAAAGGAGATTCGTGACCAGTTGGAGGCAATTGGATGAACAATGGAAGAAGAGGACATAGTCGTCATTACTTTGAAAAGTCTGCCTAAGTCTTATGAACATTTCATCGAGACTCTCAACATTATGTTTGCAACTTTGCTAGTGTTGATCTGAAGTTTCCGGAGCTGTGTACTATCCTCTTGCAGCAGGATCGCTGGAGACAACAGTTTGGAAGCAGTACCAGTTCCACCTCCACAGAGTAAGCGTTCTCTACCAAATCTTCTGCTAAGAACAAAGGGAAGGCTCAAACTTCTCAGCTGAAAAGCTCTAGTTCTTCTTAGGACAGCAAGAAGAAAAAGAACGTTCAGTGCAATTATTGCCATAAATACGGTCACATGAAGGCTGACTGTCGCATTCGGTTGGTTTCTGAACAAAAGAAGCTAGGAGGGTCTCAACAAAAGGCAAATGTCGCGGAGCACATTGAGCAGAAAGAATCTGCATTCTATGTGTTTATGGCAAAGAGAATAGTAGATCCAGTACAATCTTCTACCTGGTATATTGATTCCGGGGCATCGCGACATTTTCTCATCATCGGGATTGGTTCACAAAATTTGAACCATTCTCTGATTCAGTCATTTTGGGAGGAGGCGAAGAGTACACAATTGCTGGTAAGGGCACTGTCCAGATTAACTCAAGAGGAAGAAATTTACTCTTTCTTGATGTCTACTATGTTCCAAGCATGGAACATAATCTCCTCTCCGTTAGTCAGATCATGAGGCATTCTCCCCAGTTGGATGTTGTTTTCAGTTCATCCACCTGCAGCATCGTTGATAGGGAGACTCATACTACAATCGCTATGGGACTTGAGGATCGTGGTCTGTATAGACTTGCTGATTCTAGTGATTCTCAGGAGCACGCTCTAGCAGCCAGGAGTACTTCCATCAGAAAACTTTGGCATCAACGTTATGGGCACTTGGATGTGCACTATCTCTCTCAACTGTCTCGGGAGGGTTTGGTTGCTGGTCTACCTAAGGTCCAAACTCAAAATCATGGAGTTTGTGGAGCCTGTCAAGCTGGAAAGCAGCATCGGACACCGTTCTCGGATGGTGATTCTTGGTGAGCCTCCAAGGTACTTCAATTGGTTCATGCTGATGTATGTGGACCAATGAACACTCCATCTGTTATTGGGTCCAGGTACTTTTTATTATTTGTTGATGATTTCAGTCGAAAAATGTGGGTGTATTTTTTGAAACATAAATCAGATGTGTTCAACACATTTCAGCAGTTTAAGGCCTTAGTTGAGAAGGAATCAGGGTCTCAGATTGTCACTCTAAGGTCAGATAATGGGGGGGAGTTTTGTTCAGCTGACTTCTCTACTTTTTGTGCTACACACGGCATTAAACGTCAACTCACCACACCATACACCCCTCAACAGAATGGTGTCATTGAATGTAGGAATCGCACCATTACTGAAATGGCTCGTTGTATGCTGGAGTACAAAAATGTACCTAAGAAATATTGGGCTGAAGCAATCTACACAGTAGTCTACCTCCTGAATCGGTCACCTACACAGGCTGTTACGAAGATGACTCCTGAAGAAGCCTGGTTAGGACATAAGCCTAAGGTGGGCCATTTGAAAGTCTTCAGTTCTACAACTCATGTATGGATTCCAGACGCTAAGTGTGCCAAGCTGGACTCCAAGAGCCAGACACTTATGTTTATTGGTTACAATGACAATCACAAGGCATATAGATTGATTGATCTGGAGACAGATCGTCTCATATTCAGTCGTGATGTTGTGATTGATGAGACTATTGGTTCATTTGTTCCTACTACCAGTCTTGCGGATCAGCCTATGAAGGCTTCTGATGAGGGTGTTTGTCTTCCTCTTGGTTCCCATGATGGGAGGGCTTCAGAGCATTCTGACTTTGAAGATGAGGAGTCTACGAGTCATGATCTAGCACCACTTGATTTTTTTCAGGACTCACATCCAGATGACTTTGTTCTAGAAATCCCAGGAGATGTTGTTTCTCCTATTTCAAATTTTGGCACTTCTACTCGTTGGCCTAAGTGGTGGCTCAAGACTATCGGAGATCTTCATGATGATGAACTCATTGAGGGCAGATCAGTTCGTAGCAAGAGCAAGCAGCAAAACACAGTCAATTTTGCTCTTATGGCCAACATCCACAGCATCTATGAGCCTCATACATATTCAGAGGCTAAAGGAATTCCAGAGTGGGAAAAGGCTATGCAGACAGAATATCATAGTCTTCTAAAGAATCACACTTGGGTTCTTTCCGATCTTCCTTCTGGGAAGAAACCTATCAGTTGCAAATGGGTTTATAAGGTCAAGTATCATGTAGATGGTACTCTGGATAAATACAAGGCAAGGTTGGTAGCTCGGGGATTCACGCAGCGGGAGGGCATTGACTATGAGGAGACTTTTGCTCCTACTGCCAAGATGAGCACAATTCGTCTTCTTCTCGCTATTGCAGCTGAGTTTGGATGGATAGTTCATCAAATGGATGCCAAGAGTGCCTTCCTCAACGGTGATTTGCAGGAAGAAGTCTACATGATGCAGCCCCCTGGTTTCAAGGTTGTTGGTAAAGAGCATTAGGTATGTCGGCTCCTGAAAGCACTCTATGGGCTCAAATAGGCTCCTCGTGCATGGTATATCAAGATTGATCAGTACTTGGTTGATCATGGTTTTCAGCGCAGCCCTTCTGATAGTAATCTGTATGTCAAACACTCTGGTGATGATATTTTGTTTCTTGTGATCTATGTTGATGACTTGATCATTACTGGCAGTTCAACACATTTGATTGTAGCAATCAAACAGGATTTGTGTCAGGCTTTTGACATAACATATTTAGGGCTTCTCCATTATTGTTTGGGTATTGAGGTTTGGTAGACCGCTGGTAGCATCTTTCTCTCTCAGTCTAAATATGCCAGAAGTCTGCTTGACAAATTTCGGATGCAGGACTGCAAACCTGCCTCCACACCTATGGAGAAGGGGCTGAAGTTGTCAGCCAACTCTGATTCACCTCCGGTCGATGAAACGACATTCAGGCAACTAGTGGGAAGTCTCATCTACCTCACTACCACTAGACCTGACATCAGTTTTGCAGTGAGCTACATTTCTCGCTTCATGACAGCTCCAAAAGCTGATCATTGGATTGCAGCGAAGCGAGTGCTGAGATATGTTAAGGGAACTTCAGATTATGGCATTCTCTATGGCAGATGCAAGGATCCAAAGCTGATTGGTTACACAGACTCAGATTGGGCAGGTTCAGTAGATGACAGAAAATCTACTTCTGGGTATGTATTCAGTTTGGGTACAGGTGTTGTAACATGGACCAGCAAGAAGCAACAGGCAGTGGCTCTTTCCTTGACTGAAGCAAAATATCGAGGAACTATTAAAGTAGCATGTGAGGCAGTTTGGCTCCGCAGGATGCTTTTTGACATGCACATGTCACAAGCAGGCCCTTCTCCCTTGTACACTAATAATCAAGGGGTGCTCAAACTGGCCAAAAATCATGTCTTCCATGAACGTACCAAGCATGTCTGAGCTTCATTGTCATTACATCCGCAAGCTGGTAGAAGACGGATCAGTTCAGCTGCAGTATGTTCCAACAGCGGATCAGACTGCAGATATTCTCACCAAGTCTCTAAGCCCGGATAAGTTTGTCAAATTCAGGGGCAACTTGGCGTTGTTGATGGATTGACCATTAAGGGAGGGTGTTAGAATAATATATTCATCATGTTAATGGTCAAATGTAATGTTTTAGTTAGTTTAGTTTTTACTGTTGCTACAGTAGTCAGTTGTTAGACATTTAATGTCTACAGTAGTATTTTTCTACTTTATATATTGTAATCTTTCTTTTTCATGTTAATAGAAAGAATGTTTTACCATTATATTCATCATGTTAATGGTCAAATGTAACATTTTAGTTAGTTTAGTTTTTACTGTTGCTACAGTAGTCAGTTGTTAGACATTTAATGTTTACAGTAGTATTTTTCTACTTTATATAGTGTAATCTTTTTTTTTCATGTTAATAGAAAGAATGTTTTACCATTCACAGGCACGACTAACGGTCACCGAGAAAGCCGAAGCTACATTCAATGCTGACATGACTGAAAATGGGGACATTACATACAAGTGTCACCATTGTGCTGAATGCTGAGATTTTTCAATTTGTTATTGACAATGGAGATTTTTGATGTATTTTGAGAGATTTTGGTTTGCAATTTTTTTTAGTATTTACTGTCCCAATTCTGGCTTGAATTTAGGAATGATTTCTTAATTTTTGGAGCTTTGAGAGGGCCGTACTTCCTTATTTCATGCTATACTTTTTTCTGCAGCAATAATCAGAGTTATTTCAGAGAGATTTTTCTTTGCATATTGGGCCGTATAACAGTGTTGTTGTTATCCTACAGATAAATGGTGGTTAGATAGTGGTTTGGGGTATTAGATATGGTAGATTGAAGGTGTTTTTCAGACCCAAATAGTCTGGTATCAATTTTGAGTAATGTTCAGTGAGTTTGGAGGTCTACAATCTGCATTCTATATCATCCTTCAACCTTATTTGGTAGTGCACTTCAGTTTATTGAGTCCACATGAATGATATAACATCAACTTATTATTTTATGGACCAACTTACGTATATGCAATAGTGTGTTCATTATTTTGAATAACATTATTAGTGTGTGCAACTAGCTTCTCTTATCAATACCATTCTTAGTTCTACTTAGTGCATTCCATGCTCATACTATTGTAACTCTGGATGGTAGTACTGCCAAAGAGTTGTGCATTTCATGCTCAAGATATTGTAAAACCAGATGGTATACCGCTGGTCAATGCATTTATTATTGGAGGTCTTGGTCGGTTCACTGTTGGACCCCTCTGCATTTCAAGCCTGTTTTGGAATTGATCGGATCCACATGTGATTAGCCATTTTGGCTTGATTGGATTCTGTTGTAATTTGCCAATGGCTCTGCATTCTCTATGCATGCTTGTTTGCTAAAGAGGTGTTGATTTGGGTTGGATCTACTAGCTGCATGCTTTGGTCATCTTACCGTCTTTACTTTTTACTTTTTAGCACTGCATTCATCTACATAGAGTGTTTGTTGTCCAAAAAACTGTATGCTCTCACCTTGCCCACACTCGAAACTTGGTGATCAAAAAGTACATGGACTTGTATTTAATTTTTCTATATTGAAAAATAAAAAAAAATGTTGTAAAGTTACTACATAGAGAAATGGAATTTTGGGTTTAAATAGTATGTGATGCCTATCTATGGTCAATGATGCACCAAATTATTTCATATTTTCTTTTGCTACCACCATAATAATGCAAAATGACCTCCTTGGCCCTATCCATGACCTCATAGGGATAACCCATCAACATGTTTTCCCCATCAGTCAATAGAGAACCTTGATCAAAGGCCTTGTCACCAAAAAAAAGGAAAATTAAAGACTCAATTAATAGAAAATTAAAAAACAATAACAACAAACAACAAATACAAAGTTCCTTGTAATTGTGACTTACCTTGAGTGTCTCTTTAGCATTCTCGGTTCTTTCTGAATACCTCATTAAAAATTGTTTTCATGGCCTTCCCTTTTGGGTTTCTGGAATTTGGAGAGTACAACTAGACATTGCTCACAAATATCTTCTTAAGAGAAGGCATTGCCTCTACAATGCTTTGCAAAGTGATGAAATTTGTAGCCAATTTTGTCACTCTTGATTGCATAAGCTCCTTTTGTGTGCTCTTGCATCAAACTAAATATTGAATTATGGTTGTAGATAAATTTGGTAATATATCTATTGTCTTCAACCGCACTTTTGATCCGTCCAATCTTCTCAGTGTCCTTGAGCATTAAATCTAGGCAATAGGGAAAACAAGAGCTCCAAAAAAGAGTGGTAGGTTCCTAAATAACCTTCCTTGCGACCACACATGTTACTTTGTTGTCTGTGATAACTTGGACAACACTCTCCACTCCAACCTCTTAGATTACCTAGTCTAACAAATTGCTCAAAGTCTTTGAATTCTTGACTCATGTGAGGCATTTATGGAGTTCAAAAACACCAATGCACCACTCGAAGCCACTAAATTTTTTTATCAATGTCATGTTCCTAACATCTAATCACCCATTTGATAAAGTGTTGCAGCCCTTTTTTTGCCACATTTGTTTCTAATCTTCTACTACTAGCGATGCATTTTTATAGTTTCCTCTAACTACAGGCTAGTGAAATTCTTTGTTGTTGGAGTCTTAAACTCTAGACTAGCAACTATTAATGCATTGACCAACCCTGCCCAATATGGGCTGTGCACTAGATTAAATGCTACATTATTATATTAACAAATTACTTGCCTCTGGCATCTTAGCCTTGTGGCGTTTCTCTCAGTTTCAAGTAGTACCTTCAGGCAAACTGTAATGTCCCCTCCTAGCCTCTGAGCAGTGGATATCACCTTTAGCCTATTCTAGAGTCCTTGTAGGCTAAGTGGTTCTGATAAGGGGACTCAGTTCCAACTTTTGGGTGTTGGGTTTGCAGTTTCCAGGGAGACTTTCTATTTTTAGCAAGACTAGTATGGTGCTCACTGTCTATAGTGAGTCTTGGTGCATATCAGTATTTCTCTAGTTCGAGCTTTGGGGATGTCACTTGCTATTTTTAGTACTTACTAAAAATAGTAAGTCTATTTTGGGTAACTAGACTAGGTCAGGCTTGTCTCAGCAACACATTTTCTATTGGTATGAGGTTGCTAAGGTTTAATCATTTTTATATTTGATTTAAGCTTCGAAAAGTGGGCTATTATAAAGTAACTTTATATTTATTCGTTGAGGGTCATGAGGGGACATAAAAGTACCTTGGGCGCCTAGTGTATTGACTTAAGTTATTTTTAAAGCATCTAACACACTTTTGAAGGCTGGATAAGGTGTGGATGCCCAAGCAAGGAGATGAAGTGAAAATCAAAATTTAAAAGCTAATGTTTGGTTTGAGATTTATTTTAAATCAAAAGCAATAGTCTCAAAAAGGGTGTGGGTTTTAGGGTTTATGGCTTTGGTCGCCCTAATTTGTAGTTTAGACTTTTAAAAGTTCATCTTGAAGGCTCATTCTTTATGGTTGACTGTGACGACTTACAGAGGTGCTGCTGGTTTGTTACTAGAAGGTCTGAGAACGGGTTTGAGGACGAAAACCCTCAATATCTAAGGCTAGTTTTGGCAATGCAAGACCTGCTCAAGCTGGTGAAGGGTGGTTTCAATCAGGAATCATATCTGGGCTTCAGTTGCAGATTTAAACTTTGAAAAAATGAAGATTTTCCAGTTCTTTTGAGGAGTTTTTTGTTTGGGTTTTGGTGTGGGATTGCTTAGAATCAGTTTGGTGTGGTTTTGTTGGTGATTTTGGTGTGTTTCTAATCATTTTTTGGGCACTTATTTTTTGGACCTGAACTCACCTTTTTGCTCATATCTCAGAGTTGTCTTGAGAAATCAAAATGGGTATTGTATCAATGAATGACTATCTTCATGGCGATTCTAAAGAGTACTAGAATGCAATTTTTGGGTGAGATTTGGATTTTAGAGAAGATCGAACTTCTTCAAGGGGGATGGCCTTGTTGGTGAAAAATCTCAGTTTCCACTTGCTGGTAATGGCTGTTTCTGATTGCCATTGAAGTCTGATTACAGAGCTTTCTGACATAGTCAAACAAGGAGATAAAGGGTCAATTTCTTGATGCTGTTTGATGCCCTTGGGAAGCTTTAAAATTGCTGTTATGCTACTTTGATCCAGGTCTAAAAGTCTTCTTAAATTTCTGATATTAATGGATGTATAATCTGCACTTTCTTGTCATGTAAAATCTGAATATTGAAGGGAATGAATGTTATTTTCCTATCAAGTTTCTTGTATGTTTCCTTTGCAAACTGTTATATATCATTTGGCATCTTTATTTCATGAATGGCATGTGAGAAATTCGAAACAAACAAATCAGAAACAAAACAAAAAACCTTCATACAGCAGTTGGAGAGAATCAAAAACAAAAATTTTTTTTGGGGGTTTTATATTACACAAACTTCGTACCCTTAGAACATTGGCAGAATGAAGAAAGTTGGTGGAGATTGTAGATGACTTAAATTCTCCTTGATGGAGAAATGCGGAATTCATGTGCGTGGAATTCATCACCAATGCCACTGCTTCCCTTGTTCTCTTCCATTCATTTTTCTTATCCTCATAATTGGAAAGTAGGGCATTCATTTCTTTCCTCACTTCTTTCTGCAGTTCGGTACACAACTTGGCATCTTGGCTAGCAATTCAAGCAAAGTGAAATGTTAATTGATTGATACCTCCTCTCATACTAAATCTGCAAAAGTTTCAGGTCACTGTGCCCTTGATCTCACCTCTTGTATCATGCTTCCATGCAGGGTCCTTCTTACCTCCAACTTGCATTGCCATTGCTGATTGCACACTAGATTCTGGATATTGAAAAAACAGAGAACTTTAGTAGCATAAAGCAGGGTTTTCATTTATACGAAAATGAAATTTCAATTAAAGAAAGGAGAAACATTAGGAAAAAAAAAAAAAAAAATGCAGCAGGAGTGTTAGGAAAAAAAAAATTTCAAGCAGCATAATAAAGTTCAACTCAGCTTCAAACTTTGAAAAGGGAAAAATGAAAAGAAACAAAAAAGTAAATACATTTGCAAATACACTTTAATTGTTGACTCAATCTTCAAATTGGACCTCCAATCACCCAACAATCTATCTTCTTCGTTCAGTTTGCACCTGCTGTAGACAAAAATGAAAAAAAAAAAAGGTTTTTAAACCCCTGCCACTGTTTTCCTTCAGCAGCTGAGTCTGATTCTGAAAATTCAACTTTACACTTTAAACTTACCAAGTCTGTGCCTGAAACTTGCAGGATTTCTGGCAGGTCTGGACTTGCAAGTCCTAGCAAGTAACTCGCCTGCTAGGAAGACTTGTGAATCAGGCGAAAACTTGCCGAGTTTTCGAACTATGGTCTGTAATTATTAATAATGTTACTTGATGTTACAATCAGTACAAGTGCCTTCTTCCACTATCATCATGACTGCATAAGATGTGGGTATGTAGGTGGAGCAAAACAGGAACGGTATGACAGATTTGTGGGAAAGGGAAATTGAGCTTCCAATCTCTGCACAGTTGGCAGCCATACACAGTTGTTTGTTGCCATAGATACTATATGTTGGCAGAAACACACTTTTATATGAAAATGGTAAATGGATTCTATGTTTTTTCCAGAACTAAGTGGGTCGAGAATTTCCAAAAGAAATACAGGCCCAAGAATAGGCATTGGGATACTTATGCATGTGAATATATATAGGAAGGGGAAATAAAATGTAAGTGTACAGGATGAGCACATTTAAGAAGTTGTGGACCAGCTTGGATTATTTACCAATAGAGTCCCAAAGCTAGTTTATATGAGCCAGGTTGCACAAAGTTTAAGTGATATTCCACAATTATTTTTCTGATTTTGCTGAGAAATTGACAGCAGAGAAAGAACTAGCCTGACAGTTGGCAGCCAATGAATTCCAGTTGATGCTGAAAGTATGGACATTAGAAAAGAAACTGAATCAGTCATAGGATAGGAATGTAGATTTGAATAACAAGGTAGCATAGCTGGAAGGTCAAATGGCACAGAAAAAGAGGCAACATGAAGTAAGTTTGACTGATTGGAGACAAGGTGCTAAGCGATTAGATTTGAGTGTAGGCTAGGAGCAATTGTTCAAGAATGGCACAAAACCAAGAAACGTTTGAAGGCTTGGAAAAGACAAATGAAACCTGGAATCTTAGATTTTTCTTTTACAGGTTGATTGTGATGCAAAGCTCAAAGCTGTAAACAGACCATGAAGAAAGCCAATGAGGCTGTACAAAAGATATGGAAGGTGTACGAGAGACTTGAGCAAGATTACAAACAACTAGAGCGAACTGTAGCATGTGCTACTTCATTGATCGTAGTCACTTCGTGCGGTTTACTTCACCTTGTAAATGGCTAATTGTATACATTACTCAGTTTGCCTGAGTCTCCTAATTGAATGCTTACTTGACACTAAAGTAACAGGGATTTCATTTTCATGCCTAGATCTCGCACACTTTGCTTGGCATTTGGCCTTTTCTTGACAACTCCTAGCTTGTAAATATCAATAACCACACTAGTGATGAGTATACAACAAGAAATTTTGGTGCCTATTTCTTATATTGTTCTTTGTCATTTATGTTTGTCTATATCAGTTGATACTAGAGCCTTTGTAGTCTGGGCTCATTATTTATAGTGGTTTGCGTTGGCTATAATGTTAGCAATTCTTAGTGCATCCAAGGGATGCGCCCCTAGCTATGGTGTTCGTCAATCTTTATTGCTCGGTTTGGCATACTTTGTAGACAGGCCACCTGTATTCTTTGCATTGTTGTCCTCAAATCTCTTCACGGGCTGCTACACTTTTCTGGTGTATTATTAATGAAAAATGTATTTGGTTCCATTTTTTTGCCCTTATAGTCATAATCCTGTATACATAGTTAGATTATCTTATACAATTTATCTTCTTTCTACTTTAAAAATGTTTCTTGTACACCGAGACTGACACTTTATGACATTGAATTATTATTGGTGGTTTATGACAGCTTACAGACCATACTTCACATGGATTTACTCCAGGATCATTTGCAGTTAAAGCTATACAGTTTTTCACTGACATTTACATGCGACGCTCGTTCCGCACCTCTTTGCTATCTTTTGAACCAGATGAGATTATATTTTTGGGGGATCTTTTTGATGGTGGACCTTATCTTTCAGACAAGGAGTGAGAAAATAAAAGCTTCTACATTTATTCTCATGACATATGATTTTATTTGACATTGCACACCATATTATCATGTAGCTCCCTTACTGGAAAGGCTATCAAAAGAATTTAGTTTTCATTTCATGGATGTCAATGTCCTAGTGCTATTTGTAGATTGTGTTCTTTTTGATTTTTATATGTATTCCTTACAGTTAGTGTGCCTTATCTTTTTGATCTGCAGATAAAACAGTGAAGGTATTTTGTAGTAGTGTTGAGTTTCAATAAATTTTGTCTGTTAAGGTCTAATTATAACATTGTTTGGTACTCTACATATGTAAATAGATTCATGATAGGAACTAAATTTCTCTTCTTATCACATTCTTAAAAATATGAATATCAGATGCCAATACATAAGGCTTTACTTTTGTGAATATTCATTTAAATTCCCACGAAACTTATCTAGAATGCTAATTTTCTGTTAATTAAACTCTAATATTTTCATGAACAATAGAAGAATCTCAAACTAATCAAAATGAAAAAAAATGATGGTTTGTCTTAGATTCTTTGCTTGATTCATAGAACTTATTAATATGGATATTAAAAGTGTCAAGATGCTTGAAGGAACAAGGGGAATTGAAGTTAAAAATCTGACACTAGTCATGCCACCTCTCACCCAGATAGAAAAGAAAAAAACAAAACTCAACTATGATGAGGTCAGACCAAAAAATGAATCACATGATAATGTTTCAATAGGCTTATGGCAAAATATTATCTCAAAGGGATTTTTGCAATCACCCAATTTCCTTGGCACTAATGTGAAGGGAAGATTCTCCCATTTCTCAATGCTACAGTAAGGATCATTGTACATTTCTTCAACCCATGCAAATGAAGAAAAAAATCAATTTTGGGGCCTATCTTGTTTGTTTCTCTTTGTTGTTTTGTATTTTCTTTCCAAGTTTCTTGTTGTGTTTTGAGAGGGTGTATCAACTTATGACCAACATTAGGCCAAACCACCAAATGTATAAACCACATGCTGCATATTATGGATCAAAGAAAGTCACAATTACATCTAATATCCTCTGTTAAACTTCCTTGATTCAATTATGTCTCTGAAGTTGATGAACTTAGCCTCTAGGCCTTCATGAAGATGTCTACCTTTTGGTCTTTACTAATAGTCTAATTGGAGGGTATCGTCATTAATCAACCAATTATTATAGACAAGGATGAGACTAAATGTGTGTGCTTCCCACATTAAAAATAGATTTGTTTCCAAGTGAATAGCCCCATGATAATCACATCTAAATAATGGAGCTTGTTGTCTATGAGTGTCATACATCACAATCATTCCACCCCTATGTTGTTGACAGTTGTTGAAATGGCATTGGTAGGTTGTTTCTATTGTAAGCAAGAGCACTTGACTCAAGATCGAAAGTAGAATTAGAAGTGGAATTTTTATTGTCTTGATCACCCACCAAGTTGGAATCTATGTACTTTGTCAAATGAGTATCACTGCCAATAATTGTATCCTTTATTAGAGGGTTAAATATCATTTGTGTAACTAGTCTAGACTTTGTGATTTACATTGATGTGTTGTCAATGCTGGATCAAGCTACGTGAGCCACCTCACTTGGAGGGAGGGGTTTCCATCATTCATCTAGAGGCTACCATTTCATATTTTCAACAACAATTGGCTGATGATACTTTGATTGAATTTCAAAATCACACAGTTCAAGAGAAAAAAAGCCACTAGTTACTGGGTCAAACTTATAAGTTTCTTTTGTGGTTTTTTCAGATCGCTTTTGTAATTATCTTTTCCATTTACATGATCTAGGTCACTGGAGCCTCTTTTAACTGCATGTAAGAATAACTAAGAAATGTGTTATTAGTTATTTCATATGTGATCGGACTTATCTTGTGAGCCTCCACCCTCATCTTTGTACATATATTTGACACACACAAATGAATTGTGTAAACTGTAAAGCAATGAGTTCTGGTGTCTATCTTTTTTGTTTCTCTTTGATGTTCTTGTGTTTTCCTACTTAGTTTCTCGTTTATGTTTTCAGAGGGACATGCCAACTTATGACCAACACAAGGCCCAACCACCAAAATTATAAAACCTCAAGCTACATATTTTGGATAACATCATAAGACACATCATGGATCAAGTGAGGTCAAGATAAACTAAGACATATACTATTTGTTTCATTGTATGTGACTGGACTTATCTTGTGAGTGTGCACCCTCATCTTTGTACATCTATTTGATCCACACAAATGAAGAGTAGAAAGTAATCAATTTTGATGGCTACCTCATTTGTTACTATTTTTATTTCCTGTGTTCTTATTTCCTAGTTTCTCCTCTGTGTTTGAGAGGGTCATATCAACTTATGACCAACATGAGGACTAACCAACAATATTCTAAAACCACAGGTTGGATATCATGAATTGAAGGAAGTCAAAATTACCTCTAACATCCTCCATTAAACTTCCTTGATTTTTACGTCTCTGAAGTCACAGAATTTACCCTTTGCTAAGGCTTTCCTGAAGATTTCTACCTCTTGACCTTTAGTACTACTCCAATTGGAGGGTACCCTTCTCAATTAGCCATATGATATATAGCTAACAATGGGATTGAATGTGTGTGGTTCTCATGCTAAAATTAGACTTGTGGTCAACTGAATAGCACTATTTTTATCACATATAATAATGCAGCTTGTTTTCAAAGGGGTCTCAATTCTCCAGAGTCTCAAATTGCCTCATGAAAATAACTTCACCTCTCAGTTGTCTCTGTTGTCAAAAGTGCAACAATAGGTTGCTTATTTGAGTAATAGGTTATAGAACTTGACTCAAAACCATATATAGAACTAGAAGTGGGCGTCCTCTTGATCACCAACACAGTTGGAAATTGCACACTTTGTCATACAAATATTATATCCCCTAGTAATGTCTTCTTTAGTAGGAGGTCATCTATTATCCCCCACAAACAGTATATTCTTTATGGTTCCTGCATGATTTTAGAAATTGCACCCCCAAAAAACCAATATTAAACTTTGTTATGTAAAGAAGACTTACTAACCAAATGTCTGTCCAAGTAGCTATCAATTTTCTTAGAATCATAATTAGGTTTCAACTTAGTTCCTTTATTAAAGGTAATATGAGCAGGCTTACATCTTCTATCATAATTTCACCAGGATTAAAGGATACTTGGGTTGTAAGAGGAAATTCTATCCCCTTTCAAGCAAACCTGCAAACCAAGGAAGTATTGCAAGAAACACAAAGTCTGCCATATGAAATTTCTTCCTTACATTTTTCCTTGCTACATGCAACAAGCTGGTGTTGCTACTTTTAATGATCAAGTCATGAACAGAAGGAACCATGATCGAAATCTTTCCATTAACATATTTGATACAAGGTTTTGGGTTGAGATGTCTCTACACAAATGCTTCCTTCAAGAAGTGCTTATCCGTTTGTTCATATACCAAGTTTTGGGAGTGTTGGCGTAAAATCTAACACCTCTGGAGTGCAGGTTTGTACGGACAGCTATGTACACTACGCAATGAGTGCTCTTCAAATTAGGAGGGGAAGCTCCCTCGTTGTGCTGGAATGCATGAAAAAGAAAAGTAATCTAAGTCCTATCTTTTGTTCTCACTGGAAGAGGCACAAGGTTAAGAAAACCAAGAACGTTGCAGCTAAGGATTTTCTGGTTTCGCAGATCATTAACTACAACTAAGCTAACTACTTTAAATCTATCCAATTTCCTCAAGAAAACAGAGCATGAGGAAATGGAGCAGGGATTGACTATCGGACGATAAACGAGTTTAGACTCTCTACTTGAAGGCAAGGTGGCGCAACTATCATCTCAATCTAAACAAGTTTATCGGGCACAAAACAGATTTAAGAATTTACCAAGACAATCTTATGGAACCCTGTGTGGCATAACACCTGATCGAAATAGTAAAGTCTTCACAAAACAGATTTATCACCGTAATTTCTCGAAACCCTATGTGGCATAACGATTGATCACAATGGTAAATAGACATAAAACAGATTTATCATCTCAATCTCTTGAAACCCTATGTGGCATAACAATTGACCTCAATGGTAAAGATGTTCAAACAGATTTATCTAACTATGGGAGGAATTTACCACGCCAATCTTATGGAACCCTATGTGGCATAACACTTGATCAAAGTAGTAAAGACTTCACAAAACGATTTTATCATCACAATCTCACGAAACCCTATGTGGCATAACACTTGATTGAAATGATAAAAGATTCACAAGACAGAAAGAATTCACCATTACAATCTCTTGAAACCCTATGTGGCATAACAATTAATCGTAATAGCGAAGACACATGAACAAATACCAAAAGAGCAATATTGAGGGCAAGGTAGGCGCAGCATATATTTCTCTCTCAAGCAAAAGTTAATTACAAATGAGCCAAAGCTCTTATTTATATACATCAAGGTGTAGGGAACCCTAAAATCACCTTGAGTCAACTACAGTCTTGCAAATGCATGCAAGATTTATTACTAAACCCTAATAAAGTAAACTATACAGTTAACTGGAAAGCTACCATCAGTTTAACTAGTACAAATAACCTAAATGGACAATGTGCAAGCATGCACGCCCTTATTTAAAGCAAAGTTAACTGGCCACTACCTTCAGTTAACTGGAAACCCTAACCCTAACTCCTGTGTTGATAATTCCAAGGATGAGATAAGCATGTGTTAAGTCAGCAAGTGAACTGAAGACTGGAAGTCGAGTTAACTGCTGCTCATGACTCAACCCTCGAAATTAACTGCAGGTTCCAACTGGCAGATCACTCCATGTCAACTCGGTCTAACACTTCGACCAAGAACTCATCAATTACTCTGTATTCTGGCACTTTGACGCTGTTCAAAAATAATAATCTGCTTCTTTAGTTCTTTGTCACTTTCCTTGACTGTATGCATACATTCTTTAACATTTTCAGTCACCTTCTTGAAACTAGCTGAAATTTCTGAAAATGTGATCAGAACCTCCATCAAGATATATCAAACATGCTTCTGAAACTCAGTTTGTACAACCTCGAGACCAGCGTAGGTATCATCTTCACAAAGATAATGGTACGGGATTTGAGTGACTTTGGCGGCTTCGTAAATGAAGTAATCTCTGTTCCTTCTGCAGCGTAACGCTTCACTGTCAGCTGCTCTGATGAAAACCTAAATTAAGACCGAATTGGTCTTGAATTCAGTCTAGTTGAATCGCCTTTTGAAAAACTTGCCCGTTGACTGTGAACACGGCTATCTTCTGACAACTTTCTCAGAAAGCTAAAATGGCTCCTGGTGAGGCTAAAAATAGCCTGTCGGAGGATAATTTTCACCAAAAATTCTGAGACATGGGTTTTGTCCGGAAAATGATTCTAAGACAACCCACAACGTCAAAATTGTGAAAAAATGCCGTTTAGCCTAACATGCAAAGACTTTTCAGTCGAGAACCAGGGGTTTTAGAGCTTCTCGGGGCAATTTTTCTTGAGAAAATCTGGAACATGGGTTTTGTGCACAACGGAATTCTGAACAAACCCAGATGATTAGATTTTCAAAAATATGTGATTTTGGCCCACATGCAAAGAAATTTTCGGAAAAAAGCACAGAGCTTCAGAATGAAGGCTACGGGGCAATTTTCTCGAAAAAATCTAAGACGTGGGTCTTGCTGCAAACACTGAAATATGCGAACCCTGATAATCAGATTCTGAATATTTGTTGAATTTCTTTGACATGCGAAGAAAGTACCTAAGATGAGAAATAGAAGAAATAAGACAGAAGATAGAAAGTTTTGCTTGTTCTGCTTCTGAAGAATTCACCAATCTCTTTTCTGGAACTTGATGAAACCTACATGCAAAGTGAAAATAAAGTCTGAAATCTTCTTCCTCCGAAGAATCTGAATTCGTAGCTTCTAAGAACGCTGAAAACGGACACCTGAATCACCTTAAGCTTGCTGGTCGCTCAAAAGAATACAAGCTTCAGAGCAAAAGATGATGCAATAATGGACGCCATTGCTGAAATGAATAGACTTTTATTAATGAAATTCGTACAAAGCATGAAATCCTTGAAAAATGGCGCTTGGCTTCTTATTGGACCCCATCTTAGTTAACTGAAACTCAGATATGCTAAATAAATAGCCATGCATTAGGGTTTCCCTTTCGACACTTCAGTTAACCACTCTACGCGAGTTTGACTTCAGTTAATCATCTTCATTGAATTTGCCATCCTTCAAATTTGCTTTGGATTCACCAAATTGAACTAAGGCGACCCTTTTGATAACTTCAGTTAACAATCTTGATTGAAATGAGAAATTCGCCATCTTCATGCAATAAACAATCTAAAAATAGCGACCCTTTTCAATCTTCAGTTGGCCTTCAACAAGTGCGCCAACTTCACACTTATGCTTCAATTCATTTCTAAAAATAACAACCCTTTCGAAACTAAAGTTGCCATTCCTTGAAAAGTGCGTAGCTTCACTAATTTATGCTTCATTAATAAAATCTAAATATGGCGACCCTTTTTGAAACTAAAGTTAACAACTTCATGCGCCATACTTCACCAAAATATGCTTCATGCTTCACAAAATAATGCTTCACCAAAATATGGCGTCCCTTCTTGAACTTCAGTTGACATTTAATGAAGCATCATCTTCACTAAAAACTTCACAATTGCAACCAAATGCGCCATACATGTAGACTTCAGTTGACATTCACTGAAAATCTTCAGTTAAGTAGACATGCAAGATAGTTAACTGAACATGCAAACTAGTTAACTTGACATGCAAACTAGTTAACTTGACATGCAAACTGAAAGATCACTCCACATGCCAATATACAAACTGAAGATAACAACCCAGAAATCGTTCAGTCTAACTGTAGTCAGAACTCCAGTTAAGGCGTCCATTCAACTCACTTTCGAAAATTCAACTTTGAACTCTCAAGCGAATTCCAGACTTAGCCAAATTTCATGAAAATTTAAGCTAAAACCTCTGCCGGGACCTCTGTTCATCCTCTCGACACTGGTCGATGACTTCTCCGATTGGCTGGCCGACAGTGCATTTGAGTAAAACTGATCAAATGATATCTTGATACTGCATGTCATAAAGCCCACATGAAGGCTCAAAAATCCAAGCGCCTTTTTGCGCTTTTTCCCTGACTTAGTCAAATTTCAACTTCGCATTTCGACGAAGGGAAAAACAAAATCCTTCATAACTTCTGATTTATCAACTTTCAGGACTGGAACTCAGGTTCACTGCGGAGCTAACCTCCTTCTGCACAACAGCTGCAAAGGCACATTTCCCAAGAAAACAACATCTGAGGAGTGAAAAACTAGGGCGCCTTTTTCAAAAGTTGCTCTTTTCATCCCAGACTTGGCCATTTTTGGAAACGACAAAAATAATACAAAAACCTCGACTGCAGGCTGCTGAGTCATCTTCTGATCTGACGAAGACTTGCCCGAAACAGGTCCGTTTGGCAGGCTTGATAGCTCACTGCGAAGCTGACGTGATGCCGGACAAATGTCTGCTGGAGGTGACAAACCCTAAAAACAGGATCTGAGCCCCTAAAAGATAGGGCGCCTATTTGAGAATGTGCTCCCTTCTCCAGAGAGAAAATTTTAATGATTTTCGTCAAATTTTCACTTTTCTTAAATCTCTTCAGTAACAGACTGACATAGTATTGACACCAACTCCACATTTGAAAAGCCCAAAAACGACCTTCTGACATCACTTTAACAAGATAAAGACTCAATTAAGCAAAATGCCTTAGTGAAGCAAAATTTTTGGTTTTGGGTACAACAGGGAGCTCACTTCAGTCTACATAGATATTTTGTCAACCTTATAAACAAAATATTCTTAACTAGTATTCCTAAAACAAGTGGCATGTACCGGTGAATCTCCTCACACAAATCACCTTTAAAAAAACACATTTTGCATCAATTAATTTATCTTCTATTCAAATCTAGTGATGACATGGCTCTATATTTAAATACTTATTTCCATAAGAGAAGCCTGTAATTATAGCTTAAAAATCTCACAATATTCCCCTCTTCCACCTACTAATTTCCATCTCTCCACTTCCTTTTAGAATTGATTTCTACTAACCCATGTGTATAAGGATTTGATTAAAAGTAACAATAGTTAATTCACTGACTATATTATATGTCTTCAGCTTTTTCTCCTCAGTAATAGGAAACTGTTGCTAATTTTTACATGAGATTTTGGAAATTTTTGGGGAATTCTGATGTGAAGAACCACTATGGGCTGTATGGTGAAAGATCATTTTTGGTTGACAAGGTATCTAGTGGTTTACACTTGTGATTTGTGGGAGTATGAAAAGCCAGTATTGTTGAAAACGAGGAATAGTATCCTTAGGAGGATTAATAGAAATCTGCTTTTCAAAATGATATGGCTCATACAATTTGAGCTTGCTCACATCGAGGACATAATGTGTGTTAAGCTGAGTTGGAATTTTCAGTTGAAAGGCATTAATTTGTCTTTATCTCCTGGAGAATAGTGCAAGGTCTATATCAGATGAGCTTCAACTTGTGATGTTGGTGATTGTGAAACCTCTATTTATCCAAATGAAGCCAAAACCATTCACCAACTTGGACAGGAAGATGCAGTTGGTGTTAGTTATGAAGTGCCTTGAAATTGAATTGAGTTTGTTGTAAATTGTCCTGAATTTTTATGTGAATGTTGTTGAAATCCTGCACAAGCAATGAAGTTTTATCTTGATCTTTGCTGATGGTATGTATTTGGAGCTGGAAGAGCAATTGGAATCTGAAAAGGTATTGAAGGTAGTACCTTATGATGAGTGATATAAATCTGCTGCTTAAAGTGATATGGCTCATACAATTTGAGCTTGCTCATGTGGAGAACTTAATGTATGTCAAGCTGAGCTTGAAGTTCAATTCAAAGGACATTAATTAGTGTAATCTCCCCTTCTCGCTCTTGAGTAGTACCGAGACTTAATTAGCCTATTCCAGAGTTCCCGTAGGCTAGTTGATGTGGTTAGGGGACTCATTGGCCAGCATCGGTGTTTAGTTTGGGGTTTTTTGGAGGGGTTACTATTTATAGCAGTGGCCGGTTTCAGTGTTGTCATCTTCGGTTGGTCACAGTTTCCTTGGTGGTCTTCAGTTTTGCTCAATTTTGAGCTTTTGGCATCCACTTACTATTTATAGCAGTGCTATTTTTAGTAAGTCACCATTGGGGAAGTAGGTTCCAGGCTTGTCTTTGGTAGCGACATTTTAATTCAGTTTCAGTTGGAGAGCCTAAGGTTGCAGTTTAATATTTATTTTATTTGACCACTCTGGCATTTCGTAAAGTTGAAATATAAAGTTATGTTATAACTTAAAACAAGGGGTAAAGTGGTCATTGGAAAGGACCAAGGGCACCTAGTTGAATAACTTAAGTTGTTTTAAAGTGAATTAAAAATTATATTTTCCTCTTGGAGTTGGACGCCTATGTAAAGGTGAGAAATATTTAAAAGAGTTTAATATTTTTGGAGACTTCTAAGTGGGATGCCAAAAATGAAGAAGAGACTTTAAAATGTTAAAAAATTAAAAAGGTGAAAAGGGGTGCCCATTTCTTGGAGTGAAATTAAAAGTTTTTTGGAGTCCAAAATTCCTAATCTTTTAAAAAAGAAGTTTGGCTCTCATTTTTGATTATGCAGACTTGACAACTTACTGATATGCTGCTGGAATTTCTCTGGTTGCTTGGGAAACATTGTGAGGATGAAAACCCTCCATTGTTGGGCTGATTTCGGTGGTGAAATATCCACCCTAGTCAGATATTGGTGCTGGTGCAAAGTTTATTTCAATAGGAGCTTCAAAGATTGATCTATACAGAATAAAACATGAAGATATTTCAGTATTTTTAGGAGTTTTTGGTGTGCTTTGGTTTGGTTTCAGTTTTGGTGTGATTTGCAGTAGTTTTGGAGTAATATTTTTGGATTTCTGGGTGTTTACAGTCATGGGCTTGAAACTGGTTTTTCATTCACAGCTTTCAATTGCTTGAAGTATTTGTTTTGGGTATTGATTAAATCGAAGGCCCTTCCCAAGCCGATTCCATTGACTACTTGGTTGCAATTTTTGGAGGAGAGTTGGAATTTTTATGCCAAGTCGACCTTGACTGGAGGGAGCTATTCTTGCCAGTTGGAAGTTTAGTGTATGGCCTGCACAAAGGGTTTATGTTTGGAGTTTTCAGCGTCAGAAAGAGGTGACTTTGGCGTGGGAAGCTGGAAGAGTTTGAAGGGGTGAAGTTGGCAAGGGTTGTAATTCATTCAAGCATCTTTTGGCTGCTGTTCAAGCTATCATAGGTCTGCCATGTTTGTAAAGTTTGGTATAAAACTGAAAAACTGAAAAATACTTGTTATTGTTTCAATTTCTAATGCAAAAATTAGCTGTTTGCAATTTTTGTTCTTTTCTATATTATCTTAATGTTATGCAACAATCACAAATGCATTGAAAACCAAACACAACCATCATTGAACAAACAAGGGCAGCAAATAGAGTTTTTCTTTAAAAAAAAAATAGGGGTGTACATTACAGTGGTATCAAAGCCAAATCTTTCTTGCCATCCTGTGTAGACACGAAAATCAGCATTGGAAATCTATGAGCGCAAGAGAACAGAGGTACATTCAGAGAGAAATTAGAAAAAGTATTTGGCAACCCCGACCCATTTCGGAAGGTCAAACAATATCAAGTGTATTAAGAGCTCATTGGGAGTCTTCTCAGGGAACAGGAATGCAGGGAGATAATGAAAGAACATTTGGTGGTAATGAGAGGACAAGTGGTGGTGAGGAGAGATTTTTTATTAATAGGGATGACAAAGGGAAAGAGAGAGCAAGAACATCGAGTCCTGGAAGAAGGTTTGGGAGGAAGTTAGACGCTATGTTGGATATGGTATCTCTTATGTTGTGAAGAATGGGACAAAACATAGTGGTGCAAAATAATTCTCAGAACAATACAGGGCGTACAGGAGAGCATAGTGCTTCAAATCAGCACAATGGTAATATGGACCAGCGTACTACAAATAACACATACATCTCTTCTAGGCCATTTAAGCCCACTTTTTTGACTCTGAAGATTCCTCAACCTGATCCAGAAGACTCTATGTCATTTGTGGACAACTTAAGACATAATCATGCTGAGTATAATTCCCTCTCCAATGAGATCAAGCAAGACATGTCTTACAATGACTTTTTGGAGCAAAAAAGGAAGAGTAAGGGCCATAAAAGTGATCAGAGGGGATCAGCAGTGCAGAGGGACTTACAACATGCCATCAGCAAAGTTATGTTACCACATTTTGATGGGAGTGACAGTTGTACAGCTAGGGCTTGGATACAAAAGCTAGACAATTATTTAGCCCTTAGACCTATGGCAAAGGAAGAGGCAATTAAGTTTGCTATGTTACACTTGGATGGGATAGCACATGAGTGGTGGTACCATGGCCTGGTCACCTTGGGTCATCGGTCTATCACTACTTATGATGAGTTTACTATTAGACTCATAGAAAGATTTGATAAAAAGGATCCGGAGATACATTTCAGGGAGCTGGCCCAACTTAGACAGTATGGTATAGTTGATGCATACATAGCCGAATTTTAGAGGTTATTAGTAATGGTCACAGGTATCACAGAGAGACAGATGGTGGTTTTGTTTAGTGAGGGTCTTATGGAACCACTCAAGGGATGGATTAAGGCTTTTGACCCACCCACTTTATAGGAAGCTATGAAGAAAGCAAGAAATATGGAGTGGGATGCCCCTAAAGCAAAATTTCAATCCAAACCTTCATTTCACAAAAAAGATAAAGATAGAAGACCTCACATTAAGGATACCACACAACAGAAAAACCAGTCACAAGGTTAGATTCAGAGACACTTAATGAACTTAGGAAAAAGGGGTTATGCTTCAGGTGTAGAGAAAAGTGGTCCCAGGACCATGTTTGCCCAAAAGGAGCCAAAATTCATCAAATTGAATACTATTCAGCTGAGGAAAGTAATTCTGATTTTTCAGGCCAGCAATCTGATTTTGATGATAAGGAGAATGAAGAGCCACCCCAAGAGAGTGAAAAAGAGGAATCAAAGGAGTGCAAACAAACCCAGTTATATAGCTTTTAGAAAAATGAGTCCTTGCGCATTAGGGGAGTTATTAAGGGGCAGCGGATGATAGCTCTTATTGATTCAGGTGCCACACATAATTTCATTGACGAGGGACTTGTTGCACGTAGGGAATTACAGAGACAGGAGGTTGAAAGATTCAGAGTGATGGTTGCGGATGGTTTCACTATTCCTTGCACTCGTATGATTCCACAACTTAGCATTCAGTTGGGTAACCATGAGTTCACAGATGACTTCTATGTGGTTGGTATTGGGGATATAGATGTGGTGATGGGCATTCAGTGGTTGCGATCATTAGGTGAAATTACTTTTAATTTTCAAACCTTAGAGTTGAAGTTTAAATTTGATGGCAAGAATGTGGTGTTGAGAGGGATTTCTAATGGAGGGCCTCGAGTTGTTTCTTGTAAAAGGATGGAAAGGATTTTCAAACATAATTAGGTGGAGTGGGCATCAGAATGTATAGTTATGCCTATAGTTATTAAGGAGCAGAAACGTACTTATCCACCAGACATACAGGTTTTGCTTACTAAGCGAAGCAAGGTATTTGGTAGCATACCTCCAGGGAGACCACCTGACAGGGGGATAGAGCACATCATTGAGTTAGAGGAGGGCACCAAGGTGGTAATCACTACACCCTACAGGCATTCAAAAAGGCATAAGGATGAAATAGAGAAAGCAATCAAGGAGCTTTTGGACATGGGGAATATTAGAATGAGCAAGAGTCCATTTGCTTCTTCGGTGGTGTTAGTGAAGAAGAAGGATGGGACTATGCGCATGTGCATAGATTACAGGGCACTCAACAAGAAGACCATCAAAAACAGGTACCCCATCCCATAGATTGATGAGCTCATTGATGAGCTACATGGAGCAGTTTACTTTTCTAAGATAGACTTGAGATCCGAATATCATCAAATCAGAGTTAGAGAGGAGGATATTGAGAAAACATGCTTCAGGTGTCATTATGGCTATTTTGAGTTCTTTGTTATGCCATTCGGGTTGACTAACGCTCCTGCTACATTCCAGTCTTGCATGAACAGGGTCTTCAAACAGCAGTTACGTAGGTTTGTTCTAATTTTCTTTGATGATATCCTCATTTACAGCAAGACATGGGAGGACCACTTGAGACATTTGGATGAGGTGTTGGGAATTTTGGAGAGTGAGTCATTATTTGCCAAGGAGTCTAAGTGTGAATTTGGTATGATTGAGTTGTTGTACCTTGGACACATCATTAGTTCAAATGGGGTTCGTGTTGATCCTGAAAAGATCAAGGCTATCCTTGATTGGCCTCTGCCTACAAACCTCACACAGTTGAAGGGATTCTTTGGGCTATGTGGCTTCTATAGGAGGTTTGTTAAGGGATTCTCATAGTTGGTTGCCCCACTTACAGATTTAACCAAAAAGGGGGCGTTTGTATGGATAGAATCAGCACAACAATCATTTGACAAATTTAAACAGTTGATGAGCACGTGTCCAGTCTTAGCCATTCCTGATTTCTCCAAGCCTTTTGAGCTTGAGTGTGATGCCTCGGGTGAAGGCATAGGTGCAGTTCTCATGCAAAACAAACATCCTATAGCTTTCGAGAGCAGGAAGTTGAGAGGTGGTGAGAAAGCTTACTCAATTTATGATAAGGAAATGTTGGCAATTATGCAGGCTTTTGCCAAGTTCAAACAATACCTTGTAGGGGGCAAATTTTTAGTAAAGACAGATCATAATAGCCTTAAGTATTTCCTAAATCAGAAGGATCTTAATGAAAGACAACAAAAATGGGTAAGCAAACTTCAGGGGTATGACTTTGACATTGAATATGTCAAAGGGAAAAGGAATGTAGTGGCTGATGCTTTATCCAGGAGACCACATTTGAGTTCTATTTCAGTCATAGCAGCAGATTGGGAGGAGAAGATTGAGGCTGATTATGCTAAGAATGCATTGGCAAACAACATTTTTGATGGGACTTTACAAGATGACAAATACCAGGTGAAAGATGGACTAATATACTACAAGGATAGAGTATGGTTGGCTCTTGATTCTAGGGTGAGAGAGCATGTTTTTAAGGCTTTTCATGATACTCCTAAGTCCTATGGCTGGTCATCCGGGTTATTATAAGACTTACAGGAAGATCCGTGAGAGATTCTCATGGAAGGGAATGAAGGATGACATTTTACAGTATGTACGTGAGTGCCTAGGATGCGAACAGAACAAAAATGATCATACTTATCCTGCTAGTTTGTTGCAGCCCCTTCCCATTCCTACTAAGAAATGGGAAAGCATATCAATGGACTTCATCACAGGGCTCTCAAAGGTGCAAGGAAAGGACAGTATATATGTGGTGGTTGATAGATTGACAAAATTTGCCCACTTTTTTGCTATATCAGCAGGATTTTCAGTAGTACAGGTGGCTGATTTGTTTTTCAGAGAGGTATTTAGGCTTCACGGGACACCCAAGACCATTGTCAGTGATAGGGACAGCAAGTTTATGAGTCTGTTTTGGCAGGAGTTATTCAAATTATGTGGCACGGAGCTGACCCCTAACACTAGCTACCACCTTCAGACTGATGGACAAACTAAGGTGGTGAACAAATGGGTGGAAGGGTACCTGTGCAATTATGTTTTAGGGCAGCAAAAGGCGTGGGTAAAGTGGTTGCATCTAGGAGAGTACTGCTACAATTCTACCTTTCACATGTCCGTTCAGATGTTTCCATTCATGGCGTTGTGGGTACGAAGCTCCTAGCTTCGTTGGTTTACTTTTTTGAGATTGCAGGGTGCCTAGAGCTAGAGATCTTCTTCAGGAGAGTCAAGACATAATGAGGTCTCTGAGAGAGAATATACAACATGCTCAAAATCAACAAAAGTTATATGCTGATCAACATCGTGTTGAGCGAGTTTTTGAGGTTGGGGACATGGTTTATTTGTGGTTGCAGCCCTACAGGCAATCCCCTCTCAAGAAGAGTGGGTTAGAAAAGCTGAAGCCACAGTTTTATGGTCCTTTCAGAGTGATCAGGAGAGTTGGAGACATAGCATATGAGCTGGAGCTACCTAAGGACAACAAGGTGCATAATGTGTTTCACGTCTCCCGTCTCAAGAAAGCACTTGGTTGGAATGTGGTACCTTCTATAGAGTTGCCTCCTTTGGATGAGGAAGGCAAGTTGATATTGATTCCTGAGTCTATCTTGGAGGTGCTTGATCGTACACTGCGCAAGAGGGTCATCAAAGAGTATTTGGTTAAATGGAAAAATTTGCCAGTTGAGGATGCGACTTGGAGAGTGAGCAGATATTGCAGCATCCAGAGTTACGATTGCTTGAGGACAAGCAATCTTGGGAAGGGCGGACTGTAATGTCCCCTTCTCACTCCTGAGCAGTACTGAGACTCAATTAGCCTATTCTAGAGTTCCCGTAGGCTAGTTGATGTGGTTAGGGGACTCATTGGCTAGCATCGGTGTTCAATTTGGGGTTTTTTGGAGGGGTTACTATTTATAGCAGTGGCCGGTTTTAGTGTTGTCATCTTCGGTTGGTCACAGTTTCCTCGGTAGTCTTCAGTTTCGCTCAATTATGAGTTTTGGCATCCACTTACTATTTATAGCGGTGCTATTTTTAGTAAGTTACCATTGGGGAAGTAGGTTCTAGGCTTGGTCTTTGGCAGCAACATTTTAATCCAGTTTCAGTTGGAGAGCCTAAGGTTGTAGTTTAATATTTATTTTATTTGACCACTTTGGCATTTCATAAAGTTGAAATATAAAGTTATGCAATAACATTAAACAAGGGGTAAAGTGGTCATCAGAAAGGACCAAGGGCGCCTAGTTGAATAATGTAAGATGTTTTAAAGTGAATTAAAAATTATATTTTCCTCTTGGAGTTGGACGACTATGTAAGGGTGAGAAATATTTAAAAGTTTTTAATATTTTTGGAGACTTCTAAGTGGGATGCCAAAAATGAAGAAGACTTTAAAATGTTAAAAAATTAAAAAGGTGAAAAGGGGCGCCCATTTCTTGGAGTGAAATTAAAAGTTTTTTGGAGTCCAGAACCCCTAATCTTTTAAAAAAGAAGTTTGGCTTTCATTTTTGATTATGCAGACTTGATAACTTACTGATATGCTGCTGGAATTTCTCTGGTTGTTTGGGAAACACTGTGAGGACGAAAACCCTCCATTGTTGGGCTGATTTCGGTGGTGAAATATCCACCCTAGTCAGATATTGGTGCTGGTGCAAAGTTTATTTCAACAGGAGCTTCAAAGATTGATCTACAGAGAAGAAAACATGAAGATATTTCAGTATTTTTAGGATTTTTTGGTGTGCTTTGGTTTGGCTTCAGTTTTGGTGTGATTTGTAGTAGTTTTGGAGTGATATTTTTGGATTTCTGGGTGTTTACAGTCATGGGCTTGAAACTGGTTTTTCATTCACAGCTTTCAATTGCTTGAAGTATTCGTTCTAGGTATTGATTAAATCGAAGGCTCTTCCCAAGACGATTCCATTGACTACTTGGTTACAACTTTTGGAGGAGAGTTGGAATTTTTAGGCCAAGCCGACCTTGACTGGAGGGCGCCATTCTTGCCAGTTGGAAGTTTAGTGTACGGCCTGCACAAAGGGTTTATGTTTGGAGTTTTCAGCGTTGGAAAGAGGTGACTTTGGCGTGGGAAGCTAGAAGAGTTTGAAGGGGTGAAGTTGGCAAGGGTTGTAATTCATTCAAGCATCTTCTGGCTGCTGTTCAAGCTATCACAGGTCTGTCATGTTTGTAAAGTCTGATATAAAACTGAAAAACTGAAAATACCTATTATTGTTTCAATTTCTAATACAAAAATTAGCTGTTTGCAATTTTTGTTCTTTTCTATATTATTTTAATGTTATGCAACAATCACAAATGCATTGAAAACCAAACACAACCATCATTGAACAAACAAGGGCAGGAAACAGAGTGTTTCTTTGAAAAAAAAAACAGGGGTGTACATTACAATTAGTCTTGATCTCTTGGAGAATAACATAAGGCCAAGGCCTATATTGCATGGGCTTCAACTTGTGATGTTGGTTGTTGTGAGACCTCTGTTTATCCAAGTGAAGCCAAACACATTCATCAGTTTGGAAAGAATGAGGTATTTGGTGTTAGTCATGAAGTACCTCAAATTTGGCGCAAGTTTGTCATAGATTGTCCTTAACTTTTATGCAAACCTTTACCCAATTCGTGCACAAGCAATGAAGCTTTGTCTTGCTTCTTTGCCGGTGGGATTTATTTAGAGCTGGAAAAGCAATTGGAATTTGAAAAGGTATGAAAGGTTTGAAGCCATAGCAAGCTTCAGAAGGAGAATGCCTTGCGGAAACAAGGGCAGCTAGTTGTAGTTGTGTGGAATGCAATACAGATAGAGGTCCCATTGCTTACTTTTCTTATAAGAAACAAAAGGAGCATGGACTGAGGTGCGATTGGAAACCTTGGTGTATGGATGAAATAAAATGGATAAGCACAAATGACAACCTAGAAACTTCCACAATTATTTCAAAAACTGACTCAAGAAGCAATATTCATGGACTGAGGTATGATTGGAAGCCTTGGTCTATGATGACATAAAATGGATAAGCACAAATGATGACCTAGAAACATCCACAGTTATTGCAAAAACTAACTCAAGAAGCACTATTCATGATTTGAAGTGATAGTGAGTGGCAACCTGAGATGGCTCCAACTTGAAGAATTCTACAACTTTTGGAGGATGAATTTTCTTGGATGTCATAAAGATATCCGTTTTGGAAATCTAAAAGAAGCCACAAAGATGCAACCATGATGTCTTAGAGCATTTGGTAGACCTTCAGTAAAGTCCACGGAAATAAATTGCCCATTGTTTAGAAGGTACTTGCTTAATATAATCCAAGCTTTTTATTAGAATGCTTAGAAAGAAAGAAATAAAAAAATTATATTGTTGTCCATAGATGACCAAGAGTAGGTCAATGGGGACTCAAGAGAACAACAATTTACATTAGAAAATTCTGGGAAGAGAAACCTAGAAAGGCCCCACCAAGGGAAAGAATAAAAGTAAAAAATACAAAACAATAAGGGACCACCAACACAAGTGGTCAGAAATTGGTACAAATAGCCAAGAAGGGGGAACAAGAAAACCAAGAAGCAAAGAGCAATTGTAGAGGAAAACCAAAGATCATCAAGTAACACTACTTGGACTAGAAATGGTGAAGTCACTAGTGCCATCATCGATCATTGTGAAGGGACTAATACAAGATTTGATAAAGGGACTGATACAAGATTTGATAATGCTTATTGGGGAGTGTCAAGGGTAACAAGGGTTACTCCGTCTAGCATCCCACTTAACATCCAAGGTTGAGGTAACCCCTTTAGTAGTGAAAAATCTCTTAATACGCATTTGTCCCTATCATTAGGGTTGAGGGGGGGGTGAGGGCGGGGGGTTGGGGGTTGTCATCAGAGAGGAGGTCTACACAGATGAGAAGCCAGGTTGCACCGTCGAGAGGAGACAAAACCACGATGTTGAGTTAGAAGCTATGAGAGGCGTTGTCTCATAGGTTTTGTTCATGTTTGTAAGAGAAGTATTGGTATCCAAAGGCTATTTAGAGTTGCCAATCACCTAGATGTGCTGAAAGGAGGTGATCAACCTGGTTGCTCTAGAATCCTGATCGATCACATGTAAGGATTTGTATTGAAGGATGATGTCCTCTTGAAGATAAAGAGCCAAACAATGCTGATCAGAATATCTACAGAAAGTAGATATTGTTACCCGAGTCCCTATAGGGGTAGTAGTATCTCCTTTGGATCTCATAATAAATAGGGCTTTTGAAGATGAATTGCTCCTTGGTATGAACCTCTTGGAGGGAGAAAAGACAATAGATTTGGTTAAGGCAAGGAATATGATGATCGGTTTTGACCTACAATTGGTGGGAACACACCCTCATTTGGTAGCTAAGGGGAAACCTCAAGGCATGTGACTAATGATGCTAGAGATAGTGAGGGCGACATAAAATATCATCTTCGACTTGTAGGAAATGCTTGGGGTAAAAGCAAGCTTTGGCTAAGCGGTATAGGAGGGGAGGTCCAAGTGACCTAGATGCACTACTTGTAGATGTCCTTTCTAGTAGCTTTTGGTGATGGTCTCCTTGAAGGAACAAGCCAAGGAGGAGCATTCAAGGAATGCATGAAAGGAGGTAGTTTGCCAACAGAGATGCCAATAGAAAGGAGTGACTAGTCTTAGACTACCAACATTGATGGTGTCAAATTGGACCTAGTGAAGCAATCCTCTCAGAAGAATGAAAAGAATGAAAAGCTAAGTATAGATATCTATAATGAATAGAGGTGAAGTCTCCCATGGATCTGAGTCTGTGTTTTCAAAAAGTATGACGAAAGATAGTTTTGAGATGTAGTGGGTGGGCAACAAACTTAGCTTGGACAATGCTTTGGGAAACAATTCACTTCCACTTAATAATGCATTGCATCATGAGAGGTTGGACCCTCTTGATATGGGCCCAATCAATGGATCCCAAGCTAGGCCCCCAATCCTTTGAGCCATACAAAATTGTGGGCTTGATAATGGTTGTAGAAAACCTATCTTTGAATGGATATCTTTGAAGTGGATTTGGAAACATTGACGTTCCAAGAGAGAGGCATATCCTTTGCAAAGATGTGAATGTGAAGCAAGCTTGCTGAAGGAGAGACTAGATAATTGTACCCCCAAGTATGTGTAAGTGGAAGTGATCTCCAAGGCTGCCCCTTTGTAAAAGAATTGGAATTTGGAAAAAAGACATTTGGAGATTTTTAAAATCATGACCTTAGTTTTATTAAGGCTAACAACTAGTTGGTAGAGCTCACAAAAGTGAGCAAGGGCATCGATTTGTTGTTGTAACCCTTCAATAGAATGAGAGGAGAGTAACATCATTAGCAAAAATTACAATGGCAATAATCACCTCATGTGAAGTGCAACCATCATTCGGATGAGTATGTTGTTGAAGAAATACCTCCAACTCATCAATGTAGATGTTGAAAGGGGTCACAGAGAGATGACATCCTTGTTTGACCCCAATGGTACTCCTCACAAAGTTGGATAGACCGTGAGAGTTATGAAACTACCTAATGATAGTCTCATAAAGCCTCCAAGTAGTGGTAATGAGAGAATAAAAAATGCCAATATCATGCATTTGTTGGAAAAATAGGTGTCTCAAAACTAAGTCAAAGGCCTTCTTGAAGTATATGAAAAAATAAAATATTGTGGAAGGTCAGTGCTGAGCCTCCTCAATAAAAATACTGAAGTGTAAAGATGTGGTCAATGGTTTGATAATCTTCTCTAAAACCAGTGTGCCCATGAGCATGAAGATTACCTTTATCTAGGTACTTGGATATGTTGTACCCCAAATTAAAATTTTTGCTACACTTAGGCATTTTGAAGAAATGAGTAAAAGTCTTGTCAAAATTGTCAAAAAAGGTCAAGATTGGGGTTTGCATGTCTTGCATGAGGGGCAAAAATTTAAATTTTTTAAAATTTGACGATCTGGGTTTGCTCAGAGCGACCTAATCTACAAAACCTAGATCTCATTTTTTTGGCGCTAAATTTTAGGAAAATTTCTATTTTTAGAAACTTTCTAAAAATAGAACTTTTTCTAGGTAACAATTGAAGGACACTCAAGTGAGGTTGTATTGATGCGTGTTTTATGACTCACCAAGCATTCTAGAATAAAGAATCCAAAGACACTCTATCCTCTCTTGAAAAACTGACTAGTATGCTAAGATTGCCAAAAAGATCATACAATAATTCCAATGTTTCGTAAAATGGGTGTGGATAAGCTCTGTGGATGATGTGATTTTGTTGGTAACACAAAGGGATTTACTTTAGAAAGTCACTTAGAAAGCAAGAACTTAAATGCAGTGATATATTTTTGGATTTTCCGATTTTAGATAAAAAAATGAAAAAAAGGAGTAAGGGTTGAGGAATCCTATACTATTCCTATGAACTCAAGAGACAGTAAAGGTTGAATGAAACCAAATAACAATACTTTGTTTCGCCACGAAATATGACAACTACACAAAGCAAGTGCAATTTTCTAGGGATTTGTGCATAAAATTTCCTTACTATGTGTTGGCGTAACAACTAACACCTCTGGAGTAAGAGTTGCTACGAACAGCCTATGTACACTACGCAATGAGTGCTCTTCGAATTAGGAGGGGAAGCTCCCTCGTTGTGCTTTACAAAAATACCTGCAAAGGGAAATAAACTAAACTAATTCCTGTCTTTTTGTTTCAGCTGTAGAGGTACAAGGCTTTCTTGAAAACTAATACATTGCAGCTGAGTTTTCTCTGGTTTCGCAGATTCACTAACTACAACTAAACTTAATAACTTAAATTCTATCCAGTTTCCTCAAGAAAATCAGAGCATAAGGAAACGGAGCAAGGTTATGACTATCATACGATAAACGCATTCAGATTCTCTACTTGAAGGCAAGGTGGCGCAACTATCATCTCAATCTGAACAAGTCTATTGGCACAAAACAGATTTAAGAATTTACCATAACAATCTTGTGAAACCCTATGTGGCATAACACTTAATCATAACAGCAAAGACTTGCAAAACAGATTTATCATCAAAATCTTATGAAACCTGTGTGGCATAACACTTGATCGTAATGATAAAAGATTCACGAAACAGATTTATCTAAACTATGGGAAGATTTACCATGACAACTCTATGAAACCCTGTGTGGCATAACACTCGGCCAGCATAGTAAAGACTTCACAAACGGTTTTATCATCACAATCTTACGAAACCCTATGTGGCATAACGTTTGATCATAACAATAAAAGATGCACAAGACAGATTTATCTAAACTATGGAAAGAATTCACTATCACAATCGCATGAAACCCTATGTGGCATAACAATTAACTGTAATAGCAAAGACGCATGAACAGATACCAAAAGAGTAATATTGAGGGCAAGGTAGGCGCAGCATATATTTCTCTCTCAGCAAAAGTTAATTACAAATGAGCAAAAGCTCTTATTTATATACATCAAGGTGTAGGTAACCCTAAAATCACCTTGAGTTCACTACAGTTCTTGCAATGCATGCAAGTTATGCGCCCTAACCCTAATGAAGTAAACTATACAGATTAAGCGGAAAGCTACCATCGTTAGCAGGGTACAAATAACCTAAATGGACCATGTGCAAGCATGCACGTCCTTATTTAAAAAAAGTTCGGACACTACTTCTTCGGAAACCCTAACCCTAACTCCTGTGTTGATAATTCCAAGAATGGGATAAGCATGTGTTAAGTCAGCAAGTAAACTCAAGGCTGAAAGTCGAGTTAAACGCTCATGACTCAACCCTCGAAATTAACTGCGGGTTCCAACGTAGATCACTCCATGTCATCTCGGTCTAACACGCCGACCAAGAACTCATCGATCTCTTTGTCATCGGCGCGACCTTTGCTAAAAATAACAGTCTGTTTCTTTAGTTCTCTGCCACTTTCTGAAATCATGTGCAAGCCATCTTTACATTCTTTAGTCGCCTTTCTCAAACTGGCTGCAATCACTGAAACATTCTCCAACTTGGGCGCCATAGGTTCACCTTCAAGGCTGTCACAAATCAGCTTCTCGAACTCTGCTTGAACTTTATCCAACTCAACATACGTGCCATCTTCGAGAAGATAATGACACGGAATCTGAACAACGAAGCCACTGACCAATGCAAGTACTCCAATCACATCATCCTTGAGTGAAAACAATTTGGTAGAGATCTTCTCACATATTTCTGTTCTGAGAAGGTGCTGCTCTCTCCAAGTAAAAACTTTCTCTTGATCCTCGACCACCTCCAAAACATCATACGCAACTGATAACTGAGATACCAGAACCCGATCCTTTGCCAAATTCTCTGCAACTGCAATCTCCAACAACTGAATACCCTGACGGAGTTTATGCGCATCACTTCTCAACTGATATAGATCTGCAAGAAGAGTTTTACCAGCAGCAACTAAATTATCAATCCAGTTGTCTAAAAGTCTGCCATGACTAACCAACTGATCCAATTTTTGTTGTTCTGCAGGTGAACTCCGAGGAAGAACAGGTGCTCTACTCGAATTCCCATGAACAAGATTAGAAATGTATTGACGAAGTTGACCAATTTCAGCTTTAAGTAATGCCTTATCTTCTCCATCTTTGGTGATACGCTCTTCAAGATTATTGGTAACAATCTTAAGAAGAGTTACATCTGTCTCTCGTGTAGTCCTGCCAAGATTAGCCTTAGTAAATGTAAAATCACCAACCTCGACTTCATCTAAGCTTTTACCTTCTGGAGGAACTGCAACTTCAATAACAATCTCGGATTCAGGAGTCTTCTCAATGTGCACCTGTTTCTTTATCTTCTTGTTTGACCTTCTCTGATAAGGTTCACCGAACTCAGATAAATCAAGGTTGTATGATGGTTCACGCCTCTGTCTCCCTAAAGACTTCTCGAGCCAACAAGACTGAACAATATTCTCCATTCGCGGAGAGACTGTCCCTGATGTATCAACCTGTGGTGGTTCAGGTGTCTCCGATCCAGCTTGAATTGGTGTCTCAGGCTCAGAATCTATGTCAATGGGCTGCACGTGAGGCGAACTAGGAGGTGAAACGTGAGGCTCAGCCTGAATGACTGTCTCTACTGGAACCTCAGGAACATGTTCAATTTGTTTCTGCTTTCTCTTACCAGTAGCCTTTTTCCCCGTGTTTCCACTAAGTCTAACCCCTTCAGGAGGTATAATAATAGCCTTGACTCTTGGTCTTGCTCTAGAAGTAGAAGGCAACGAAGAAACATCCTTTGGCGGCTCTGCTACAGGAACTGACTTCCGTGTCCGTTTGCTCTCCAAGAATAACTTGCTAGTCTTGATAACTGATCTGGAAACCTCTTCAATGGAAGTATTCTCCTTGGCATACCAATCAGGTGAGCGAAGTGGCTGCCGAGCAACTTGATCCTTAACATAAGAATTGAGAAGAACTTCTCCATCATCATCGGATAGACCATCAACATCTTCTGATAGGTAATCAGAGAGCTGACCAATAGTGAGTCTACAATAGTGACGACGACGAACCTCGAATTCATCTTCACAATTAGCCCAGAAGTCTTCAAGTGCTGGCGCATGTGCAATCCCTCGCTCTAACCGATTTGCATAATGTCCAAGAGGATCATAGGAACGCCTCTCAGTATAAGGCTTGAGTTTGAACCTTTCAATCTCGGTAGACATATGCCTGGCATCTGTCGCAGCATCACATGTGAAAATTCCCAATGAGAATGGAAAATTTGCCGCAGCCTTATGACGACTACGAAGAAAGAAGTGAACATGCTGCATTTGCCTGAGGAATTCCATAAAGACAATCCTGTCTGACGGATATCTTGGCAACATCAGAGGCTCTCCAACATAACCATAAACTCGGATGTATGTAAAAGTAGGAAACTGTATGAACCAATTTGCCCAAGTCTCCATTGCTGATTTGGCCTCGGCTGAAATACGAATGTGCATCTCATCATCAAGATCTCTCATGATTCTCATGGAAAAGTGATCATTTACTACTTGGAAGTTTTGCTCAGACTGAGAAAACTCTAGCTGTGGATAATACTCATGAATACGCTGAACACCGAGAGTACCATTGGTTTTAAGAAGTCTGTAGCTACCTTGAAATGCAACCAAGTAGACCAAATAGGATATCATATGGAACTCGTGGTACTTGAGAAAGTTAGTAATTTGCTGATGTAAGCAATCACTAATCAACATAGCCCAATCAAAACGCTCTGTACCATCAAGGATCCTGGTAATCAGGTAGAACATCCATGGACGGAAAGTATTAGCATCTGATTGACCGGTAACTCGATTGAGTAAGGTTATCAAAACAACAACTTCCTCTTTAAATTCTCCACGACCAACCTTTTTAGGCAAATTAGTCTTCTGAATTGTCAACCATTTCTGAGCAACTTTTCTCTGTGAACGTTGATGATCAGCATCCCATATCTTCTCACAAGCTTCAAGAACAACAGTAAAGTTATCTGAACGAGGAGGAATAGCAAAACATTTCTCTATATCCTTCGGCTTGAGACTGCAAACCACTCTTCCATCAACTGATCTGATCTGTCGTGAAGACGAGTCATAATGCTTAATGCAAGCAAGTACAAACTCAAGATCGAAGATAGAAACAGGAATGGATGCCGCTGCCAGCAACCCAGAACGCTCAAGATTCTTCATCGAATTGCTGCTAACATTCTCCAAACTGCTCAGATTGACCACTGGATAAACATGATTCAGGTCTGTATCTGACGTTTTGATGAAATTATGTGTAAGGACTGATTTCACCTTGTAATCAATGAGATTGAACTGCATTTTGAAAATGATGACTTTTGACTGTAAAGTCGAATATACTTGGAGAACTTTCTGAAAAACTCTGGACAAGGCTAAAAATAGCTTCTGACAGAAGAAATTTTCGAAGAAATTCTGGAACATGGGTTTTGTGCACAACTGAATTCTGAACAAACCCAGATAGCTGGATTCTCGAAAAAATGTGATTCAAGCCCACATGCAAAGAGATTCTCGGAAAAAGGCTCAGAGCTTCAGAATGAAGACTACGGGGCGATTTTCTCGAAAAAATCTAAGAAGTGGGTCTTGTTGCAAACGCTGAAATATGAGAACCCAGATGATCAGATTCTGAAAATGTGTTGAATTACTCTGGCATGCGAAGAAAGTACCTAAGGTGAGAAATAGAAGAAATAAGACAGAAGATAGAAAGTTTTGCTTGTCTGCTTCTGAAAAAACTGCCAACCTCTTCTTCAAATCTTTATAAAACCTGCATGCAAAGTGGAAATAAAGTCTAGAATCGACTTCCTCTGAAGAATCTGAATTCGTAGCTTCGAAGAACGCTGAAAACGGACACCTGAATCACCTTAAGCTTGCTGGTCGCTCAAAAGAATACAAGCTTCAGAGCAAAAGATGATGCAATAATGGACGCCATCTTTGAAATATATAGAATTTCATCATAGAAAATTCGCACTAAATAAAGCATGCTTAAAAATGGCGCTTGGCTTCTCATTGGACCTCATAATAGTTAACTGGAACTCGAACAAGCTCAATAAGTGGACGCATTAGGGTTTGCCTTTCAAGTCTTCAGTTAAACTCATCCATGCGATTTTAACTTCAGTTAGCATCTTTATCAAATTCGCCACCTTCAACCTTGCTTTGGATTCATCAACTTGACCTAAGGCGTGCCCTTTTGCAAACTTTAGTTAACAATAAGAATGAGATAAGGAATTCGCCTTATTCATGCAATAAATATGCTAAAAATAGCTAGCCTTTTGGAAGTTCAGTTTGGCCTTCAAGAATGCGCCAACTTCATGCTTTAATCAAAATAATCTAAAAATAGCAACCCTTTTCAAACTAAAGTTGCCATAGCCTTGAAAAGTGCGCCATCTTCACCAATATCTTGCTTCACTTTTCAAAAACTAAAAATAGCGACCCTTTTCATGAGTGAAGTTATCAACTTCAAAATCGCCATACTTCACTAAAAATGCTTCATGCTTCACAAAATAATGCTTCATGCTTCACAAAATAATGCTTCATGCTTCAATTCGTCCCTTTTGAACTTCAGTTGACATTTGATGAAGCGTCATCTTCACTAAAATTTTCACAATTTTGACCAAAATCGCCATGCATGCAAACTTCAGTTGACTTTTAGTGGTAATCTTCAGTTAAACTTAACATGCAAGGTAGTTAACTGAACATGCAAACTAGTTAACTCGACATGCAAACTGAAAGATCACTTTACATGCCAATATACGAACTGAAGATGACAACCCAGAAATCGTTCAGTCTAACTGCAGTCAGAACTCCAGTTAAGGCGTCCATTCAACTCACTTTCGAAAATTCAACTTTGAACTCTCAAGCGAATTCCAGACTTAGCCAAATTTCATGAAAATTTAAGCTAAAACCTCTGCCGGGACCTGATTCATCCCTCGACATTGATTAAGCCCGACTTCTCCAGATTGGTGCAGTGCATTGCAAAGTTGAGTAAAAACTGATCAAATGATATCTTGAGACTATACGTCATAAAACTGACATCTGAAGGCTCAAAAATCCAAGCGCCTTTTCCAAAAGCTGCGCTTTTTCCCTGACTTAGTCAAATTTTGACTTCTGCATTTCGTACGAAGGGAAAAACAAAATCCTTCATAACTTTCATTTTCTTAACTTTCAGGACTGGAACTCAGGTTCACTGCGAAGCTAACCTCGTTCTGCACGACAGCTGCAAAGGCACATTTCCCAAGAAAACAACATCTGAGGAGTGAAAAACAAGAGCGCCCCTTTCAAAAGTTGCTCTTTTCATTCCAGACTTAGCCATTTCTGGAACAACAAAAATAATATAAAACCATTGCAGGCTAATAAGACATCTTACGATCCCCGAAGGCAGGTGCGGAAGGCAGCGTAACACGGTCACATTAGGCATCTGAAATTATCGGAAAGAGGCATTAAAGGCTGAAAGCTTGAAGCCTTTTCTCAAAATGTGCTCTTTTGCTTTTTCCTTTGATGTTTGCTAAGATTTGACCCTATGTTTGACCTCAGTTCAGGCGCTTCAGCAACTCAGATTCACCCACTGACGGATGCGTCGCGAAGCTCGAACAAAAGTGAGACAAACATCTTGGGTGGCATTAGCCAAAAACCTTCATTTGGCACCTCAAAAAGATGGGCGCCATTCCCAAAGCTGCGCTTTTTACCCGGTGTTAGCCAATTTTACTTTCCACTCATTTTCTTGGCTGCATCTTAAGTAACTTTCGAACAAAACGGTCCGTTTGGCGCTTATAGCTCAACTACGAAGGCGGCGTGATGCGGACAAATGTCTGGCGGAGGTGACAAACCTAAAAAGCAGGATCGAGCCCCTAAAAGATAGAGCGCCTATTTGAGAATGTGCTCCCTTCTCAGAGATAGAAAATTTTAATGATTTTCGTCAAATTTTCCTTTTCTAAAATCTTTTCAGCAACAGACTGACATAGTACTGACACCAACTCCATATTTAAAAACCCCAAAAACGACCTTTTGACAACACTTTAACGAGATTAAGACTCAATTAAGCAAAATGCCTTAGTGAAGCAAAAATTTTGGTTTTGGGTACAACACTATGAACAACACCATCAATAGAACAATATTATTTAAAGAAATAGCATGAAGCATCCACATTAAAAGCTCAGTCTAACTTTACACATTGAATAGAAATCACCTATCCAAAGAAAGTATGAGCACAGTTTCACTAATCTTTACGATCAATCTATCTTTCCCTTAACATACATTCAAAAGAAATTCTGATTCAAGGAGGAAGAGAAGTATGTAACCATGCATCCATTTGACAATGAAAGAATTCAAAGCATCTCATGCATCATGAACTTTATTATCAAAAATAGTCTTTTGCAACAATTTCATAAACTCTTTCTCTCTTATTATCTATGCTCTATTTGTCTATCTCTCTATCTACGTCTTCTCCTTCTATTCTTCTCTTATTCCTCTTATGCAAATGAGAGAATGAGAGAGGGCTTATATAGAGTTCTTGGAGTACAATGAACAGCCAAGATTAATCCAGAATCAATGGCAGAGATTAAAAATAAACCCTAATTAGGGTTTCTAAAAACACAATTAGTAATCAATGAGATAATAGGCAGTTAACTGAAGTGACAAGCTATTCTTGAGGAGGTGCATCCTTATCCTCTTTGGTTGCAGTATATTGGATGAATTTAGAAACTATCATGTCAACCTCCTCGATCGTGACAGGTGGTAGTGCATTGACCCTGAATTCTAGCAGATCCAGATCATCCGAGCATTCAACAAAAGTGTCTTCCCATTCTGATTCCTGTTGCTGGAAATTGCGAAAGATGAACAGGAAGTCAGCTACCTTAGTCAAATTTTGCTTGCGGACAGGCCTAGTAGTGAAGAAGATTTCCTGAACTTTGCTCTTCAAGTTTTCAAACTGCAGGTTGTTTGCTCGTACAATGTCCTTCTCCAGCGCATCTGCAGCTACAGCTAGAATCTTCTCCCAAACTTCTTTTGTCCTTTCCTCAATTCGGATGGTATCTGCCTTTATCTTTTCTATGATCTCACTTCGTATGATCAATGTCATGTACCAACTGCTGAAATCATAAGCTGCACCTGGTGTAATTACTTTTCCGTTGACCAACTCTTGCTTCGACACTCCTTTAAGCACTTTGAGACATGGAATGATTCTATCTCTAACATCTTGAGCATTATCCCATGCTTCTGCCAATGTTGCAATCCTTGAGAGCAAAGAAGAAGTTTTCCCATACGCCAATGCTAGTCTTTTTGCAAATATGACCACCTCTTGTCTGTTGCTGATTAGCCATTCTTTAGTCTCCTTGGCTATATTCTTCTCCTCTTCGAAAATCTCCTGAGAAATATTCATCAGTGGAGGAGTTGCTGAGGTAGTCTGATCGAGAGGCTTAGTTAAGTGCTGAATATACTCCTTGAGTCGTTCAACCTCTCGTTTATACTCTTTTTTCTTTACTATCTCCTTCTCTAGCCTTGCTTTGATAGTGGCAACAAAATTATCCAACTCTTCCATCTCCCGTCCTTTTGTGGTAGGGGCTAAATCGACAGTGGTAATGGCGTACTCCTGGGGAGTAATCTCTTCCCTCGACTTGTCAACTGTTGGTACAACAACTTGGACTGTACGATGCCCAACTTCATCTCTCTGAATGGTGGAGAAGGTTTTGGCAGGCTTTTTTGCACTGACTGCTTCCAATCTGGCCAAGAAATCGGCCATGTCATCTTCTTCTTCTAGAACGTTTTCAGGCTCCTTTATCTTCAATCTCTCTTTCAGCCAATTAGGAATAGTTGGCTGCGCGGTATCTTCTTCTTCCTGAATGTCCTGCATGACCGGGATTTCTTGGATTCCTCTCAAGGCTGAAATCATCCCTTCTTCAAACTCGCTGTCCAAAATGTCAACCTCATTGTCAGATTCCAAAACCTCGGTGTCTGTGGGTGATGGAGGCTCATCCTTTTCGGGCTGAATAGGGATAGGAGAGGGAATCCTTATATCTCCCAGAGATTCATCAATGTCAAAAATTTCATTCACATTCGCGGAGATAGCAGAATGAAGAGGCTCCAGCTTCTGCTGCTTCCTAGCAGGTTCTTCGTTTGCAATTTCTTTTCCCTTTGTCTCCTTCCTTTTCTTAGGATTAGAGCTCTCAATTGGCTCGTCTCCCTGTGATGCTCCAGCATTAGAAGAGTAAGATTCTGATTGGCCCATCAGAGTGTATGTCAAAGGCATACCCTTCCGCCATAGTTCTTTAGTCTGCTGGTCTGCCCACCATTGTGAATACTTGGTGACAGGCCTCATGAAGGTGTCCAAGTTAGAAATTTCCGGTTCTCATGGGAGGAAGAGGTTGGCTTTCATCAAAACTTGGCTGTGTAAATTCACCATCATCTTCAAGTTGGTCTGGCACGTGGAAGAGTTTTGTCGTTCTAATCAAGCTGACAGGCAGTCTGGACCACAATCTTTTCCTAACATCAAATTCATCCGCGGCATTGGCCCAGTAATCTTCTAGGTCCACTTGGTGTTTATATTTCCTTCCGTTCACATTTCCGATGTGGTGGTGAGGATCAAAATTGGCTCGAGATCGGTATGATGTGAACGGATACCACTGCATTTGTAGTCTAGCACCTTCAGCTACCTGTGCAGACGAACAGTATTCTTCCATGTTCCCGATAAAGAATGGGAAAGTAACGGCTGCTTTCTGCTTTAGCCTTTGGATGTTTTGAAAAGTCTCCAATTGCCTATGAACCTCTAGTAGGATCATCCTGTGGGTGGGGTAGATGGGAAGCTTGTACGGATTCCCAGTGAATCCCTGGATTCGGATATAAGTGAATTTAGGAAACTGGATGTACCAGGACCCATATTTACTGATAAGGCTCTTTGCTTCATGTGTCAGCCTTTGATGGGTTCCCCCTTGTAGTATCCTTGTGATGAACATCAAGAATGCATCGTGCGCTCTTCTGAAATGGGACTTGGCAGATAGCTGCAATTGAGGATAACATTCATACACTTTGAATTGATTTTCTCCATTTCCAACAACACCTTTGCATATCAATCCAGGATATTTATAGGCTCTGGCCAATAGATAAATGACGTAAGAACTCATATGGAATGACTTAGTCCTTTTAAGGTTGATTAATTGCTCATGGATGTTATCACTGATCATTCTTGACCAGATAAACATTCTGACTCTGGAAGTAATTTCCTCGATAAAGAAGTACATCCATGTTTCAAAATAGGTGCCTTGAGGATTGCCCATTATTCTGTTCAAGAGCAAAACGATATCACCATAGTCCTCCTTAAAGTCTGTCCTGTGCAGCTTTTTAGGCATTTTCTTAGCGGAAGCTCTTGGCTTTTCCAACCATGTTTTATTGATATGAGTCGCACATTGATCCGCCCGATCCTCAAAGATTCTTTTGGCTTCCCCTTTTGTTTTGTATGAAGTTCGAACATGGTCAGGTATGCCAAATGCCTCTTAGATAGTTGGTTCTCCAAGGTGCGCTAATTTTTTTCCATTAGGAGCTATAATTTGTCTTTCCTGCGGGTTGTAATGTCTTGCACATTCGACCATCAATTTGACACACTGGGTTGCTGGAGGAAATCCGACAGCTTGGACAATTCCATTGTGCATCATTCGGCGGGCAATCGCTGTGGGCATAAGTCCATTTAATCCATACATCCTTTTCTTGAATTCTTCAAAGTTCACATGTCTGAGGTCTGTATCTAGAATATTCTTCCATTTGGAAGTGATCTTTGTCTCTTGTTGGACTCCCTTGCTGGCGAACTTCATTGGTGCTTTCTTTGACGATCCTCCGAGAGTGGTCATCAACCTGCAAGAAAGAGAATACAATAAACATTAAATTATTTTCTCTAAAATTCTTTTGTGAAAATTCTAACTTTCAACTTGTTGAAAGTTAAATTCGATGAAAAAAGCAAGTTGAGTAATAACACTTAGTGAATTTTTTGAGATAAAATGAAGACAAAGGTAAAAATAATTCATCAAACTTCGAGATTACACTCTATGGCTGGCAATTTAATTGTAAACTTCGAAAATCTGGTCCTTATTGCCAAAAAAGCAAGCAATCCTCTGAAAATTTCGACCCTCAGCCTAGAATTCAACCTCTTTCTTCGTTCTTTCACCTCGAAAAAAATTAATTACTTAACTCTCAAAATTTCCTATCTTTCAAAAATCTCTCTCTCTCACAATTTCCAACTCTCGAAAAAAAATTCCAACTCTCGAAAAATTTACTAACGCTTGAAACGGAGAGAGAGCTAAACCACTTCTCAAATCGAAATTGTGAGTTGATAATGACTTGAGAATGCCTTCTAAAGTTGAAAAATTCGATCCATTTAGCAATTCTCTCAAGTTCATCGAATGTAGACTCTTGTTCATCGAGGAAAGTTTCTAAAATTTTAGCTCTTCATCTTTATCTTCATCGAAATTTTGAAGTTTATCCATAGAGCTTGATTTTTCTCTAAGTGTTTAAAAATAATTAAGGGTTTATCATGTGATTTTTTCGATTTTCTCAACCTTTAATTTTTTATTTTTATTTACTTTACCCATGCTTTATTTTAATTTGGCAATTTTTTCATGGGTTTTTTCCTCTCTCTCTTCACCATGGCGGATTTTTTTATGTCTTGGCCATTTTACCACTTCCCTCTAGATGTTCCATGCCTTAGACAAATTTTGCTAGGCGGACTTGGCAAAAACTTTTCCATTTTCTAGAGCAAGGCGAACGTTCCATGTGTTTATCCATTCATCTTCTAGGTAGGGCGGACTTGGAAGAATTCTTTCCATCTTATTTTCAAGGTCTAGGCGGACTTTCATAAGGTTTCTCCACCTTTCATTTTATACTTAGTCAAAATTCTAACCATTTCTTCCTTGGGCGGACTTTCCTTCTATCCTTCCACTTGTCCATACTTAGCCAAAAATTCCAATCTTTTCTCTCTTACTAAGCTGGGCGGACTTCAAGAAATTCTTTCCACTTGCCAAGGGTGGACTTTCCATCATCCTTTCCATTTGTCCACACTTAGCCAAAAATTTCAATTTCTCTCCCTTACTAGGCTAGGCGGACTTTCAAGAAGTCTTGCCATATGCTGGGCGGACTTTGGAGAATCCTTTCCAAGTGTTCAAGAGTGAGGGGCGGACTTTGGAGAAGTCTTGCCATTCTCAAGGGCGGACTTTCCTTGCCTTCTTCCATTCCATCTCAAGGTTTGGGCGGACTTCAAGAAGGCTTTTCCATATGCATTCAAGGTCTGCTCGGACTTTCAAGAGACCTTTCCATGTGCAGGTCGGACTTTGAAGAGGCTTTGCCATGTCTCCTTCAACTGCTGGGCGGATTTTCCATTAGTCTTGCCATTCCACAGCAAGCTGGGCGCACTTGACATGAATCTTCTCAGACTTACACTCTTTCAGCCCAGAATTTTATGATTTTTCATAGCCTTTTGTCTGATTTTTTAGAGATTTTCTAAGATTTTTTCACTGTTTTTCCAGATTTTTGCTTATTTTCAACAGATTTTTGATTGCTTTTCTTAGATTTTCGACTGATTTTTGCATGCTTTTCATGATTTTTCCAGATTTTTGGTTGCTCTTCTCATTTTTTCCCCAGATTTTTACATGCTTTTTACTTGCTTTTTAGATTTTTTGGTGATTTTTTGCATGCTTTTTAGTCTAAAGATGGAAACTTTACTCCTTGACTGATGGGGATCTTGGCACTTGCCAAAAATAGAAAGTTTCTAAAAATAGAAAAAGCGAAAAAGCAACTTTCTAAAAATAGTAAATTCCCAAATGGCCTAAAAGTGCCAAAAATGAAAAAAGCAAAAAATAAAAAAGCAAAACCCCTAAAAAGTAGGAAGTGTCAGAATTGGGCGAGAGCACAGGCGATCCTCGTCTGCAGGGTCCTCTGAACACTTCTACGACGTTTACGCGCAGTTTAAGGCTTGAAATCTCAACTTAGCTCGGGTGATGACTCTAGACTCTGACTTGAAACCCATAGAGCAAAAGAGCTTACAAAATTGCAACTCAAAACTAAACCCTAAAAACAAACCGGCGAGGGTCCCCATTTGCAATGGGGCGATGTGTGAAATAGGTCACAATAGGTTGGTGGCTTGTCCATTGAAAAAAATAAAGATGGCCATCCTAGTGGTTGACATTCTAGCTAGCTACGGGATGTTGTTGAGCCGGAGCTTCTGCAGAGATCTTGGTGGTGCAATGCAGTTAGATTGGTTGTCCACAACCATTCCTGTGGAGGAAGGAAAAATCAAGATAGAACCTGAGCCCAAATCCCAGTTCATGGTGGTGAAAATCCCAAACCCCCCAGCCCAAATTCTATATCAAGAAATGGGTCTTGGTAATTGCGTGATGCTGTCAGAAATAGAATTGAAGACCAGAACATTGCTTGTTCTAAAAGAGACTGACAGAGGATACAAAGTTATGGACAATGCATTTAGATGGGGGTTGTTCAATTGTAGGTTCAAAAAAAGGGAAAATGATCATCTCCCCTAAAGGATTGCTGCAATTGGAATTCACTGAAGCTGAAAAAGAGGCGCTTTTGTTAGGCCTCAAAAATGCCGAAGACATGGGAATTGAACTCCTATGTGTTAAAGGGGATGTGGAGTTGATCGATTAGCCAATCAAAGGATACTTCTAGGTTAGAAAGGATCATCTACGACATTATAGAAATCGGGTTTGGAATACAATCAATTGGTTTGAAGAGTTTAACAACAGAGACATCCCAAAGATTGACAATAGAGACATCCCGAAGATGAACGACAACAAAGTTGGTGACTCAGTGGTACCTGCTTCCTTCCTTGCGCCATATTCTGACTGTCGTCAGGATACCTCTACCTGGATGTATGAAGATATTAGAATCTTCATTCCAGAAGATTAGTCTTCTGCGATACCTAGAAGAAGAGAAGTAAAGCCTTTCAGGCAGAAATGACATCCTTCGGGGATTGAGTAATTTTCTTTTGTTTTCGTGATGTGTTTCCCCTTTCCGTAATGTGTTCATTATGTTGTGTTTCCCCTTTTTGTAACAGTTTCGTCGTGTTTTAGGTGATTAGGCGTCTTGTTTTAGGTGATTTCTAGGGAAAGTCCAACTATTAGGTGATTTAAAGAAGTCCTATCATAGGTGACTTAGGGAAAAGTCTCGTTCTAGGTAATTATGAAGTGTTGCTGACTCCGATGCCCAATGGATAAGGCATTGGTCTACACTCAAAAATCCAGAGATTCTTTGGTTCTCCTATGCCGTTTGTATCCGCCATGGTCTCCAGACAGCCAAATGTTGTACCCAAAATTAAAATTTTTGCTACACTTAGGCATTTTGAAGAAATGAGTAAAAGTCTTGTCAAAATTGTCAAGAAAGGTCAAGATTGGGGTTTGCATGTCTTGCATGAGGGGCAAAAACTTGAAATTTTCAAAATCTGACGATTTGGGTCTACTTAGAGTGACCTAATCTACAAAACCCAGATCTCAGTTTTTCGGCCCTAAATTTTAGGAAAATTTCTATTTTTAGAAACTTACTAAAAATAGAACTTTTTCTGGGTTTCTTTCGAAACGGATGTTGGTAAAATTTTCTAAAAATAGAAAGTTTGGCTTCTAGGGTTCAAACTGATTTTGATTGGTCGAAAATACTTCCTCATCAGGTTGGTCCAATTAGAATCACAAAAAGATCACTTCTGCCCTGGTCGTCTATTCTGCTTTTTCAGAAGCTTTTTCAGGAGCTCTAAGGCCATTAATGGAGGTTAGTCAATTTCCAGGTGTCAGATTCAAACATTCAAGCACTGAACAAAAGATTGAAATGATGAACATGCACGCAGAATGAAGAATGGAGAATGGTAGTTGAAGAATCTTGAAAACTGAGGAAAAATGGTTAAGTCTAGAAGATTCAGGCGCCCTAGCTCAGTCTAGGCGCCCAAACACTCATGCCTTAGTAAATTTTTCATCTCGTGCAGTCGAGGCAAAGGCAAGCACGTCAAACGAAGGAAGAAGTTGAAATTTGCAGAATAAAAATAAGTCTGCCAGCCATGATGGAGATAGGCGCCCAACTTTTCAAGGCATCAAATGATGAGATTAAGGTTTGTGTTCCCAGACAATGTTGCTCAAAATCTTCTTAGCTCTGCAGTGAATCCATCGGCACAGTCATCTGATCAATCAGTCATCCAAAATTCGAAATCAAACAGAGAGGTCTCAACCAAGAAGCAAAATGCAAATCATGAAATCGTCAGAAAATATTCTGTTTGGAGAACTTGGGCTCCCCAGAAGAAGATAGGTGCCTAGGGTTTTGGAGGCCCAAATCCAGCAGCCAGGGTTTGCAAATATGCTCAATCTCTTCAGGATTCTGCCAGCTTTGCAGTGGATATCTTCGTCAGATCATCAAACTTGTTAATCACTGGCAAATCCAGATCAAACGGAAGGTATAACATGAAGGTTCAAGTTTGAAGAATGAAAATCAAGAAAAATTGTCCAAGTCTGGAGATCATGGGCGCCCTAGGTAGCCAGGGGCGCCCAAGCTTTTGAGGGCCTAAATGAGTGAATTAGGGTTTAACCTCTAGCAGATTATCTTTAGATTTGAAGTAGCTCTCCAACGGAACCATTAGCAAGTCAATCAGAGTTGATAATCACCAGATATCGAAGGCGGAACAAAGCGAGAAACATGAGTAAAATGTCAAAAGTCAAAAGCAAGGGTGAAAATCTTAGAAAATAAACTAACTCTGGAGGAGTTGGGCGCCCCTACTAGCTAGGGGCGCCCAAGCTTTTGACCCCCAAGATGCAACTTTCAAGGGACATCACTCCCAGAAGACCTCCTTCAGAACCTTCTAAGCTATCCAGTGAATCTAATAGTCAGTCAATCGGGTCAGTCTAACTCCCGAAATCGAGAATCATTAGAAGATTAAGAAAACATGAAGAGATAAAAAGTGTGCAAGAAATGGCTAACACTAGTAATGATGGGCGCCCTAGGAGGAGATAGGCGCCCATGATTTTAAGGGTCAAGATCATGTTTTTATCAAAAGTTGCCTCTAGGAAAACTTCGTCAGATTCGCTTAGGCTCCGCTATGGATCATACTGCCAAATCACAAGATTCACCAAGTGTCTTGCAATCAAGGATGGAATTGAGGTTAAAAATCAAGCAAAAGTTGAAAATGGTGAAAATTTGGCTAAGTTTGCCAAGCAAAAGTGCCCTAGTCCAAGAGAGGCGCCCAAGAATCCATGCCTTAGTCAAATTTTCAAATTTCATCCTCCAACATTCCAAACAACGTCCATGTTCGATGAACCTGCTCAGGATAAACTCCGAAGGATTTAAAGCAAAAAGAAAGCAGATTTTCTCAAACCTCAACTTATTTAAGACATCTTTGCCTTCCATTCGTTCACTTTTTGCAGGTTGGCGTCCAAAGCAAGAAGATTTTCCCTTTTCTCTCAATGAAGATTTGAAGACCCAAACGACATGCTTTTTCGGCGTTCTTCGTGGTTTTGAGATCAGTGAGCAAGGAGGAATGCTTTTTCAAGCTCCACTAGGTCGTTGCTTTTTCAAAACAACCACTCGCTTTTTCCGTTTCTAATCACATGGGCCTCTCCGCTTTTTCATCCTCTTTAACATTGAGAAATTTTTTCCTCCTCTAGAAACTGCTCTTTGGCCACTTTTTCAGAATGGATTTTAGCTTTTTCAGTTTCTGAGCATCTGGGTTTCTTCTCCAAAATGTGATTTTCTACAAAATACAGGTCCCAACTTTTTTTGGAGAAATTGCTTTTTCAAGGCAAATCAGCATTCTATTTTCAGCAACACTCTCCACTTAAAATCAAGAAACAAATCATCTTTTTGGTGGATGTGGTGGAGATTTAAAGCAGCAATCATCTAGAATTTGGTGGATGTGGTGGAGATTTAAAGCAGCAATCATCTAGAAGCTTTCTTCCAACTTTCTTTCTATTCTTGTCTCAATTCTTATCCACTATTTGAAGAAGAAAAAAAAGAAGTTGTAATAGTTGGCATTTCCTATTTTTATGCTTTATTAGGTGGTTAGATGCTTATCTTGTTTTAGTTTTAGAAATAAAGCTTGCATGTTGGCAAGTCTTAGTTGTAAAAGCAAGGAGATTTTAGGGTTCCCTACTCCTCTGCTTGTGTATAAATAAGGGCATCCTTGCCCATTTTTCTTAACCGTGCTTGTGATAGCAAATTGCAAGATTGTAATGCTGCAAGTTGTTATTTAGTGTCAGTTCACTTTGTGTAAGAGCAAGCTTGCATGCCTCTTTAGTTGTAAGTTATTGTTCAGTTCTTGTGTCTTGTGTCAATGTGTTCTGGTTGATCGCTAAACTGTAAGCCCATTTTGCTACAATCTTGTTGTCCTAGAAGTGTAATCTTTGTTCTTGAGATTTGAGAAATAAAGTCTTGTGCCTACTTTGCCCTGATATAATGTCTCAGATTTCCGTTTTATGTGTTATGCTTATATGATCTTTATTTCAGCTTGCATTGAAAGTAAGTAGATGTGCGTTGGGAGAAAAGTTTATTTAAGTATTTATGTCAAAGAATCCTTCCTTGTCCATTTCTAACTCTCTTGCTTTGTGTTTACTTGAGAAGTGAGAAACGCCATTAGAGTAGGCTTAGTTGTAATTGAACTTCTAAAACAAAAAATCTCAGCTACAACGCTTGAGTTTTATAACCTTGTGCTCTTAGCTGAACAAAAAGGTAGGCAAATTAGTTTTAATTTACTTTCTTAAGCAACATCAACAAAGAGGGAGCTTCCCCTCCTAATTCGAAGAGCAGTTTATCTATGCATAGCTGTCCGTTTCTAATCCGCATTCCAGAGGTGCGAATTGAAACGCTAATAGGATAATTGCATATCCAACACTATGGCATAGAGTTTGGAAAATTTATGCCCAATCATGATAGTCTCGTAGTTGCCAAGATCAGAGAGATCACTAGAATTATGAATAAGATGAATTATATGTTGAGACTAAGATTGAGGAAATCTTGAACAAACAACCTTATTGAAAAGCTTTGACAAAGGCGAGGCTAGGAAATCCACACCATAGTTGATAAATTCAGCTTAGAGGCCTTTACAATTTATTGCCTTGTTGGTACGTAACCTTGGAATAGCCCTCTTAACATTGTGGAGAAATTGGCAAAATTTGGTGGTGAAGTGGGGACCATGACAACAAGTTGGTTGAGCACATCATAAAGAGAGCTAGCATAGGAAACCCATGTAGTGGGGCTAATATTAGAGGTTATATTTGCAGGTTCCTTCAGAGAAGAGTGCACCAAAAGTGTTTGGGGGAGTGGTGAAGATCAAGGAGGGCAAGTCATTGAGAAGCAAGAAACTCTTGCTTCTTGCGACACAAAAGACAATGATAATCCCCATGGATGGAGGGCATGAAGGAATGGCCATGTGAAAGAAAAAACTAGAGCCTTTGATGGAGAGATTTCCATTCGTCATCAAACTAGCAGTTCATAGGGTGGGATTTGTGGAGGCGAGGAGGTCGAAGATAAAGTAAAATGTGACGATAACATTTAAGGTAGCAACCCAAAATGCTTGATGAAGGAATTTATACATAGAATCTATTAGTTTCCAAAATTACTATTGCATAATCCTAGAAATTTCTCTTACCTTTATGGCTAGGGATTTGTTGTTAAGAAGGTAAAATAGGGGTTCATCAACATACCGAGGAGGATTAAAGGCCAACAAATGAGTGGGTAGTCTCTTTTGCACTTTGGGATTAGCTCAATCCGGGAGGTTATTCCTAGAGATATCCTTAATAGGTTTCAAACCAATTAAAATGTAGCATGGCTTCGACAATCAATAGTTATACCTAATGTACTCTTGACCTCCATATTTGTCACTAGGTCAAGACAAACTAGCTGCATAAAACCTCTTATATAGTTGATAACACCTTGCACATGCACCTATAGATGAAAACAACATTTTAACCCCTTTAGACAATTCAACTTAGCATTTTATACACAATGGCAAGGTGCAGACGTGCACGACATGATTCTTTAATGATTTGGCTATTTGGGTTGCTTGAGATTGTTCCCTGATTTGTAATATTAAATCATAAACAACATGCACATTCTAATTAACTTCTAATCTACTACTTTTATCAAGGATGGAGATTGTTTAAATGATGGGTGGTTGACCCTTTCACCAATGTGGATTGGTACCTACTCCATTGGGCAACAAAGTCATGAACAACAAAGAGGAAAGAGATGCCATTGGGTAAAATATCAACAAAAATAGATTTCATTTACATGCAAATCAAAGATTACATTCCATGTGATGGATATACTTAATAATACATCTTAGAACTATGATAACCCATATGCAAAAGAGTAAAGACCATTACAATGCATTTGTAATTCATTAGAAGTTGTCACACTTAGATCTAATCCCTATTACAATCACACTGACAAATGTGGTGAGAGAAAATGCACAACTACAACTATACATACTCCTAAATCATTACAAACTGCCATGGAGACATACCATTACATAGAGATGTGTTGTTACAAACCCTCCTTACTCTTCATTAGATGCATTCCTTCATTTGCAACTTAGAAATTCAACATTTGATAACCTAGAATTGCTTGTAGATCTTCCTAGCCTAGAAAATTGGCTTGGCAACCATCTCGTTGAATATAAATAAACCCATATTTATATTTCTCATGTAGGGGAAATCCATGAACAATTTCAGAGGGCTTGCAAATTTGCATTAAACTTGGAAGTCCTTGAAGTGGTGCGTTACAGAGGACATCCGTTTCTCTTGGGCATTTCTTCTTCTTGAATCTTGTCTAAAATCACACCCAAATGTGCCTGGGTGTACCTACAAGACACGGAGGAATGTTCTCTTGGCACTTGCAAATGTCCTCTACATAATGGTGATTGGAGTTGAAGTATGTGGCATGAGAAATTGCTCATGAAACCTACAAAAGCGGCCTTGAAAGGGCACATGCCATTAACTTGGTAGGTAAAATGTATTGGAGTTACAAGTGGGTACATGAAATAGTGGAGCACTAGGGGTGGTTGGCACGTAAAGCATTCTAATATTTCCTTTCCTGTCCTTCACTACAATTTGATATTCATTATATTTGCCTTGTTGCTTGTTATCTCAGATTTTTTGGCCTTTCACGAACTATGTCGCACTTTTGGTAAGTTTGTGAACTTGCAAACTTGCCAACATTTAGAACTTGGCCACTTTTCACTCTTTCTTTCTTTTTCTTTTCTTTTCTTTCTTTTCGGCATGTCACACTTTTCTCACTTTGGTGAACAATGTTGCACTTTTGCAAAGTTTACAAACTTGAGAACTTTGTGACATTTAGAACTAGGAAAACATCCTCCTTTTCTTTGTTGTATTTTCACAAAGTTTGTGAACTTGCGAACCCTATGACATCATGAACCTAGTGACTTAACATGTTCTTTTTGTTGAGGTTTTAGGGAGTTCAAAAATTTGTTAACTTCTCGACTTTTGCAACTTTGGATTTTGATAACTTAGATGAATGAATGAGGTATAAGAGGGAACACTTACACAACACAAAGAAGGAAATTAGACATAGGGGCCCATTGAAGCTCTCTTGGACTAGGCATAATTGATGGGAAAAATAGGGGAAGGGCGTAAAAAAGGAAGGACATGGACCAGTTTTGCAAATTTTGAGGCCTACAAATCTAGGCATTAACAAAATCAATGGTGGGAAGAGGGAGGGAATAGTGTAAGAGTTAATGGTGACTCCTCAACACCCCTAGGAATAGTTGCTAGAGTCACGCCGCCTACCCTTAAGCCTTCCCCACATTACCACAGCTTAAAAGTTTTTTAATATATCATTTTTTTAAAAAGAGGACAATTAAATGACTATAGTCGGCAGTTATTAATAAAATATAAAACATAGTTTTATTTATAAAAAATGTGATTAAAATCAAACGCATTTAACACCGACCATACCATGCGATTTGACAGTTTGTACATCGACCAAATAAATACACTGTATTGCCCGAAAAGACAGCGAGCAAATCCATACTCAGACCAATACTGCATATGCAGCGATGACGCCAGAGGAGAATATGCCTTTTTATGCCGCGAATATTTTGCCGAACCTTGCCAATCAAAATATCCAAAAATAATTATATTTTTTTATTTTATTTTCTGCAATAAAATATGGTGACTTGGGAGGCTGTACGGCCTGCCCAAGCAAAAGAGTTTGCCCCACAAATAGCTTTATTGAAAATTGACGAATTTATAGTCAGAATTTGTCGAATTAACCTCGTGAGTGCGATGGCAAGGTCGATTTGGGCCCAAAGTGCTCCAAAAAATCAGTGACCTCCTATATCAGCTAATTTTCTCACTTTTTCAAACCCTTATAGATCTGGAAAAACATAACCAAATTTGACGAAATGGAAGGAAAACCTGACTTTCTTTGACACTCTGGATTCAATCGTGAGGTCCTTGAAACCCCAACATGAACCTAGCAAAATCTTCAAGCCAACACATAACCCTAAGATCTGGGAAGGAATCTGCAAGATTGGAGCTTTGATACCATGCAAGGGTTAATGGTGACTCCTCAACACCCCCAGGAACAGTTGCTAGACCAAAATATCTTCCACAAGAGAGAAAATGGTAAGAATACTTGCTTCAACAATGCAAGATTGAATATGGTTGAATATGCAAATGTACACGAGATGCCTTGCTTATAAAGACAAGGTGAGAGATAGGATTAGACAAGATCATGAAAGGTGTCTTAATCGTTTAACATGAGACAACTAACTCATAACAACCTAGGATAAGATAAAGTCTAGACATGATCACTAAGACTTCTAGAAGGAATCCTATAATCCTAAGTAAACTTAACATGTGATATGGCCCCTAATTACCTAGTGAGGAAATTAGCTAGGTACAAGACATTTATTCACACCAACAAGTAGAAATCCATCAAGAGAAGGGAGAGATGGGTTGAATTATCAAGGTACAATCACCAACAAAGTGGATAGTGTTATGTCTAGTGATAAGGGATATTGTGGGAAGGGTTGGGTGTAAGGAGTAAGTTTTAACAACAAAGATTAAGGTCATTGTGGCATGATCGACAAGTGGGAGCCGATGTGAAACAAGGAAACCATGGATGTGGGGAATGTGGGACCTGCATGTAAGAACATGGTCCATGACACCTACACCACCACCTGAGGAAAGTAGGTGAATCTATTAGGGGAGCTTGTGGAGAATATGGAGGTTCTAAGATTCCTTTTTATTGAAGAAGTCTTTGAAGGCCATGACAACATTATCTCATCAATAAAAACTCTTTGTAAACCAAACTCCTTAGGATCCATCTCATGAAGACATAGCCTATCCTTTGCAAGATCATGAATTGGTGTTTGGAGGGTCCTAGTGTGGGCATTAGAGTCACCCAAAAGAATGATATCACTAGCTATGGAGTATTTGGATATCTTTGGATGATCTAGGTAGGAGTCCCCATCAATGTGAATGACAAAAGGAGATGAGGTAGGGGGAAGCAACACACCACAATGTAGACATCCCAAATGGGAAGAGGCCCCCTATGAACTTGGAGCCATATGTATCTAGAGTAGACATTAGAAGCAACTAGTGAAACTCTAGATTTGAGGTTATTTTGGATGAGGCGGGTCACCCCTCAAGAACCATGAACACCAATAAACCTATGAGTCTCGTGACAAAATGCTGAGATCCAAAAATAACCAATAACATGAGGTTTAGAGCTCTCTGTATCTTAGTGAGGAAGATGAGCTCTTGGGAAGTAATCACATCCTGAAAAGTACTGAAGAAGACTATATAGTAGTACTGTAGTTCCAATAGGCAATGGAGATGCCATCACCTCCCTTTGAGACCCAAGGACCTCGTCATGCTAATGGTCTAGAGTGTGACCACCTAGAGGGAGGGGAGTCACAATGATGGCTCTACCATTCTGTACAACGACCTACTTGTTCTCTTTCTTGGCAGCTACAACTTGGATACAAGCTTTTCAAAGTTACTCCACCTAGAGCCTAGTAAGGTCTACATCTAGATATATATTTTGAAGACATAATCCTCTACTTGCTTCTACATTGAAGGCCAATAAAATTATTGTTGTGATTTTTGCAAGGTCTTTTGTATGCTAAAATGCCCACCATAGGAAGATGAGTGACTTCCTTTAAATAAATTTGGAGATAAGGGGCCATGAGAGTGCTGTGAATTTGTACAATCATTCATCTAGTAAAATTGTAATCAAGGGAAGGTTCTAGTTCATCATTGTTGGTTGTTGGGAAGCTTCAACAATTGGACCAAACTAAGTATCCATGGATTAGAGACCTTTCCACTCATTATAGGAGGCACATTGAGTACACAAAATAATAAGTACCTGAGAAGGAAGATGACTATGAAGATTTGCCTCTTTGTTTGTGATGCTTCTCTAACTTTATGACCAAATGAAATCACTGAATTTAAGATGTTTGCTTCAAATCTTGATGTTCTTGAATCTAAGACTAAGAGTTTAAGAACTAAATCATTGGTATTCAGTGTGGAAAATTACCTCCCTATCAAGAAGATAAGAGTACCATACTGAGCACTTGGACCAAAGTATAGTATTCCTTATCATAGGTGTTGTAATTGAGCTTGGCTTTTGACAACCTTTTGGAATGATAAATCCTTGGATATCCTCTTTGCTTAAGTAACACGTCTATGGCACATTGGGATCTTCAGCTTGTGTGCTGTCTACAAGTTGGGTAGGCAAAGCACTAGAGTAAAGAACCATTATTATTAGATAGCAAAAATGCTTGAGCAATCTATAGGTTCTAGTGAAGAACCTATTGACTACTATGCTAATGAAGAGGGTGGGCAACATGGGAATGGTTAATTCCTCTAATAAATACTCCACTTGCTTATGGATATGACTAATAAATAACAATATTTAACTTAGTAATAATATTAGATGTCCTCATCATGCAATAATAGGAAAAGCAAGTTGAATGTCGTCCTTCTTTTATCATTGATGTTATGGGCAAACACATCACAACATCTAATATGATTAATAATAAGCTTGTTGCCATTCCAATATTGTTTGATGATAATCCTAACAGTTTAGTAGGAGTTCCATTTTGAATATAAGTGTTAGTATTCCAAATTTAGCTCACAAGTAAAATTGCATGTTCCTACCATGAAGCATACCATTAGCCATCTCCATAAGACTTTTGTTCCTTGTCTTAACAATGTCTTTTGGTTTTGTTTTCTAGAAATCAATATATTCTCTTAATGCTATTCTATCAATAAAAGTTATTGAAGAAATCACTCATGTACTTTTTTCTTTATTTTTCCAGAACATTTTTATGAACTTACCACTCACTTTCTCAACAAGGACTGTAAATTCTTCAAATTATCAAACATCTCAACCTTATTCCTTAGAAAATAGACAGAAATGCGATTAGTAAGAGCATCAATAAAGGTCAACATAGATATCTCACCAATAAGAGATTGGTTTGTCCATGGGTCTATGAGTTTACCATTCATCAAATAAAGTGGATACTTTACTCTTCATTTTGCCCCCTTGTTAGACTAACATATCCTTCACAAACACCCTGGCTTAAATAAATAACTAAGAAACCACAAATCATATTCAATGTCATTACCGAATAAAGATTGCAATAATTGGTAGTTCCTAGTTTCTCATGTTGCAATCTTCTAGTGTCATCACCATGCACAACAAGCACATGCGCTATGGTAGCCATATACCAATGGCTAACAAATTTGTATAATTCATTATGAACATCATGGGAAGCCACAATCCTATAATAACTGTTCTCCTTTGATTTGTAGTTACAGTTGCAATTAGGCATCATCCCTTACAGATTTTAACCTTTTCATATTGAGTAATTTGGGTGTGTTACATGGGGACGCATCTCCACCCCTCAAACACCTATCCCCATCCCTTGAGCTGTTTTGGGGATGATAGGATGTTAAGGGACGTCCCCTTGCCAACCCCCCTCATTTGCAAAAAAATGGAAATATTTTGAAATGGATCTCGGAAATCAGGGATGTCCCGAAATGCGAAGGGGATGCTTGGCCATCCCTGGGATGGTTGGGGACATCTTAGATGTTTCCTGACTGTCCCAGAGATGACTAGGCATCCCCTATGGAAAAGGCACTGTATTTCATAAAAAGAATAAGACACCTAATATATGCAAATTGGACTGTAAAGGGGTGTGGGGTCCCACAAACCCTCCCATGCCCCTTATATGCCCTAATACGCCAAAGTAAAAGAAACATTATGTTTTTTTATGTCATGTCCCGTTTTTTGAACTAAAATAAATTAATAATATTTTTTAAGTTGGGCTTGACAATTCCTACTTTAAGGGCAACTTAATAATATTATTATTAATTAAAATAAAAAGGTGTTTCTAAACACTAGTACTAAATATAAGTATTTTTAAATACTTAAGTAAAATAAAATAAAATTTAAAAAGGTATTTTTAAATACTTGGAGGGAAATTTAGGACCCAAGGGCCCAATTCAAAAAGGGTATATCAAGGGCTGAAATATTCCCCCTTAATTTTTTCCCCAAAATTAACACACAAATCAGCAACCAAACACTGATTAGTGTTAGCCCCAAATGCAAATCAGCAAAGATAACTCTAACCAAGAATGTTCACCAAGATCCCAATGTGGGTGAGGTGATAGCATATGGTCAGAGGATCGTTAGGCATAAACAGAGCTGAAAGTACAATTCATCTGCTGATGTAGGCATCCACAAGCGGTGGGAATACTCCACTTATTCAGTGGGTGAGTTTATAATAATTATTAGGCGGCAAGCCAGCCTTTAAATCCACTCTTCCACTTATTAACATGGGGGGAATACTGTCCACACAACCACTTATAACGTGGGGGGAAATTACAAACAAGAAAGATGTTTATTCTAAAACTCAACCACTCAATTGTGGGAGTGTAAAACTAATATAAAATTGCAACAAATAAATAAAGAGCTGTTAGTACTACTAACTAGCTTTACAAAGAATAATAATAGCTGCAAATGAAAAAGATAAGCTTCCAAAAACATTAAACAGTTAGAGTAACACTTCCTCTAACATTTACAATGATATAAGATGAAGAATTGAAGCTCAAACCAGCAAGTACAATTATTTAAAAAGTTTGATATAGAAACAGTGTTAACAGAAAATCAGACCAGCAATGTCAAACCTCATAGAAATGGACATAACTTCTCCGAATCAGCTCGGAATGCTCCCAAACCACAGCCAAATGACAGCTAGGAGATAGGCGCCCAAACACCAAGGAGAAATCGAACCAGAAACAACAGCAATAGTAGGCACGATTCCCAAGGTAGCAAGTATGAAAGGTACGACCCTCTTGAAGAAGTCGACTTTCTCTAGAAAAATCAGCAGTCGGAAATAAAATCCCAAACTTTGCAGAAAGGGTCGCCCCACACAGACATACAGCTCAGACGAATACCCAGAATGATATAAAAATTAGAGGCGAAGCTATGAGCATAAATTTGCTTCAGCCATTGACAACAGCAGTACAAACAGATTATAAATCAGCAATTTGCTTGTAAATAAAATCACCATTGAGCACTATCCACACTCCTGAATGAAGCATGGTCTTCATAAATCTTCCTAGGAAGCCATAGTTTCAGGCCCGAAGAAAGAATGATTTGCTAAGCTTCCCTTTAGCCAGGTTCTGGATTCATTCCAGCAGCGTAACTTTGCTCTTCAAAAATATCCGTAATTAGCTCTTCAAACAACAACAATATATAAGTTTCAAATGGCACATGAAACACTTCAAATTCCAAGAAGTTGAATCACTTCAACTTCCAAGAGGGGCGCCACCTTTTAGCATTTTACTTTTTGAAATATTAAAATATCATTCAACTTCCCCTTTAGGCGTCCATTTCCATATTGCAACAGTAAAACATTTATTAAATAATTAAATGCTCACTTGACCCCTTAATGTCCCCTTCTTTAAAACAACTTGAAGTCATCAAGCCTAGGCGTGGGGTACAACTTCAAGACATGAAAATTGACTAAGTCTGAAACTCAGTCCAAGGAGATAACCAAATACAATGCCCAAGCTGCAACTGATGAATTGCTAAAAATAGCAATTGACAAATGCCAAACTGAACCAAGTTGATGATGATGCTTCTGCCAAAAATGAACTTACTAAAAATAGCAAATGCCAAAAATAGTAAGTTAACTTCAAAACCATCAGAAAGCCAAACTGACCAACCAAACTAAACTGCAACTGATTGAGCTGTTGCTAGAATAATACTGCCCAAAGATAGACTTACCAAAAATAACAAATTGCTATAAATAGTAAGTTTGCAAAACCCCATCTGTACGCCAACTGAGGAGTAATCAAAACTTACTAAAAATAGTAAGTGTTTCCAAATATTATTTGAGCACAAACCGGGCAGCCATCATGACTTACTATAAATAGTAAGTGCCCGGAAAGGATGTCAGAAACAGATGCATGTCACATCACCCTGGAGGTCTCTGAAAACCTAGAAAAACCCAGAAACCTTTTACATGCAAAGCCTCAAAAAAGCATTTGAAAGAGGAAACCCTAATTTTTTGCTTAAGCTTAGCCTACGGATTTCCGGAAATAGGCTAAATCCAATTGAAGAGCGTAGGGCTAAAATGGGGACATTACAGTGTCTATCTTCATTTGGCAAGGAGGAAGTCACCTTTTGTCTATCTAGGGCATCCAAGGACGAAAACTCTTGGTGTGTTTGAATTCTAGAGGACGAAAACCCTCTTGGATTCCTCATTTTGGATGAAGGACAAAAACCCTTGTTTCCAATCTGAGTTGTTGCAGATTTTCAAGGTTTCAAACTTATTTCAGTAAGGACCTAATTTGAATTGTAAGCAAATATCCTTCAAAGTTGTTAAGGGTTTCAGCACTGTCCAACTCCTTTCAGTCATTAAATTCAGTAGGGGGGGTCAGATTTGAGCAAAGTCAATCTGCTGTACACTTTCTTAACTGCCTGTATAGCATACCAGACCTGCATCATATACAGTTTAGACAAGGACAAAGTTTGCAAAGAGGCATTTTGAAGGTTTGAAGCAGCAAAAGATTAATTCATAATTTTTCCACTCGCCATTTTATAGTAGGAACACCTAGAACTTGTTGATGTTTAGAGCAGCATCGTCCGATTCCTTCTAGCACGAATCTCTTGAAGACTATAATTAAATATAGCCATCGGCTATTTAATTATTGTACGCGATTTGGTGAAGAGACACTTCCTTTGATAAACAATGTTTTATATGCAATTAATGAAGAGATGCGAATTAAATAAGGAGGCACGACTTTGAGGTGGCCGACTTATTTAATTAGTAAAAGAAATAATTCTTTATGAGGCCGACATGCTATGTTTGAAGAGTCACATCTGTTTGCCTACGGAATGGGATTCAAACTCTACGTACTACTGGCAAACTTGTAATAAACAGAACATAGGAATAACAGTAAACTGAAAGATATCATAGTAAAATGCCAGAAACTTTATTCATTCTCAGGAATATCATGTACAAAGAGTATCACAATGCTATAGTATAATCATCGGCACAAAACTCATTCATTATTATCATCGATCTGTTTCACCCGACTACATATAACGCTCGGCGGTGGTTAGCAACCAACCGACACGACGTTTCATAACAACATTACATTAACATAATTTTTCTCCCTCAAGAGGAGGGTTTTAGGGTATCTGCTGTGTATTGTGTTGTGTTTTTTGAGTTAATTTTCTGTGCACTTAATCTGATCACTAAATCTAACATGGTATCAGAGCAGGTTTGAGGAGATCATGATCAGATTTGTTTATACAGCGATATCCTATTCTCTTCTTTATAATTCTTGTCTATCTCCACTCTTGTCAAGATGGTGAACGGTTTGAAGATTGAAGACAGATTCGAAGGAGCATCAAACTTCACCTCATGGAGATTTAGGATCATGCTTACCTTGCGTGAAAATGACTTGGTGAGTTTGTGGAGTCCAGTGTTCTTGAATCTAAGGGGGAAGAAGAGAAGTTGTAGTGGGTGAAGAAAGATATCAAGGCAATGAAAATATTGGTTGATTCCGTCAAGGATCATATCATTCCTATTGTCTCTAAATTGAAGACGGCAAGAGACATGTTTAAGACATTGGAAGAAATGTACGAAATCAACAATACCAGCTGGGCACTTGCACTGAAGCAACAACTACACCATGTGAAGATGGCGAAGGGAGAATCTGTGATTGCATATTTCATGAGGATTTCAGATTTGAGAGATCAACTCTCAACAATTGGGCATATGGTTGATGACAAAGACCTGACTATGCTTGCTCTCAATGGTCTTCGCTTATCTTTGGAATCCTACATTCAGGTAATCAGTGCAAGATCAAAATTGCCTAAGTTTGATCGTCTAAGGTCTGATTGCATTCAATAAGAATCAAGGTTGGTGGCAAGAGGCATTGGTCAAAGTTCAAAGATTGAAGACATTCATGTTCTCGCCTCCCATGCTTCAAAGAAGAAAGGAAAAGATGGAAGGAAAGGATTCTTCAAGAGGAATCGAGATAAGGGAAATGATGATGCTGTTTGAAGCTGTCGACTATAATTTTTTGAGCAGGGAATGGGTTATTATTCAGCAAAAAGATTTGAGGGAAGAATCAATCCAAGTGTTATATGGCAGAATTACTCCATGGCCAGCAGCAGAGGAAATTCAAATTCATTAAAATCAGTCAATAAATTTGCAATTAGATCAAAAAATAACCATAAAAATTGGAATGATCTATCTATTTGGTATGCATGTGAAAATGGCGATATGAATACCATGGATAATATGCCAATCCTAGAGCAGCAACAAGAGGCTGAAAATAGTCTTTTTCTAAATTGGAAGACACAACCTACCAAATTTTCAGTTTCCATTGGTAGTAGACTAGACCGGCAAAAGCATGGTGGTGAGCACTTGACTGAACAAGAGTTTGAGGGTATCCTCAAGAATTGGGGAAAAAGCATCATCCATCATCAAATTAGAGAGGAGTGTATTGTAGGGTGCTTGCACTTTCTGCCTAATTCACAAAGCAAGGACACAATCAAGGACCTCATCATGAACTTCCCCAAGGGATTGTGCAAAGATGTAGTGGATAAAGGTAAATGTAGACCTCATAGTGCTTTTTGGCAAGATTTTAATCATTTGACAGTCACAAGATCTAGGTTTTATGGACATTTTAGCATGATTCATCACATTGACACGGTAATACTTGACCATATGGGTTTGCACTTGCTTGAGGGAAAGCAATTCTGGGAAGGGTGGACTGTCATGTCCCCTTTTTCAGACTAAAATAAATTAATAATATTTTTTAAGTTGGGCTTGACAATTCCTACTTTTAAGGGCAACTTAATAATATTATTATTAATTAAAATAAAAGGTGTTAATAAACACTAGTACTAAAATATAAGTATTTTTAAATACTTAAAGTAAAATAAAATAAAATTTAAAAAGGTATTTTTAAATACTTGGAGGGAAATTTAGGACCCAAGGGCCCAATTCGAAAAGGGTATATCAAGGGCGCCTATCTTCATTTGGCAAGGAGGAAGTTACCTTTTTGCATCCAATTTTCAGATTTGAGTAGTTTGTTCAATCTAGGGCATCCAAGGACGAAAACTTTTGGCATGTTTGAATTCTAGAGGACGAAAACCCTCTTGGATTCCACATTTGGATCGAGGACGAAAAGTAAAATCCTTGTTTCCAATCTGAGTTGTTGCAGATTTTCAAGGTTTCAAACTTATTTCAGCAAGGACCTAATTTGAATTGCAAGCAAATATCCTTCAAAGGTGTTAAAGGTTTCAGTGCTGCCCAACTCCTTTCAGTCATTAAATTCAGTAGGGGGGGTCAGATCTGAGCAAAGTCAACCAGCTGTACACTTTCCTAACTGGCTGTATAGCATACCAGACCTGCATCATATATAGTTTAGACAAGGACAAAGTTTGCAAAGAGGCATTTTGAAGGTTTGAAACAGCAAAAATTAATTCATAATTTTTCCAACCGCCATACTATAGCAAGAACACCTACAACTGTCCATACAACAACAAAACCCTATCCATATGGTCATATGGATTCTGCAGTGAGTAAAAACATTGAAAATTTCTGAAAATTGTATTTTGGCGTTACAAAAGGCTGTTCTGTCTTTTTGGAGATAAATAAAATATTTTGAAGGGTTTTTGAGCAAATTTCTATCCACCTAGGGTTTATTCTGAGTTTTGCAGCAGTTAGGGTTTATTTCAAAAATCAGAAAATTACATTTTTAAATTTAATATTGGCTGTCATATCCCAATTTCAATGAAAAAATCAGATATAAAATTTGGGATTTTTCCATTAAACTTTTTGGAGACATTGCATTTTACTTTGTATTGATTGCTGCTGTGCGGTGTGAAATTGCTGCTAGGGAAAATTCAAGAGTAGTTATTGGGAAGGGGGTTTGAGGGGTGGGGACACCTTCGCATGTGACACAAACTCAAAGCCTTAAACTTTACTTTGTGATTGTTTACAAATTTACAATGAATAATAGTTGAAAAATTGAAGCTTGGCTGCCCTAGTTGAAACTTGAAATGGTGAAGAAAGTTCAAAGATTATATAGAAGTGACCTCAAATAATTTATCACTGATTACAAACAAGTAAGAAACCTACAACTGAAAGATTCAAAGAAGCTTAGAAGACATCAACTAGTTCAGCTACAACCATTGCATCAAGGTATGTCATTTTGCCTTTTTTTATAGTTTTTTCATCTTGTTAGAGAGTGTTTGTAATTAGTTTATATTATAAACTTTTAAAATGTTTTGGTTTTAGTTTGATATCACAAAGAAACACCACAAAATGAGCACTAGTAGCAATGATGATAATGCGAATGAGGGCAATGAATAAATGAAGTAAACAAAATATACCTTTCTTTTCATTTTGAAAATCCACACATAGGATCTATTGGAACTTGACAAGACTGTTTTGCATGCCCTTCACGCTCTCTTCAAAAATTTGCAAAAGGCCCTTTCAACCTCAAAAAACCCTTGCTTCAATTTGCCACCAATTTAACCATCAATAAGTGTAAAAATATAGGGGGCAAAAAGCATTGTTTATGTCATATTTGGAAAACTGATTACCATGGGAGCTATAGTAGGGTTACACACCATCTATTGGGTGAGAGTGGACATGGGGTTAGAGTTTGTGCAGATATAACATTGGAACAATAAGTTGAAATGGCAAGGTTGGTTGGGTGAGTGAGGAAAAAATTACTACAACTACAAAGAGTTAGAAACATTCATCCAAAACATTGAAATCTATTGATCAATATGACTATCCCAATGTATTAGTTGGAGAGAGTTGTGATAGAGGGACGAGGAAGACCACTTCTATTGCAGGTGAAAAAAATACAGTAGTAGGGTTAATGAATATGCAAAAACACGAGCAAGCCGATGATTCAGTGGCTAATTTTTTTATGCCCATGCTATCCCATTTCATTTGGTAAGGTCTCCTTATTTCAAAGGTATGTTGAGAGATGCAATGGTAGTTGGACCCTCTTATGCTCTCCTATTGTCATGGATGGGTGGATTGATATTCAACATCGACCACTTATTAATATTATTGTTATATGCCCTATAGGTTCTTAATTTTTTAGAGCCATTGATTATTTTGGGAAACACAAGGATGTTGATTGCCGACTTGCCATTTTGAAGGAGGCCATAGAGGAGGCTGGGTCTTCTAACGTTGTGCAAGTTGTGACAAATTTAGCTCGTGTTTGTAAGTAAGTTGGTTTGATCGTTGAGAGCGTTTACAAACATATTTTTGGACTCCATGTTGTGTACATGCTTTAAATAATGCTTTGAAAGACATTGGAAAAATAAATTGGGTGAAGATAGTAGTGGTCGAAGCTAGAGATATACAAATGTTTGTATGTAACCATCACACGTCACTTGCACTATTCCGATCTTATTCAAAGAAAGAATTCCTCAAACCAGTTGAGACTAGATATGCTAGCTATTTTATTTTGGTGGAGAGGATGCTGGAGGTGCATGATGCTCAACAATCCATGGTCGTTTGTGGAGAGTGGAAAAAGTGGGCTCGATCAGAGATAGAAGGGAAGGTGGTGAGAGAAAGGGTGCTTAATGGCGCTTGGTGGTCCAATATCAAGTAAGAAAATGTTATTTAATAATTTAAATTAATATGTTTGAGTTTCTACTTTGTTTGACTTTTTATTTTCAAAATTTAATTTACATTATTAGTAGTGTCAGTGTCGTAATGTTTAAATGTTACTTGCAAATATATTTGCTCTATCATATCACTTGTTGTGGGGGTAATCAGGTATGTGGATATAGACTCTCCTAGCCCTGGAGAAATTTATTAGAATTTTGATAGCATGTTTGATCAAATGAAGCAAGCAATGCGTGACAAGGATCTTGGATTACAATTCTATGAGGTGCATATCAAGCCTATTGTCACAAAGAGATGGAACACAATGAACACCTCTCTTCATATGGCTGTCTATGCCCTTAATCCTAAGTGGTACGCACCAAGAGTTGGCCAAATTCTTCCCTTTGAAGATGATGAGGTAATGGTGGGGTTTATGAAGGCCCTTTGTAAGATGTATAGCAATGAAGAGGCAACCATGCTTTGAGAGCAACGACTTGAGTTTTCCAATCTCCAGGGTCCTAAATTCAGCAAACTAGAGGCTAGGATGGGTAGAGCCACCATTGCACAAAAAAAATCCATTGGATGGTGGAAATTTCATGGGAAGGACACACTAGAGTTGAAACAACTTGCTGTTCCTCTAATCTCATAGATTGCTAGCAGAGAGGAATTGGTCCACCTATGGTTTCATCCACTTCATCAAGAGGAGCAGGATTACCTCTAAATGGTTAGAAAAGCTACTTGCAGTTCATAGTGCCTTGAGACTTTAGAATTGACAAACTATTGAGTATCGATAGACTCCAGTAGCACATTGGGATGTTGAACTTGAAGATGTTAGGAATATTGACAAGGAGGAGGTGTAACCAAGATCAATTGGGATTCCATTGGACAAACCACAACTTATCCATCCTAGCCTCTTTGTCTTTTGGTATTGATAGCCCAGATGAGGCATAGTTGTATTTTGGAGTTTGCTTGTTTAAGACTTGAATTTGAATTTTAAATTTAAATTTAAATTTCTAAACTTTAAGATATAAACTGTTGTTATGCTATTGTCATGATTAAATTACTGTTATACTGCTGTCATGATTAAATTTGAGTATCTTCCCTCTATCTGTACTGTTATTGCTGGATATTAATATATTTTGAAAAATCCATATATATTGATGTGCCCTCACCATCCCCAAAATGTTTCCCTCGGACTGTCATCCCCGAAACGCTGGGGAACATAGTAATTTGGTAAAGAAATTATGGATTTGTCGTTTAACAAGTCACAAACATAAAATTTCTAAAGACACCATGACATTCACATCATTAATAAAAGTCACATTATACTCACATGGCAATGGCATGGCAAACCAAAAGTGTAAATGGAATTCAATTACATGGGTTTAAAATGGAAAAAAACACAGAAAATTAAAAGACGCTAAAATACTAATAGGGGTTTATAGGAAAAACCCCACAGCTTGTTCCAAAAAAACCAGCAGTTTTTTCAAATTGAACTCATTTTAAATGCTTTTTTTCTCTGTATGACCCAATTTATTGAAAAAACTAGGCAACCTGGGTCAGACTAGCATGGTGCAGATGGCGGGTCCATATAAAAAGCAGGTGCCTGCATGTTTTTCCTGTTTTCTGTGATGATGGATATAATAGTTTATTCAGTTTTGGAAGCGTCATTGTCAGTTAAAGCCATGCAAATTGAATTACCTTTGGGTTTCAACTTGCTGTTGACTTCCATTGATTAAATTCCTCAAAATCCTCTTTCCTCTTAGAACTAACCTGCACATGATGCCCTAGTTTTCCACAATTCCAACAATTGCCTTTGGTTTTCTGCTGATTTCACACATTTTCATTAGTCTTCAATTCTGCAACATTTCAAATAGAACAATAGTGGTCTCTCAAGAAAATGAATGATATAAATTTTTTTTTAAAGAGTTTTAAGCTGTCCATTAGAGCTGTAATGATGGACCAGAACCTGTATTTGCAATGAAGGCATTTTCAGAATACAATTTTGATCTTTGTAAGGCCATATGAAGAGCAGGGTTGAATGCAGGAGGAATTTCATTATTATTTTTAGCAAATATTGGGCACATTTTTTGGCTTATCTCTAGAATTTTGAAAAGTTTAATTGGTAGAGTGCCTCCTTTTGAGAAATACCAAGATCTGTTTCAGGGCCATTACCTGCACTACTGTTCTCGTTTAAGGGATTTGAGTCTGTTCTGGAGGAGGAAAGCTGTGAAACTGGTAAAATGTTTCTCACTATCTAGGGATTGCCACTACCTGTAGTACTGATTGAGTAGGTGAGAAGGGATATACATTTCAAATTTTCAAGGTTCCAATAGCCATAGCTTCTTCATCAAATGAAGCAGATGTAGGTAGGCTGCAGGAGAACTTCTTTGAGTCGATTTTCCTTCAACCGGATTACAAGCTGGACTTACCTGCCCAATGATACTCTTCTATCTGAAGATTTTATCAGACATTTACTGTTCTAATTGATATTTACAGCCAATGAATTAGGTGCTTGATTTGGAGTTGGTAAAATAAGGAGGTCTTCCTTATCTAGATAGAAAAAGGAACAAGAAAAATCAGACTATTAAATCATTTGGACAAACTTATCAGGGGAAATTCACCGAATAGGCATCCATATTTTGTATTGATTTTCTGGTCCATTTTCTTAGGTCAGGAAGCCCTGTTGTAATATGAAGTTTCTAGCACCACTTTATATTAGAATGTTTTATTGCTTGTCAAGACCTCTTTGTATTTGCTATTTATTGAACTTATACATTGTGTTTTAACTTTTAAGAAGAAAAAATAATACTTGTGTAATATGCTCTCATTATAACACTAAATTGACTAGGTGTTAGCCCAGGTCAACGTTTCCAATTCCAACTATTCTACATGCTCACCTAAGCTCAATTATTAATCTTTGGAATCTATTCTTGTAATCCTATCTGATCAAGAGATTTTGTATTGGCTTGATGAGTCAATTATAGATAGTTACTTATAAAGTTAAATGCAACCATTCTGTGTCATGATGAAGGGACAAGAAAAGATATTGGACTTAAAGTTCTCTTTCCAGTTTTATGTCAGATTTACAGCATATTTCTTTGTTGATTCCAATTTTTTCTAATTTACAGATGGCAAGAATCTGTAGATCGTTTTGAACATGTGTTTGATCAGACTCAAAGAGGCTCAAAATCAAGATTGACTGGCATTCCAGTTCACTATCTCTCGGGGAACCATGATATTGGTTATGCGGGGTTTCATTCCCACAAACCAGAGGTGTGTTTACTTGAGTTCAAACTTTTTCTACTTTGAACGCTTGTAGCTATTGTATCTGAGGTATAATGTTTTTGAAATTCTATTCAATAACAGTTCAATTTAAAAGTATTAGGCATCAATTTTGAACTTAAGGATCTGCTTATATGTTCCAATGGTAGTTAACCTGTTTATCTTGCAAGAATCTCTCATCATATGATTGCATGCACTACAAGGAATGACAGATATGAGGGAGCTCTCTTAATTTGTAGTGCTGATTTACCATGTTTATATTTGTTTTTGGAGAATCCTGCCATGTAATTTGATCTCCAGTGTTCCTTATCTTATCTCAATAGGTTATTGAACGATTTGAGAAAGTGTATGGAGAGACTAATTATCGGATGAAGATTGGGAGTGTGGAATTTGTTGTCGTTAATGCTCAGACTCTTGATGGTAACATTTCTTTGTGCTTGGTATCATCAGTTATTCCTAATGTAAGTGCAACAATAAACCATAATTGCAACAATTTTGAGACAAATTTCTGGTCGATTGACATGAAAGTAAAGTTTGAGTTTCACTCTTATTGATTTTGCAGCAAGGCTAAGTAATTAGGAGATGATTACTGGCCAAACACATGGATCCTGAAAAAATGAACTTTAGGAATGTGTGTTTACAACACAATTAATCTGTTAATCATGTCACCAGAAGATTATCCTAACAATAAACCAATTATATTGATGGAACAGTTGGCTTTTTCCTGGCTGCAGTTTGAATGCTTTAGTTAGTGAAGGAGTTCTCATCTAATGTGAAGGCTTCAAACCAGCTCTTTATCCTGAAGGAGAGGACCTACGAGTTCTCATCTAAGTATATATTGAACATAAATTCTTTTTCAAACAGCAAAAAAGCTTGGAATTCATCGAGGAAAAATCTCCATATCCATTGGGCCACTGATTTCAATTCTATTTGTAGCTACCATTAATTATGATGATATGCCCTTCTATGGAATTATGTTGATACACAAGTTTTGTTTAGTCTTGAGAAGTGTGGAATCAATTCAGGAATGAAGTGTTCTCCTTGCCAATATAGTAATTCTTGGGAAAATTGATCCATAAATGCAGGGCAGCTATGCTGCACTTTGGGTACATCACGTATGGATTTAAAGTGAGATTCTCCCAAACTACTTTTATGTGCATCTAACCATCTATAATGGCTGCCAGTCTGCATGACATATGCATTAAAGGACTAAAATAGAAAACATCTCAAATGTGGAAAACAACTCGCATCACACACTCACAAACATGCAACATAGTTTAACTTTAGAGAAACCCTCAAATGGAAACTCTAGGAAGAGTTAGCTATGCTCATGTCACTAATGTCATGCATGTTTACATTGTTCTTCAATTGTCATTGCCTTGTTAGGTAATAGTTGCGGCTTATTTTACCAGGTCCTCTCGGAACCCCCTTTGTACTTTTATGGGTCCGGGTTGGAGTTGGGTCTAGAGATGGTATGCCATTGGGTTCGCCTAGGGTCTCGCCTAGGCACCCTAGGTTCTTGGCAGGACCTTGGGTGAACTTGAGCCAAACTCAAGCAAACTCAAGGGTTGCCCCTAGACCCCGCGAGTGTCACTGCCCCTTGACCCTATTGGGGGTGTTGTCCCCAAGGTTCCTAGGTAAGACGCTAGGTGAACTCAAGGTGAACCCAAGGGGACCCAAGGGTGGCCCCTAGACCTTGTTGGGAGCATTGCCTTCAGACTGCCACAAGGGGCACTATCCCTCAACCCATTGGGGTTTCCACTCCTAGAACCCCACTAGTTATTGGGGTCTCTTGTCACATAAGAAACTTGATTACAAGGATGGGGTGATGAGGAATTGGGATCTAACTCTTGAGTGTGCTGATATAGATGTTACTGTTGCACAACTTACAAAACATCTCTTTAGATGAGGTAGCTTATGACATGGCTAGTGGAAGTGGCATTGTAACTGATTTTGGTTCAAATGAAATTGAACCAAATGTTGACTTTGATGCTCAATGAAAGCACTATGAAGATTATTGAATATTCATTGTAATTTTAATTGTGTATTGACATTTGACAAGTCATTGAATTATGAACTTATGAGTCTTTTCTTATTTGCAAATTATGAGATATTTAAATAATTTGTGTATTGGCAATTATAACTATTGTAAATTTTAATGATCAGATATAATGCACAGAAATTAATTCAAATTAGACACAATAACACAGCAGATACCCTGGGAAAACCCTCCTCTTGAGGGAGAAAAACCCAACAACAATATATCACTTATATTGAACTATCACAAGAATGATCTTCTTTACAAGAGGCCAAGATTCAGGCCCAAATACAAGCACCAATAGTTGATGCAGCACTGCAATAAGATAATGCAATTCGCTGATGAAGAACTTCAGCCTCCAAAGAATATAGCACTGTCTTGTAATGAATTCGCACTTAGACTGAAATGAAATATAATCGAACTTGACTGAAAAACTTGATGATAACAATGAAGAGCATCATCTAATATATATACAACTTGGAGAGAGAGACGCGTCTCTTCCCAAACTGGTCGGCCACAAGTAAGAAGACGTCCCTCTTGGAAATCGCGCCATTTAGAAACAAGGTTGGCCTTGTTAAGAAATCACGCCTCTTCATTTAATATATCTTTGCTTTAACAAATGGTGGTGTCTCTATAGAAGATCGCGCCCCTTGAGATTCTATAAATTAAATAGCTTAGAGCTATCATTTAATTTATTCATCAAAGAAGATCGCTGGAGTGTTACTCCAGACGCTGTATGTAACATTAACAGTCCCTCTCAGCTAGGGAGTAAACTTCCAGCTGCACAGGACATATCACCTCAACGTGATGTCCATCACATTGGCTACAATCAGATGTGAAAAGAAGAATATCACCAACGTGATATTAGATATCGCCTCAACATGATATCAACCATAATGGCTACAGCCATACTATGGTGAGTACAAGTGTTCATCACTTGCGTGATGTTGTCACCTCAACGTGACTTTCACCATGACTCTCTCAGAGGGTGAAACACAAGTACAAAATATGTCATTGAGTCACACACATGACATCCACCATGACTTAGCTCAGAGGGTGGAAACAAGGGCTTTCACCTCAAATCTCAAAG